>OZ010790.1:502820784-503420784 GCA_963932465.1 Maratus speciosus
TTGAATTTAACTTGAGCTCCCGTAAGACGCGGAGTGGAACGAAGAAAATAAAGAAATTAGCGATTCTGAAGTTTTTGAAAGTTTTGCAAAAGGTTTGGCATGGCTGAAGCAGCAGAAAGACTGTGATACTGGTGAACTAATAAGATTAAAAAACTTCGTGATAGAGCTTCAAAGCAAAGGCAATCGAAACTGTTTTAAACAAAACCTTTTATTTAAACATTTGTGACATATGTAAAAGATACTTAATTTCAAAATTAAAATTCAGGTAATTTATTCTTGTTTCTATTTTGCTATTGCTTTATTTTTATTAAGCACTTGTTACCATAATACGAAATATTGCATATATTTCTCTTTAATCTTAAAATTGAAGCATTCTCTATTATCTGAAAATTTCGATTTTCGAAAGAGGGGCGGCCCCAATTACTTCGGATAATCGAGTTTCTGCTGTATATAAAAAAGTTCTTTTCAGAAAATGACAAACAACATTGTATACAATACCCTACAATCAGAATTTAAAAATAAGAAAAATTATATGAAAAATGAGCAGGTTTACTAAACAATGATTCATTGCACATACCCGAATGTAATCAAAATATAATTTGCATAATATGTTAACTAAATGTACAGAGGAACTTTTGTGAAAGTCTCAAAAACATAGTTTGAAAAGTCTGAAAATTACTGTTGATAGAATAAGCTCAAAATCCGAAATTCCCAAAAGGAAGCAAAAATATGAGTTGCTGTATCGAAATACAAACCTCATACTCCAATACATGCAATACTGTGTATGATATATTGGCACTAATCAGTGGATACATTACCTCAATTGTATGTTTACCTCGGTTATATGTTTCATGTTTACCTCGGTTATATGTTTCAACTCAGCAGTCCCAGTCATTTGCAATTAAAAATTAGCTGAGCTATACGTTTTTGAGATATATGTTTCCCTCAGTTGTACGTAACGTTTTTGCATTTCTGAATGAAATTTTATCTCAATTTTACGTTTTGCTGAAAATAATTTAGAATATTTGCTACACTTTGCCTCCCGTTTTTGCCAATTGATAATGTGTGATTATGATGATCCCACTCAGAATGATTAATCGATGCCAAACTTCGGAGCTGCTCCGAGGGCTTTTGTCATAGTAAAGCGGTTCGTCAAAAATACAAGCAATAACTATAAAGTGGCTGCATTATTAACAGAAATGCAAAGTTCACTGTTCAGTGCTGGTTCTGGAGAAAAGAAAGAATCCAAGATTAGTGATTATTTCAATATAATTTAGGAAACTGCTGAAATGTCTTTTGATAAAATATTTACATGCCAAAGCGATTTCAGCGATTTCTCTTGAGTACGCTATATATGTAGAAAATATTTTTAATAGAGCTTTTAAAATAAAATAACTTCATGTTTACTTTTCTTATGTACCTTTGTTTTTTACTCTGTTACATTTCCGCGAATTTATGCCATAGATGCAGTAATACTTACAAAACTTCAGTTTTCTATATAAAAGGTTCTATTAAAAATAGTTCAGGTAGACCATTAACTGTGTTGTACGCTTCACTGATTTTTACGTTTTGTTGTCCGGTCCTGAGCAAAACGTATAACTGGAGTTCCACTGTATATGGATACAACCTCTCATTTTTTTGCTTCATTTTGGGAACAACAGATTTTGAGCTTATTTATCAATGATAATTCTCAGAATTTTCAAGCTCTGTGTTTGAGATTTTTTACAAAAGTTGCTCTATACATTTAGCTAACACATTATCCACATTATATTTTGATTGCATTTGTGCATGTGCAGTGAAACATTTAGTAAACCTGCTTATTTTTTATACAGTTTTTACTATATTTTAATTCTGATAACAGGGTATTGTGTACAATGTTGTTTGTCATATTTTCTGAAAATAACTTTTTTATATTAAGAACTCTGCAAGTTATAAGCAAAAAACTTGGCAAAATTTGAGACTGTTTTTATGAAAACCTGAATTTCTCTTCGAGTATACTTGCTATCCTCATAAAAATGAACACAAATTATTACAATAAGCCACTTAACCGTAATCTACAGTTTGAATGTTTTTGCTACATTAGTTTCAACAGGGTTATCCAAAAGATATTCGTTCTTTTTCAATTTGTGTATATATATATATATATATTATATATAAAAATACTTTGAATGAAAATTTATCTTACAAGTTCATATAATATTAACCAAAATTCTAAATGAAGATGGCATGTAATAATATTATACATTGTTATATTAAAACAATATTAAAATAAAGTTAATTTGCATATAGAATTCACTAAAAAATCTCAAAATATTGACAATCCTAATCATTTTAATATTGTAAATCCTACATAAAAGTGGAAATGGAAAAATGTAGTTTAAAAAAGTAGAGGAACAAAATCTATAAAACAAAACATTCACGAAAGGAATGCAAAAACACAACAAGTTGAGACCAGAAAAAATAAAACATCTCTATTTAACAATAAAGCTGATTATCCATATTCTATATATCAAAAAGTGGAATAATTAAAAAGTAGTAGGATAAATTACAAAAGTAATGTTAAAACATAACATAAAGGAAAGCTTATATTGTGTAACTTTTCTTCAGGGGCAATATCTATATCTATCTATCTATCTATATACATATATATATATATATATATATAAGCCTACTCTGGGGAGTTTCTAATTTATGTACCCCATTCTTGACAGAAACCAACTCATAGAGAGTGGGATCACAATCTGATTTCCAGATTTAAAATGGGGATTCATTAAAATTAACATATAAAAAAAGAGTTTAGTTAGAAAAATACATAGACATGTGAAAATAAAGTTAAAAATAAAATTCCAATTATTAGCAATTACCTGAATTGTTTTACTTAAATTATTACATATTAAAAAAGACCTTTTTCAATCTTTCAAAACAATAAATATATATTTCCTACAGGTGAAAATAGACATTGAGGGTTATGCGAAGAATATTCAACAGTGAAAAAATAAACAAAATTTTAAATTTTACATATGAATCAATAAATAGGATTGAATCACTATTCACAGAGACATTTAAAAGTTAATTGATATTAGGCAGTGCCGATTAGTTAAAATGTGTGGCTAACTCTAAATATTCACTTCTATTTTGTTAAAAGTATCTAATACATATAATCATTTTCTAAAACAATTGCAAGTTACTAAAAAAATATTCCAATAACAAAATTTTCTAAATGCAATTTCAGATACTTTTCACTCAATAAAAAAAATCAACTTTTTAAAGCAAAAAGTCATTTAAACTCGGACAAATTTCCTTAAGAATATTTTGCACCTATTCTAAAATTTGAGAAAATGTTTTACTTATGAACTCTTCCTTCAAAATAACGTACATCTTGTTGATATTTCTAGCGAAGTATTTGTCAAAAAATCTTGACTACTACTGCTAAAATATGACTACTGAAATATAAAAAAATATATAGCAATAAAATTTATATTTCCAAAAAGCTTTTAAATTCCATTTTTTAAATAATAAAACACATTCATGAAAGATTTGAATATTTTTCATTTACAAATACTGAAGCAGTGCTAAGAAATGTTTTCTGTACAATTACATAAAAAAAAAAAAAAAAACCTAAAACAAAGTTAATTCCAGCTTAAGGGGGCTGGTCACTCAGCTTCCGATTTCCCCTCACTAATATTAAACTCTATGGGCATTTGGTACATTCGTATATTAAAAATATCTCCTCAGGAAATTCATATTTTTAACTTCTATTTTTTGTGTACACTTCCTAAAAGATGTCTCTTTTTTTCTTGGTTCTCAAAATATTTCTAAAGTATAGACTTAATTTTATAGAAAGTGTCTTACTCACAGTTTTCCCGCTTTTAACACATAAAATATTAAATTCAGCCTAGATTTTAGAAATATTTTGAAAACTAAGAAAAAAAGAGACATCCTTTAAGAAGAGTACGCAGAAAAAAGATGTTGAAAATATGAATTTCCCGAGAAGATATTTTAAATAGACGAATGCATCAAAAGTCCGTAGACTTAACATTATGGAGGAGAATTCCGAAGCTGGGTGATCAGCCCCCTTAAGATTTATGATTTTCAAGAACAAAGTGATGATGGAGAAGTGATCAAGAATGCAGTGAAGATTTTCAAGTAAACTTAAGGGTTTTGTGAAATCTCTCTTATTTGTTTGGAATCAATTGAACATTTATAAAATATTTTAGGCAACACAAATATTGCTATTAATAAATTTAAACACATTCAAACAATTAATCACCAAGCATTTAAGATTAAATTTACTTATTCTGGAATTAAATTGAAATTAAGTCCATAGCCTTATATTTTCGGTATAATAATTTTACTTTGAATACAAAATTATCATAGTTTTAAATTAAAATAATCACGGAATGAAATTGTATGTACTTAATATATGTATATTGGGAAAACTTTAAGCTCGATATAAATAAAGCTTAAAATGAGACCACAAGAGTAAGAAAAATAGTAACAAATATTTTAGCAATTAAGAGGGAAAAAAGATGAAAACTAAATATATTGACAATTGAATTTTAAACTAGTATCAAGTATTTTTTTTATGCATAGGAAAAATAAATATTATATTAACAAGTATTTTTATGCATATAATATACTATAAAAGCTACAGCTTGAAAGTGTTACTTTTCTAAAGAAAACAAATATTTGTTTTATTAATATACACTTTATTATAAAAATAAAATATCATACATTTACTTAAATGTTATTTTAAAATAAGATTTACAAACACAAATAAAAGAGGTAGCATTACAATAGGAAAAATGTGAACAAGTGTAGTAAAATTTTAAGAAAATATTGGGGAAGGGGGGTGGTTCCCCCATCAAGTTGTAACACATTATCAGGATTAATTTATTCTAAAATTCACTTTAAAAATAGTTCTGAAATACCATATAATTTACAAAAATAGTTTATAAAATTTGGCATATAAAGTTTATAAATATACATTAATTTCAAATAACAAAACTAGCAATTCTAGATTTGCATTACTTCTAGAAAAACACAAAAACATTATAGAAATTAATAGTCCTCAGATTGAAGGCTTTAATTAAAAAAAAAAAAAAAAAAAAAAACCAATTAACTAAAAAATGCAATTTAGCAAATTACAATGACCATTTGGAAAATGATTTTTTCAAAGACTAAAATATAGCACGGAGTTTATCATACATTACGTATGCCATGAATTAAACATTAATAGTGTTATTACACGTAAAAATTGCAAGCGACAGAAATCGCCTGCGACTCGTACATATTATCCACCTGAAACTTACGTATTATCCAAGCATTTCATTGGCTGTTCCGGAAAAGGCTTTTCCATCGTCAGATTTCAAGAAATCTGATGGCCAATTTTAAAAGAAATTTATTTCTTAAACTTCTAAACATCCCACAATATTACTTTTTATATCATCGTATAGAGAAAAAAATGTACTTTTAAATGCAATTTGTTTGAAAGCTGTATCTCAATTTGTTTCTGAGTTATTAATTTTTTTTTGTAGTTTTTATTACTTTTTGTCAGTGACAACACTCTGTTGTCGATCTCTGTTGAAAATAAAGGGAAATACAGATTACTGTATAGACCAATCAGAAAAGGAATAAAATGATGATTAAACCAATAAAAACCTTCAGATATGCTTTTGATTTCCTACCCTGAAGAGGACAATAACCATTTTTCCAAATGGTTAAAAGAGATGAATCAGACAAATAATACTTAGTAACTAATATATGCAATGAGTAAATGAAGAAAATAATATAACAATCCTATTATAATCATACATGAAGTATTTAATAATGTCTTTACTATGAACAAAAACAATAAAATGGTAAAATATTATAAATCATAAGATGATGAGGGGTTATACTATTTTTGAAATTCATCACTTCAAGAATGATTCAGAATTAATAAAAAACATAATTTATCATCCAGAAAAATAAATTAATATTTGATATAAAATATAATTTTTAAATAATTGATACAGTGTTACATTTTTAGTAAATTTTTAAGATTAAACTCTTGTTTAAAATTTTAAAAAAGATTTAAATAATCTGAAAAAATGGAATAAAAATTACAAATAAGTTTATGCTTAATAAATTAAATATGAAGGTCAGATTTATTAAATGCTAATGCAAAAGGAAAATCAAAATCTACAAATTAGAGATCAATATAAGCATAATTAAAATGAAGTTCTTTAATCACAGAATTAAATATTCAAACACATGTATAAAGATCATTTTTTGTTCAAATAACAATAAATAAAATTAAGGCTCTGCTGCACTAAACTCCCCAATCGCGGAATCCCATGTTAGCCTAAGGGAAAACCTTGGAAGTGTGACTATTCATTACCTAATATAATTATTCAAATACCGTTTTCACCATCAGAAAGTAGATGTCAGATGCCGATGATGTGTGTTTTTAAAAATTATCTCCGTAAATTTTTAACACATAATTTTTAGTACATAAAAAATCTCCATAAACTTTGAAATTTCCATTTGATTAAATTTTCTTTTTAAAAATACTTAAAATTTATGTAGACAATTTTTAAATACGCACATCATCGGCATCTGACATCTACTTACTGTTGGTTCAAAGGGTATTTTAATCATTATATTAGGTAACGAGTAATCGCGCTTCAAACTTTTCTCATAGGTTAACATAGGATTTTGCAATCAGGGAGTTTCAGTGCAGTGACCCCTTAAAAATTAAATTCACATAAGCTGAAAAAGATTTAACTAACAGCAGTAATTAAAATAGACTGGTATTTTTTAAATACTTAGTAAAAATTATTACATGAAAAGACAAACTGACAGAGAAAGTAAAATATTCAATACTGCTTTTAGAATAAAATAAACATTACAATTCAGTTTATACATTAATACATATTACAGGCGTGAAAGTTGAAGCTCATTGAAAAACTGAACTATGCACATACAGAAATAAATATTATCAAATGAAAATTATTTTAGATATATAACATGCAAAATAATAAAAATGTTAGCAAAGTTAAGAAATATATTAACAACATTATTTGTTTCCCCAATTATTTCCTTTATTTATAATAGGATGAGTTCAAACACATCTTTATGTTAAAATTTCTGCACTACATTAGTTATTAGCATAGCTACTCAAACAGGTGCAAACATTAAAAAATAACTAAAACAAAAGACAAATTTAATATCATAAAATTTGCATATGCATTCATTTTGAGCACAAAATACAATTAAAATTTATTGCATTTAAGCTTAGCAATTTTTTAAAAAAGTTTTTTTAATTATTTACTTTTATTTTAGTTTATTTCTTTCTTGGTCTCACATTTGAAAAAATATTTGGTAAAACTAGGAACACTAGAAAAACGGTAAACACGTGCAGTTATTCCTTATTTTGTTATGGATCTTAAAATCACTTTTATAAGCTTAAATATATATATATATTTTTTACAGTTTTATATTAAAAATGTTATATAGGTAACAAGGAAATTTTTAAAGCACGGAATTTGTACACTACTTAAAATTTTTTTAACTTACACTCCATCCACCCTTTAAAAATTGCTAATGGATATTCAGTTGTATTATCAATCAAATATATCAATGTGATAATATAACAGACCAAAGTTTAAAGTGTAACAAAACTGAAAATAATGTGGAAAAAAATCATTTGTTCAAGTAAGGCAAAGAAAGGTAATAGATTAATTAAAGTTAAATTATGTAAGTACAGCAATTTCTTTGCTTATTTTATTTATTTTCAGTAATTGATTCTATTGTATTAACAAATTGCCACTAACTTGCTTCTTAGCTAAAGTTACTAAATTAAAGAAAAAGTTGTTTATTTTAGCACTAGTTGGTACCTTATTTAATTTCTCACAAAAATTGAATTCAATTTATTCAATGAAATATATTTTGCACCATTTAAATATTTACATCATTTAAAGAGGAAAAAAAATTATCTCCCATGGATGTCCAAACTAAAGGGAATTCACTGTGTGTGTGTGTACACAGGATAATTAACTATCAGACAACTTCAAATAATATTGATATAATGATCTCAACACATAACCTGAATATTTAATAAACTGTAAAATTGATATTTAAAAAAGAACCAACTCTAAAAAATAACTGGCACAAATTGTGAAAACATAGTAGATGAACACAAATTTGATTGACTGATATTTTGTGGAAAAGTGACTAGCGCAAAAAATATATAATGAAATAAACATATAAAAAATCTGTTTTTAAATATATACATTTAAATATCCACAGAGCTGAAAACAGCAATCAAGAATATCAAGTTATTCATGCAAATGTAAAAATAATTTAACATTAAAATTTAAATAACATTTGTTTTGATAAATTTCATAATTATAGAGAAGGTGAAACAGTATAAAGACAATGGTACTTTTTCCTTATTTCTGGGAACTTTTCTAAACCTGTATATTTTCTGTAAGAAAAAAAAATCCTAAATATTGCCACCTGTTTATGTAGTGGGATTAACATACTTGACAACTTTTGAAAATAATCAATATTACTATTTTCTATTATTAATTCTTTTGTTTTAGTAGTATTTGATATTTTGCTTTATTTTAGGGATAGTCTTTTCTTTCCATTACTTTTTTAAAGAAATGTTAAATATTAATACTTAAATTGACATTCATATTATAAATTTTCACCCGTTCTTTCAATACAATATATAAATTTACAGTACATACAAACGTAAAAATACTAATACATAATAAATGAAAACATGAAGATATGCTATAAGATGAGAGATAAGCAAATTCTAATCTCATAAAACATATGTTGAATAGAAATGTGTGTGTAAGTAGTAAAAACCGTAGTCTCACAAAGAAATTTTAGCCGGTATGTTTAATTTGACTGTAACAATACAGAATTAGGAGTTTACTTCTCTTATACAATATCTTAAAGAAATTTATACTAGTAATATATAAATAAATGTTACACATATCCATAATTTATTGGTGTAACTAACAGCATTTCACTAGAAGTACTTGTCACTAGAGCACAGGATTCTGTGACTCATAATTTTAAAAATGTCACACAAAAAAGATTTTTCAAAAATCCTACTTAAAATTTTGGTTAGGATATGAATATGCTTTTATTTTTCCCCTTACTGGGAACCTGTTCTTTTTATTAGATGAAATATAAATCATCAATAAACACACATTCATTGGGCTTATATGTTTCCTATTGAGATGGAAAGGAGAGAAAACTCACCGATTATTTAACTATTCTCATCATACATTTTTTAAAAATTATTATTACATAAAATATTGATCTATTACATTGCAAATAGCCACATACTTGGCACACATGTTTTTGTATTTGGAGATGGAAGACCAAGCACTTTCAACCAAGTGCACTTAGATCAAAATGTTATACAAGTACATTAGCAACACAATATAACATGATTCATGGATTACATAATACACATGTACATTATTATTGCACTTCTTGCATTTATTTATACAGTGGTCTAACTGCTAGAAATATTATTTTATTTATTTATTTTTGAATAACAATAGCTGCTGTGTGTCACATCTAAATATATAGTATACCTAGCCACATAACATATTTCTATTATACATGCATTTCAGTAATACTTACATAAATTATAAATTCCATTAAAATATTCTACAAGGCAAATAAAATATTAGCTTTACATTGTTAAATTGATCTAATTAAATTTAATTTCAGCAAAAATTGTTAAGTGAGACATGTTTTCTTTATTGCTTATTTGATTCTATACAACATATTTTCTAACTGAGATTGTCTTATGAGTGCTTGAAGTTTGTTCTTGGCTCTTAGTTATAACTCTGTTTATAATTTTTGCTTTCATAAACATATTAGATCATAATAGCATTTTTTGTTAACAAATATAAAATTCATAAGTATGATTTCTAAGTCAACAGTACCAAATTTGAAGCTGTTAAGTTATACTTTAAAATTACACAAAAATACTAATTGTTTAAAATATTAATCATGACAAGAACCACTGTATATTATGGAAATTCAAATCACAAGAATTAGGCAACTTATAAATTAATTATTTAAGATTTCAAAGAACACAAATGGATAAATATTTTTTTAAAAAATACTAGGAAGCTTACAAATAAAGTTAAGTTCTTGATTGAATTAAATGAAAAGTTGATATAAATATTGCTGAAGTATTTCATAATGCATCAAAAAACTTCAAACGCTTCCTATATTCTTAAAAATATCTTATAAATGTCTGACTAATTTTTTTTTTTTTTTTTTTTTTAATAATTAACAAGTGATATGTACATGATTGATAACTACAACTTTTTAAGACTCATTATACATACTATAGTTTACTACTTAGTTTTTTATACGGATGACTTGCATTGAAGTCTTACATGCAGATTAAGTTTATCCTTGCGAGCAAATCTTTTGTCACAATAACTGCAACTAAATGGTTTTTCACCAGTGTGTGTGAAATAATGGCGAGTAAGATCACGCTTCTGTCGAAATTTCTTTTCACATTTATCGCAAGGGAACAGCTTTGTGCCAAAACATGACATGACATAATTTGTGAGGAAAACTTGATTGCTCTTTGACTTCTGAGGATATACTACACAGTCAGTGACATTGTTAAAAAGAAAACTCACTGTCTTACCTACAAAATTGAGAAAAATTCAATGTAAAATGGAATACATATAGTAACAGGCATATCAAACTCAAAAAATGAAAGCTACATTTAATTTTGCAATAACTATTGCTCTCGGACTGAACTCATTTAAGCTTCATAAAGTATTCGTAATTAGGAAAGCAATAAAAAAATCACAATTTACTAAAACCTAAGCTTTGGTTTTGCATAAACAAAAAATTACAGAAAATCAGTCTTAGTATTTGTAAATTTCAAATATTTGCATGAAACAATGCATGATAATCCCATAAATTATAAAATATCATTTTTAGCATATTTCATGCAAAATTTATAGTCTTGAATCAAGGATAATGCTTTCACTCTCTTTTTCTTTAATAATACAGACATTATACTAACAGAATGGCCACAGCAAGCTAATAATGGATTTTATACAGATGAGAAGAAAAAAATCCAAGGAGTCTAAGAAAATTCTAAGGAGTCACAGAATTTTAAAGGACCTATATTTTCTTTCACATATGGCATGCCCTCAACTAACACTCATATCCATCTTAATTTTTAATATATCATTTGGAGAGAATAACAGATTTTATTAGATTAAAATCCAACAGTCAGTGCTAAAAGTGCATATTTGAACAAGTTCAATTACAATCTACTACTTACTGGTTTCATAAATTTGAATAGAAAGTTGCCAGCTAACTATTTTATGCAGTGGTCAATGGTTATATACAGGGTGTTGCTGAATTCGACCGATAAATTCAGAGGGGGGTGATAGTAGGTGTCAAGGGGATGAAAAATTACCACAGAACATGGGATCACAAACCCTTTATTTAGTCACAAATACAAGTGTTTCACCCTAACTGAGCTCGGGTTGACAGAAATAATTTTGAGAAAAGAAAACATACTGCAATGAACACATTGTGTACTTTATTTAGTATGAAATGTGATAACATCACGAAAAGTTCTGAAAAAAAAAATGGGTGCTCAGGAAATCGATGATGCCGTATGAACAGGCAATCGCAGTAAAAATGTGAAGGGTCAAGTTCATATTGCTGGCGTGTATAATGGAAACTTCTACCACTTCTTTTGACGTTATCATATTTAGAACAAAAGTGAGTAAGCCTATTAAAAGCTTCATTGTAATATACTTCAGCTTTCTGAAAGTTATTACCAACAACCTAAGTTGAGTTAGGGTAGAACATCCTGTATTTTTTATTAAATAGGTCGTTTGCAACTTCATGTTTCAATGCAATTTTTGCTTCTCTTGATGCCTACTGTCATCCCGCAGAATTCGCCAGTTGAATTCGACAACAACACCCTGTATATACGTAGGACAGTCAAATCTCAAATCCTCATCAGATATCACATGTACTTAGATTTTAAAAGTAAATGTTAAAAATGGAAAAATACACGTGGCACATACATTTTTTTTTTTTTTTTAAGAATGGCAGTAATAATACACTTTATCTTTGTAAACATGAGAAGATTTAATTTTATTTCTTTTAAAGGTTAATCTCTTTCATGCCATACATAATTTAGGAAAGATTATTATACAAGCAGTATTATTGATCATGTAAGAGACAACTCTCCATTGTTTACTCTTACATACTTTAATTAAATCATTGGAGTTTTTAAGAAGTATTTTATTTATTTAAGAAATTCCAAGTACTCCATGATAACTTTTTCATTCCTAAGGAGTCTATATAAACTTGTAATAACACCTTTTTTTTTATTTATGAAAAATAGCATTTTTAATTTGATTCATGTGAAAGATAAATATATATATATATTTTACAGTTTCTTTTCATAAAAGATTTCCTAGAATTTGCTATGATTCCTTAAAGGGGGGGGGGGGAGAATGGGGTGTCACCAGGCAAAATAATAATAATAAAAAAAAACATAACAGTTTACATTACATTGCTTTTTAATGTGGTGTTTGAGAAGAAAGAGACAGTATAAACTTATTTACATAAATTGCTAAACTGAAGCTGTCACTTCTAATTTAAATAGTCTGTTGAAATTGAGTTTGACATGCCTATTTTAAAATAAGACAAATACAAATTAATTTTAGTTGTATCAAAGTTGAATAAGTTAAAAGTTAGGAAAATATCTAAATGTAATAACATTTACTAAAATGTAACTAAAACAACAAAACAAATAAAAAAACATCTAAAAATTAAACTTAAAAAATGAACTAAAATAATAACCTATTTTAGAAAAAAAATGAAACATTTTCATCTAACTCAATAATGTATAACAATATTACTAAAAAAGAAAAAAAAATAACTAAAATTTTATAACTAATAAAAACAAGCTTTTCAATCATGCATATAGAAATTTTTAAAAACATTCAAATACACATAATAATAATAGAAGCAACAATTAATCAAAAGACAGAAAAATAAGTAAAAAGATGAACTATTTTAACATTACTAAACAATAAAAAGCATCACAAATTCCTGAAAATAAAAATAAAAACTTGTCAATAATAAATAATAGGCAAATATTATAACATGCAATGCAAATACATACATTAAGAACAGATTGAAAAAAAAATATATGAAGCAAGATATATTTGCACTGTACATATAAATGCATATAATACCGATCTTAAAAAAAATTACAGAAAGATATAATTGCACTTTTTGTTTGGCACAAAAATTAATTTAAAACCACTGAAAGATAAAATTATACACAAAGTCCCCCCCCCCCCAAAAAAAAAAAACCTTTAACAATCAGATATATTTTTAGTAAATGACTATGCATGCAATGGCAAAATTAATAACATTTAATAATATTAAAACTGAAAATAATATTTTCACATACAAAAGAAAAATCACCCTTACTTATTTCAGTTAGCTGATGAATGTTTCTCACACATTAACTAACTAAAACAAAAATTAACATTTCGAACTAAGCTCAATCCACATACAAAAAGCAATCAATAGTTCAAATATGAGGTGAATATTAATAGGATAGTCGCTGTATGAAAATATTTACAAATTATTTAATTATATTAATTCAAATTTGAAACACCACAGATTAACAACTTAAGCGGATAAATCTCATATATCAAGATCAAGAAGATAATTTAATAAAACAGTAGTATAGCCTTTATCATTAAGAATTTGAAAAAAACTTGCTAACACATTAAATATATTTTCTGTTAAATAAAAGCTGATAAGACAATAAATAGAATGGTAACCAGGGTTGTAGTGGGTAGTAGAGATGAGTTCGGGCTCACTTTTCGAAGCCCGGGCCTGCCCGAGCACAACGATTTTAAATCCGAGCCCGAAACATTTTTTCATCATTAGAGCCCAAGCCAGATACCAAAAATGTAAACCAAAAAAAAAATTTAATAAAAATTGCATAAAAGTTGTTCTAATGAAATATCTCATCCCTAGCACATAATTAGTTTTATGACATTTACATTTAATCTCATCAAAAGATAAGTCCCTAAAAAGATTCTTATATTTTGCCATATTTCGCCTAGATTGTCAAATAATAAAATAAAAAAAAGGATCTAATTTTAAAATATTCTACTATTTTGGCGCCTTATAGTGAATGATATAAATTTGCAAATATTGCAATTTTCTTTTAAAATAGCTGTGATGTTGTAACATTAATCAATCATCACATATAATTATACCTAATTTAAAACCAAAATTGTCCTTTTACAAATATATTTAACTGAAACTTCCTTCCCATTAAAATCATTCTCATTACACGTTAATGTCCGCTTTATCTCTTATACAGCTAATAAATATTCCTTTCAATGTTTACCAAATTATCAACTGTTAACAAAATAAAGCAAAAAAAAAAAAAAAAAAAATCAACTTTCTCACCCTCGTTAATGAACAGTAAAGTTAGTAAAGTTAAATGCTTTTATTTCCGTTCACCAATAAATAAAACTATTTTTTTATCATTTTTTTTTTCTTTTGTGCAATAAACTAAACAGTTACTGATACTTCGCTTTCATCATTCTTATGAAAATAACATCAAAATGATTTCTTATGGAAAATGCAATTTTCAATGGGACTAGAAGTAGGCGATAACAGACAGATGCCTCATTTATTTATTGAAACCACAGGAAACTGAAATATTAATTATTATTATGAAAGGAGTAATTAAATTATTTTTACAAGAATAACAGCTTTTTAACAGAGATAAAAATAAGGAATACTGAATTTATTTTAGAAACATAAATAAATTTTAGATATTAACATACCTTAAAAAGCATTAACAGAATAATATAGAGAACACAAGACATTTTGATGATTATATATTAATATATTACTTCTTATATTTTTTAAAAAGTTTTTTTTTTCCATACGGGAATAAATAAAAATTTCAGGTTAAAAAAATGAGCCCGAGCCTGTAAGCTGGTATGAAAATCGAGTCCAAGTCCGTGTCGGTCCCGGGCTGAGCCCATCTCATCTCTAGTGGGTAGCTGCCCGCCCGGGCTGGGTTTTTTTATAAAAAACCCAAGTTTTTTAAAAATATATTTCTGGAAAGGAACAAATGAAGTATTTGTTAACAGTTTATGGTTATTTTGTTTTATTTATTCACTTCTTTGAATCTTAGAAAATATATTTGTACTAATTTACTTGCACTTTTAGATTGGGAACCCTATAATTTTAAAATGTTTTAGCTTTTAATGTAAAACGTAAATTTAAGCTTTTCAGTTAGCTTCAAGAGTATTGTATTTACTAAACTTATTATATTTATTAAATTATTTTATGTATTTTTTACTGCTGAATCCGAAAATGACCATTTTTAACCATCATGTCAGGAAAATTAATTTAAAAAAGTAGTTTTACATCTGTTTTATAGTATAATTGATTTTTGCTATATTTTTTCTTTACGATTTGCAAAAAAATTATAACGTGATGGTTAAAAATGAAGGTCATTTTCTGATTCAGTGCTAAAAAGTACCATATTTTCGGGCGTATGAGCCGCGGCGCATACAAGTTTGAAAGTATAAAATATTCTAAGTGCGGCTCTTATGCCAGGGCAGCGGATACGGTGATTTTTTTTTCTTTTATAGCTATGTCTTATGGCTTTTTTTTTTTTTTTTTTTTTTTGTCAAACCGATATTTTATGATGCCATTTCCCCCCCTTTGATCAATAGTTTCATGCTCTCGAATTGGTACCAAAATATTAGAAAATGTCACTCAACCGCAGATGTCCGAGAAATGTTATCTGTTTTGTTTATTTTTAAACAATCAGCAGGATGAATTATGTTTGTCTCACCGGTTCTAAAGTTAAAAATGATTACATTTTCTGCCCATCCGTCAATAATTACTTTACCCTCCGGATACTGTAATGTACAGCTGTCGCGAGCTTTTCTTCTAATAAAACCCCTTTCCTTCCACTTGCAAAGCAAAAT
Source organism: Maratus speciosus (assembly GCA_963932465.1). NCBI lineage: Eukaryota > Metazoa > Arthropoda > Arachnida > Araneae > Salticidae > Maratus > Maratus speciosus. The sequence continues at coordinate 502,836,846 of OZ010790.1, forward strand.
TACAGAGTGCTCACTCTGTGAAATTACTGGTCTCTAACTAGAGAAATCTCAAATCCCGGCATAGAACTTTTGTGGGATGGGTCTCCTAATACACAGTAAAAACACTGGAGAGCAAGATTTTTTCTTTATTTTTTTTTTCAGTACCGGACTCTATAAACTCGGTCCCTAAAATAGAGGCCGTACCAGACTCGACCAGAAAAATGAATTCAAACTTTGAAACCGACAGGGTCAGCAGAATTAGTACAGTTTTTCTTTAATGAGCCGTGTCGGGTGATAAACAAAATAAATGGTCCTGACCAATATAATAAATTAAGTGGGCCGACTTCCGCGATATAAATATTGAGCTATTTTGCTCACGCAAAAACACCGGCTCATTAATGTAAATCCAAAGAAAGAATTTTTTTTTTTAAATATGTCGTTCGCATTCCATTATTTTTAAATGATCTTTTTTGCATTGGCTAGCTGAGGTCGGTCTCTACAAAGAGTCATTTTTACTTTTTCAATTGTATTTAGAAGGTGTTTTTTTTTTTTTTTTTTTTTTTTTTTTTTTAACTAGAATACTTTCACTTTTGAAACTGATTCCAAAAATCAAAGTATACTACGAAAAACATCTGTAAACAAAATCGAAAAAGGGTCTTTTTAGAAATCAACCTCAGCTATTTGACGCAAAAAATCATTTAAGCATATTGAAATGCGAACCATGTGTTTTTTAAAAAAAAATTCTTCCATAGGATTAATATTAGCGAACGGGCGTTTACCCTTGAGTGAAGTAGCCGATCCATAGGGGGAAAAAATCAGCCCGGCCCGTACAAAAAATAATTAATTAATTAATGGCCCGGCATAAAAGCTAAAAGTTTTTCCTGGCTCAGAAAACATTTAAAATCTCGGCCCGACCCGACTGAATATCTTCAAAACATTGATTTTTATGCTGATATGGTTAAAAATTGTTTTGTACGAAGAGTTCTCAACAAAAATACTTATTTTATCTTTTTTTTTCCTGTTTATAATCTTTATTTTTAAAGAAGCACCTAATAAAATCACTCAAGTATGCATTTATAACTAATAAACAAACATGTAATTTTGTTATCTCGACCCAACAAAACACATTTGATTTCAAATTCACTCCATCTCTTCGGACCGAACATTCTGACACATTGCCCTATGGCCTTGACGTGTAGTTGGCTAATAGTTTGTTTTGTTTCTTTGAAAAGAACTTTGAATGCAGTAGAAAAAAGAGGTAATGAGATAAGAGATTTTTTTAATGCAAAGTGGATTCGTGGATTTTCTTCTCTTTCCTTAAACTTATGATATATATCTTCATAATAATTATCATCATAACTTATGATGAAAAGGAAAATCTAAATTCTGAGCAAGAAATATTTTTAAAACTTACAAAATTATTTTTTTAAATGAACAAGAAAAGATGCGTATGTAGCAAATAAAAAATAAAATCTGCCACAAACAGAATCAATGAAATAGTTATCAATAGGTGAACTGTGTAAAAAAAAAAAAAAGAAGCGTTTCTAGTTATCCTAAAGGTGGTTTCGGCAGTGTGAGATCTGCACGGGCCGGGCCATACTCTTTTCTGAAGGTTCTGTCCGGGCCGGGTTAGAGCATTACTTTTTTCCTGAAAGATTGGGCCGGGCCGGACCTAACTTATGTTTTCTGTACAGAGCCTGGGCTGGTTTCATTCCTACTCTTCACAATCCAAAATTTTCAGTCCTAGTTTTGACAAAGCCCGTATGAAAATCATTGTCTCGTCGTGGCCTGGTCCTTTCAAATGTCAGTAAAATTAGCCCTGGACCAAAAATGTTTGCAAAAAATGCATACATTTTTAAATCGCCATTATTCTACAATTAAACATTAAAATTTATTCTTTTTAAAGAGTAGTAGATTTCATACGCTTATTAAAATGTAGCTACATTAAAATATAGTAAAACGAGTCAAAAGAACTTGCCTATGATGGAATCCTGTTTTAAACTGAACAACGCGTTGAGGATCTTGTCTAAAACGCTTTTTTTTTTTTCTTTTTTATACAATTCCGTCTTAGCAGATTTTATTGTATAACATTTTTCAGATTTTTAACACTTCATTACATAGAATATGGATTAACAATAGTAATGATAACGAATATTTACATACAAGAAATAGAGATTCATTAAAAAAATAAATATCACAGCCTGCAGCACTTCATCAATGTTTTGACGAAATTCACTCGGGCTGGGCCGAGATTTTAACTTTTTTCCGAGCCAGTCTTGGGCGAACTTTTAGCTGTTATATCGGGCTGGGCCGAACTTTTAAATTTTTTACCGGGTCAGGCCAATATTTCTTTTGTACAGGCCATACCGAACTTTTAATTTTTGTATCGGGCAGTCCCGGGCCGAATTTTTTTCTATGAGTTGGGCAGTCCCGACCTAGAAATTTCGGGCTGGACCCGGAAATTTCGACCTCTAAGTGTCTCTATACAATACTTCAAGACCTCTAAAATCCGGAAAAGCCGCGGCCGACCCGGAAATACGGTACATAAAAATCAATTATCAAGCCATCTCCTCTATTTTATAGTATCTGATTTTGTTATTTTTTAACTTTAACAATTTATGATTTGCAAAACATCCAAGAGATGATGGTTAAAAATTAAGGTAATTCTCTGATTCAGTGCTAAAAAATACATAAAAGTTAAAAAACATAACCATCGCAGTCTTGTGTTATCTAATCTAGAACTTTTTCTTAAACTTCTTGGTAGTAATCTATCCGAAATTTTTTTTGTTATCCTGTAAAATAAGCGTGAATGGTAACCAATGAATATCCTGTAAAAAAAGTGTGAATGGTAACCAATGAAAATCATAATAATATTAGATTGTCATCGGACTTACGTCAATATGTATGTAAAATTTAATCTTGGATATTTAAGAGTGAATTAAATTTAGAGTACAAATTTTGAACTGGGAAAACATACATACGATCATTGAAGTTAAATAAAATAACATAATATTTGTTAAAAGATATCATGAAAAGAAATAGTCTCAAATCCTTTCAAAATAAAACATATGTTAAAATACAATAATTTTAGCCAATCTGAAACTTAATAAAAGTTAACTCAATTGTAACACTTGTACTATTTTTTTCAAACCACAGATACACATGAAAAGTGTATGACCCCTCAAAGCACGGCCAAACTCATTTGTGTTCAGATGCAGAAAAGTGGTATAAGTCATGCATTTTTAAAGTTTCATAACTCAGTCAATTTTAGTGTTATATGAACGAGATTTTTTTTGTCTTACTTGTCAGTGTGATAGGAAAATTTTACTAAATATAACTTATAGGACTGGGGGCCGTATAAAAACTTAAATTTCTTAATTTTTTAAGAAATGTTTTTATTGACCCAAATCGCTTTTAAAATATTTCTTTGCCTCAATTTAAAACATTTTTATAATTGAAATTATACTATGACTAATGGTTTAGGAATTAGCCACTGGACACCGTTGAGAGCGGACACCCTGTACATACATGTAACAAACATTTTTGTTAAAAGATATTTTTTTTATCAACATTTGCCAAATCTTATGATTATTTCAAAGGAGCAAGTTTTTTTAAGTTATATTTATATTTTATTATTAAATAATACACAATCGATAGCTTTGCAATTAAAACTTTGTTATTTAAATTAAAGGGATCATATATATATATATATATATATATGTATTTTAAGAACAGTGAAAAATATTGAGATCCTTATTAAGATTATGAAGTCATTCCCATCTAATGAAGTGTTGTTCACAAAGATTGTATTTGAGATCAGGATTGCCACTTATTTCAGCAATCAAATTCTTTGTGCTTTCCTAAGCAAAAAATTAAATTTTCCCGGAGTAATTCCTCTGAGAATTTTCAAAATTTCAATGGATATATTTTGCAAAGTGCCAAATTTAGTAAAATTTCTTGTTTTTAATATTTCTTTTTAAATTCCCTCAGTTTTTCCAGTTTTCCCTATACAGTGGAAACCCTGAAGATTATTATTTGTGAGGAAGGTGGAATCATAGTCCACATTTTGACATTTTAACCCAATTTACCCGGGGAAAATTGCCCATTTAACAAGGGTTTTTTAATAAAACCTGCCTGGGCTGGGTTTTTTTACAACCCTGATGGTAACAGCTTTTATGTTCTCCTACCAAATTTTCCTTGTCTTCTCATGGAAATCATAAAAATTTACAGACATGTTCGAGCCCTCCGATTAAAAAAAAGATGAAGTTAGCATGCTATGGTATAAAAGTGCACAAAACTGTAAAATATACACATTTAATAAACTGAATTGGTTGGCTATTTTCATAGATATTAAAAAGAGTATATGCAATTTTACTATAATACTTAAGAATTACTCTATACACAGTGATGTCGCTAGGCTTTAGAAATCTTAAGTCCCATACACTTCCAAAATTTTGCATAAATGATATGCTTATAATGCATCACTGACACATATATACACTCCATATACTACAAAGCATAGCCAAACCAATTTAATGTAATAAATGCAACATCCTCTGAAACTCCAAACAAATGTTTAAACTAAATTTTATCACACAGATCATTGCTTTTTATATAAATAAAAGATGATGAAAAGGATTAAACAAATTGAAATCACCTTTGAACTGCTTTGAAAAATCTAAAAACACACAATATTTCAACATTAAACCTCCCCAAATTGTTATTATCCACACATTATATACAGCTATGCATTGTGCATAAAACGTTATGATATTTAAAATAAATATGATTTTTCTTTAATGGTTTGGTTCACAGCATTTTAAATTTATTGAGGTAAAACAACAGCACAGATTCAAATAAGTTTAGTGATGAATTTAATCATTAATTTTGCACAACGAATCAGATGTCCATAAAAAAATTATGCAAACAACTATGGTGCAATTTTTACCCCTTTTAGTTTTAGATTTCAATAATATAAGTTTATTATAAATGCTGGCATTCATGTTGTGGATGGAAAAGAAACAGTAAAAGCTTTGACATAACATTTGATCCAGCAGCTAAAAATCCAGATTTTTTTAATGAGCGATTGAAAAAATATTGATTTAAAATGACAAATTAAAGAAAATTGCGACTTTTCATTATGCATATGTAAAAAGGTATGTCTACTGAGCCGCACCCCCCAATGCAAAAAGCATGTTAATGCAAATTTGCATCAATCTCAGAAATGGTTAAAACGAAAGTAAAAGAACAAAACAAGTAGTCTGCATTTCCGTAGAGAAGTAGCATATCTGAATTCAGAAAAGAGTGATTAAGTCTATGGTCTTACTAATGCTGGCCAGACAAAAAGGTCTTTAATATTATTTAATATATTTAGAATTTCTTTTTAACAATAACATTAATAAAAATCCATGATATATTTTTTATAATAAATTAGGCATTAATTTTAAGAAAGCATATAGCAATTTTTGACACAATCTATTATCTTGCATAGGACAACACTGGTTACTAATGTTCCTCCCTCAATTAAAAAAAAAAGTTTAAACAAGTAACAATTTATTTGTATTTTTTTTTTTTTTTTTTTTTTTAACCCAGATGCAAAAATTGACACATGATATTATATCAATTACTACAAACTGAGCAAAACAAAACAAAAATATAAAGATTAAGATTACATTTTTATAACAAATTATTTTAATATTTGGAGCAGTACAATTTTATGTTTCATTATAAACTTTTCAATAGAATAACCCCAGGAAACATAGGCTACATAACTAAAGACTATGACACCAAGAGAATGAAGACAAACATTTTGGTACCAGATTTATTAAAATCTATCTACCCATTCCCATTTTATCAGCGAATAAAGGATGTTTTACACTGTCCTAACCAAAAGCATTACCCTCCTTTTCTGTGCAAGCATTCAGTTTTAAAAAAAATAGAAGAAAGTTAAGTCATAGTTCCTAATAAATTTTTTTACGAAGGGCGTATGAAATGAAAAATTTATTAACTGCTAATTTTATGTCAAGCATTAAAAATGAAAATTTAGAAATACTAAATTTTAAGTAAATTAGACGTTGTTATCACAATGGAATAAATATGGGTTATTTCATGTCAATTCAAACAGTCCTTGCAACCCACCGACAGCAATTTTGAGAAACTTTATGTATACACTATCCCTACCTTGGAATAAATCCATGCAATTTTTTTTTTTCTTTCCTAAATCTCATAGTTTTTGAAATGAGAGGAAGGTAGAGGTCAAAATATTGGATTTTCACAAATTGCACATTACTGAACCTCTATTTTTAGATAGTAGTTGAGTTCCAACTTTTTTTTTTTTTTTTTTTAATGTTTCTATTGATCTAAAGTCTGTACGGGCTTGTAAATGTCACTGTAAATCAATAAAAATATTCATATTTAAATAAAAAAAAAATATTGAAATAATTTTTAATGCCAGAAAAATTTAACAAAAATTTAGCACAGGCTCTACTCTGACGCTTCTACCACAACAAGCATTTTACACTATATAATAATTAAAAGTAACAAAATTAATGATTCAAAAATTTTCAGAATGTAATAAATAAAATGCTAAAAAATTATAAAACCAGTGTTTAAATGATTCAGAATATATTCTTATTAAACTGGATACTTCCAGATGAAGAAAAATACATATCAATCAATAAAAATGTTTTGGGAAAGTTAAGTATTAAATAACCAGTTTTAATATATTTGCTTAACAGACAAATAACGTTTGCATAACAATACTAAATTGACACTAATAAAATAAAAACAATTACTTTAAAAAACACAAAAGTATTTCTTCATAGAAAAACAACACTTTTAATTAAAAAAGACAATAATAATCAACAAAAAATTATGAACAGAATTATATTATACAATGAAATCAAGATACTTACTTGAGAGAATCCTAATATTTCTTCTTCACTGCCAATATGTGTTTCATACATATGAAAAATATGTATATCTTATATTACAATGCGAGCAAAAATTGTGTGTGTGTGTGTATGTAAATTTTATCTTAAAAACGGCTCTAACGATTTTGACTAAATTTTGTATTTTACCATTTTCGGGCACGAGAAGACCATTGGACTAGGTCAAGTGTTCGAGAAAATTCGATTAGTGGATCATTTTGGGTCGAGCTAATTATATCTAAAAAACGGCTCAATCGATTTTGACTAAATTTTATATCCAACTGTCTTTAGACATGAGAAAACTACTGGGCTAGGTCACATGTTCAAGAAATTTCGATTAGTGGGTCATTTTTGGGTCACTTCTGGTCAAGCTAATTTTATTTAAAAAACGGCTCTAACGATTTTGACTAAATTTTGTAATCAACTGTTTTGGATTATGAGAAGACCAATGGGCTAAGTCACATGTTAGAGAAAATTTGATTAGTGGGTCATTTTTGGCTCACTGTGGGTTAAGGCAAGTTAATCTAGAAAATGGCACAAACTATTTTGACGAAATTTTGTATTTTATCATTTTCGGGCACGAGAATACCATTGGGCTAGATTGCATGTTCAAGAAAATTCAATTAGTGGGTCATTTTTGGGTCACAATGGGTCAGGTGTCAAGATAATATAATCTAAAAAAGGCTCAAAACATTTTGAAAAAATTTTGTAATATACTGCTTCGGGCATAAGATGACCATTGGGCTAAGTCACATGTTCAAGAAAATTCGATTTGTGGGTCATTTTTAGGTCACTGCGGGTCAAACTAACTGTTAAAAAACAACTCAAACAATTTTGACAAAATTTTGTATTATACCGTTTCTGGGCATGAGAAGACAATTCGACTATGTTACATGTTCGAGAAAATTTGATTACTGTGTCAATTTTTGGGTCACTGTGGGTCAAGTTAATTGCTGCTAAAAAAAAAGGCTCAAAACATTTTGACAAAATTTTGTATTATACCATTTCTGATCATGAGAAGACGATTGGGCTAAGTCACACGTTTGAAAAAATTCGATTAGTAGATCATTTTGGGATCTCTGTGGGTCAAGCTCATTCATTGTATCCAAAAAGACTCAACCGATTTTGACGAAAATTTTTATTGCATCGTTTCCCAGCACGAGAAGATCATTGGGATAGGTCACATGTTCGATAAATTTAGATTAGAGAATCATTTTGCATTTCCATGGGTCAAACTAATTTTATCTATAAAACGACTAACGATTTTGGCTAAATTTTGTATTCTATTGTTTTCGGGTTCAAGAAGAGCATTGGTAAGGTCGCATGGTCGAAAAAATCCGGTTAGTAAGTCATTTTGGGTCACTATGTCTCAGGATCGTGCCAATTGTATCTAAACAGCAAGAATGATAGACTGAGAATAAAATATCGAATTGAACACAAGACCAGTCATCCCTGCTAGTATATAGTAAAGTAATCAATCTTAAGTGTAATGTTTGGGAAATATATTCAGTGACGTTGCTAGGCTTTTGGAATTCTGGTTCCCTGTGATTGAAAAACTTCCCAAAAAATGAGGGGTTTTTTTGTTTTTACAAAAACAGGTCTTTTTTTTAGTTCCAATATACTCAATGCATGTATTTCATACATAACATCTCTATTTTGTGACCCTGAAAATATTTTATGCCTTGTAAGATAAAAATCACTCATATGGAAGGACCCATCACCTTTCTGTTTATGCATACCTTTACTAATTTTTTGCATGATACACTCTAGCATATCTCTGACATCACTGATATTGCTCCAACGGGGGTTTAAAAAGACAAAGAATAAAATGATTTGAAAACAGTATTACAGTACAAAGTCTAAAGTTCGGAATCCTCGGAACTTTACCAAGTCCGAACTTCAGATTTTTCTGAACTTTGGGTCATCAAAGGTATTGCTTTTCCAATAAAAAGAAAAAGAAAATTCACTACATAAAAATGTAAAATATGACGTTTATGTATTAAAAATTGCATATAACAGTAATAATATAATAATAAATACAGTATAACATATAGCAGTAAATAATAACTATCAATACTAAATTAAACAATCATTTTCATTAAATAAATCATAACAAAATAAAAAGTAAAACAAAAACATTTATTTAAGGCTGTTCTCAAATCCAAAAGGGCAATTTTATTTTTGTTCGGAGATGCATGAAACTAGCAGGTGTTGTTCTGAAACTACGTAATCGAACTGTGTTTTCGTTTTTTTGCAAACGCAATAGATCTTTCAGAAAATAGTGTCAAAGTGTGCATTTTGAACCAAATTCCCGCATGAAAGAAGGCTGAAAAACGTCTCTGTCACGTGAACAAAATTACTTATAACTCAATAGGTAATTTATTTATTTAAAAAAAATGGAAAACACAGATTCCAAATCGCTTCCATAGTCAAGCCTTCCAATTTTATGACTTTCCGTTAAAAAATGAATTTGTAAATGTGCCAAAAAGTTTTGCGCTTGTTGAGCAGAGCAGTTATGACAACAGCCTTAAGGGAACAAACAATTTAAGAAGAAATTGTAACTTTCTGAGCTATTGAACATTTTAGTTAATGTGGGCTGCTTTATTAACTTAGGTATATCATTAAGAAGTTTTTCTTTTATTCTGTACGTAGACATGAGTTAAGATTCAGCAATAAAGCTTCTTTGCTCTAGACCTTTTTTTTTGTTTCAACAATTTTGTTTTTTCACTTCTTTCTTGAATACTGCCGTTGGAAAGTTCGAATTTGGAGAATTCCGAACTTTGGGTGTCCGAACTTTAGACTTTGTACTGTACAATGATATAATTCAGACTGCTTTTCTGTGTAAAATATTTAAAAATATGATGCTGTAAACATTTCAAGTATGATTGTTATCTTGCTTTTCAGTGTCAGTAGCAAACTTACAATAAGTTAATCATTCTGTCTTCTAATACAAGGGTGGAGAAGAAGATTAAGGAATGAGAGAAACTATGCATATTTCTTTTCCTAACTAATCTTACCTCCAGCAGTTCTTAGCGATATTAAGAATTCCAATACTGTTTTCTCAGTTTATAATATCTAATCTCAGATAAGCTATTGTCAGCATATCATAACTATATGACGTCAGGGTTTTGTTCAGATTTTTTTTTTTTTTTTTCACTATTTTTGTGAAAAGTTTTTTATATTTGTAAAAGATCCAAGTCACAATTTTGTGAATTCGAAATTATCATTATATGCAGGTTCCTGTTTATCTATTTTTAGTAAGATCCTGTTTGAGTAAAAAAACTAAATAGGTTACTTGGCAACTTAATTTGTTTTGTGAAGTTTTATAACAAATCTATATTTTAGACATAGAATTTTGTAAAAATCTCTGTTTTATTGTGAAAGTTCTTGTTTTAAGACAAAATGCTTTGAGAAGGGTCCTTTAACCCTACAATACTAGACAGACTAAAACACGTGATAATATGAATAGCATGAGAATACCATAGTCATGATAATTATGAGCGTTTAGTATTCTAGGGTTAAAGGACCCAAATTTTTCCTAAACAGGTCCCTGGATGTACACTGCAAATTCTTTTGATTTTGACAGAAGTCTGCAATATTTTACACTGACATTCCAACTTTAAGACTTTTCCTTTTCCATTCACCCTTTTCTAGATTAAAATATAATATAAATATTAATGAAATAATATATACATATATATATATATAAAATGAATTAATAAAAATGTTGTATGTTATGTATATTCTGTATGCACATATTAATTAAAATTGAAAACGAACAATTTAATGTAACTAACTTTATTTTTTATTATCAGCTCACATTTTTAAATGTTTAAATTTAATGCTGGTATCCATGTTTAAAATAATAGTACATAAAATGCAAAATATTTAAGACAATTCTTCCAACTTTTAAATAGAAAGCTACAATAAGATGCAAATTAATACAATTTATAAATTCCCATGCAGCCAAAAAAAAAAAAAAAAAAAAGTACAACTAATAAGAATTTCCTTAAGGCAATTGGTCAGTCAACTTCTCAATTACTCTTGTTAATGTTAAACCTTTGGGCAGTGGAATGCATTTATATTTTTAAAATATCTCCTCAAGAAATTACTATTTTTAACTTCTTTTTTCTGTGTACTCTTCTTAAAGGATTTCTCTTTTTTTTTCTTAGCTGTCAAAATATTTCTAAAATATTACTTAATTTTATTTGAAGTGTTAAAATCTAACTTGCATATCATCGGATTTTAAAACAAACATTAAATTAAGCATACATTTTAGAAATATTTTGAAAACTAAGGGGGGAGGGGAAAGAGATCCTTTAAAAAGAGCACAAAGAAAAAAGAAATTAAAAATATTAATTTCCTGGGGAGATATTTTAAATATGTGATAGCATTATACGCCTGTTGGTTTAACATCAGCAAAGGGAATTTGGGCTGACCAATCCCCTTAAACAAAGATTTTTCTTTTTTTTTTTTAATCTTAATAAAAGACAGTTGAACTTTTTTTAAATAAGCAAAACTATATCTTTTCTCTTCTAAATAATTTTCATTTCCACTACTAAGATATTTCATGAACATCATTAAAAAATTTATAGCCAGGATATGATAAAAAAATATATACATAATAATAATATGGAAAAGTCTTTATCAGAATCTTTTGACAAGTATAAATACTGCTTTCTCTGGAAACATAAGCACATTTTCAAATCAAAACATACTAATATAAACCTTTATATTATTCTTGAATTATTTCATCATCAAATTCAGATTTTGAATCAATACTATTTCTACACATGTGATTAGATACAGAACCTTGGTATCTAAATGAGCGTCCACACTTATTACATTGATAAGGTGTTTCTCCCGTATGCTTGACTACATGACGTTCAAGCAACGATTTAAAATCAAATGTTTTATCACAGAAATCACAAAGAAACAGAGTTTTAGGTTTTTTTGTCTTTGTCATGGATAGAGAAGAAACATTGAGAATTGATATATCAGATGATGGATCTTCGCAGCCGACAGAATTATCAGGAATAAAATTAGCATTGTAGCTTCCTAGATCAAAATGAAAAAGTATATATATACATGCAAATACATAATGCATATAAAAAACAAACATTAATGAAAGGAAAACAGCTGACAAGCTGCAAAATGTACTTTACATACTTCACAGCATTTTCAAATGTGTTTCAAATAGGTGTAATATTATAGTACAGTAATTCCTTAATATTTAAAAGAGATGTTACATTCAAACGTGAATATCGAATTTGAAAATGTTAAGATAAACTTCTGTACAAAATGTGGATTCAGCTTTATGATGATTTCTTTAAAATAACAAAGCACTTAAAAGTATAAAAAAAAGGTAACATTAACAACATGTACAAGCACTGTAGTTGTAGTAACTAATATATATACATATTACATACCTAAAATTTGTTAATTAGGCGCCTATACAAAATAAATTGCAACTTAAAGAAAATGAATGCAGGGCTAATATTAGTTAAATCTTTGGTTCTAAAATAATTTTACAGTATTTAGTCTTGATGCAGAAATAATGCACATGTAAGTAAATCAGCAAAACACAATTTCTTCAATCTACTTTAATCTCAATGATAGTTCTGAGAGAAATAAGCAAAAGTTTCATAATACAGTAGACTCCATCAAATCCGCAAACACCTAAAATCCGCACATCATTGAAGATGTAAACAATGAAACTTTCAGTTGAAATGTAGGGACAAAATAAGACTTTATTTTTATATCAATCTGTATGTATTTTAATATGTTATCCTAGTTATTGTGACTGAACCTAGTATTGTGTTTTTTCATGAAAAAAGTATAAATTTATTTCTGAAAAAAAATGAAGATATTCCTGATATCACAGGTAAATGTATCTCATCGTTATTATGCATATTTAATAATACACCATTGTTTATTTGAACTTTACTTTTAATAATTTAATTATTTTTAAAACTATCTTATTTTTCATTGTTTTAGTTTATTATTTTACCTAATTTTTTTAATATTTTACTTTATTGTAAGCATTCATTATAATTTTGATTGTGTTATTACATTCAAATTACTGTTTAAAAAATGTAAACAAAGCAATGATCAGAAATCCACAAAATTCTAAAATCCACACAACCTGAGCGGATTTGAGAGAGTCTAATGTAGTAGAAAATCCAGTAAACTTTATACAGTCTAATGATAGGAATTGGTAAGTACTAATAGATATATTGAAGCCTAAAAAATGTACAAAGCCTATTTTTAAAGCTTCAAACTAATCTTTATTTTTCTAAAGAAAAAAATCTACAAATTTTATTAAAGAACATTTATTAACCACTTATAAATTTCTAACTCGCGCACCTTTATGCCTTTTTATTTAATAGATGATCCCAACACTTTTTATTAAATATCTGGTAATTATGCATTTTTTTTTTTCAATTAATAAACTATTCTTTGTAATAATAGGTGTTTTTACGAAAGTCAGTTTTACAGATCACAGCATGTAAACCTTCCTGATGATACACTGATGTCAGTTGTAAAAGTATAGATTTTCCCTTCATACCTATATACTATAAAGAAACATTTGTTTATAAGGGATAATCTTTGGAATTACTGAACTGATTAAAAAAAATAATAGTCACAAAATGATGGTGATCAACCCAGCTTCAACATGGGCTATATTTTATATCGGTACCACTACCCTAAAGGGATGGAGAAGCAAAAAATGTTTTACAATTGCAATTTTGTGATACTGTTGGACTAGAAACTTGAAATCTGGCACGGTGGTTACTTCGAATAACATTCGAAAAATGGTCCATGGTAGTTACTTTTAAGAAGTTAGTGCTCACTAAGAAAGGTTTTTAGAAAATATGAAATTTAAAAGGATGAAACAAACATAAAACATCATATATATTAAAACGTAAAGGGAATTCTGCAAGATCACGATCAGCAAGACCAATATTGACACAATTGCGTATGTGTCAACTCTTTTTCGAACCTCTTTAACTTGGAGGAGTAATGAGCGAGTCCCTGTTAGCGCAGCGGCCATAAGCGAGTGAGAAATCTGTAAACAATCCTCCCATAGGATTAACATTAGCTTTATCATTTTTTTGTGTGACTAGTGTAGGCTCTTAACAGTTACATATTTTTCTTTGGGGTCTATGACGAACAGTTATTACCTGCTCAGAAATGTCTGCTGCAATTAAGTATGTATTTATTACATATTTATTTCCTAAAGTAGTGGTTCTAATTTTTTCTCCTTCCTGTAAACTTTGTTTAGACTTTTCATACATGAATATCCCTCCTCTTAAGGCTGTTCTTAACTGTTCTGCTCAACAAGCGCAAAATGTTTTGACATATTTACAAATTCATTTTTTAACGGAAATATATAAAATTGGAAAGCCTGGCCATGGAAGCGATTTGGAATTGAACTGTTTTTTTCCATTTTTTGATCAATTACTTATTGAGTTAGAGGCGAATTCGATCACGTGACAAACGTGTTTTTCGCCCGCTCTTGAGTGCTCTTTCTCCCTTCGCGTGGAAATTCAGTTCAAAACGCCCACTTTGACACTATTTTCTGAAAGATCTATTGCATTTGCGAAAAAAAAAAAAAAAAAAAAAAAACAACTCCATTACATAGTTTCTGAACAACACCAGCTAGTTTCATGCATTTTCGAACAAAAATAAATTAAAACTTATATCAGAAAGTTGCCCTCTTGGATTTGAGAACAGCCTTAAACTCATCCACCACCTTCCCCTTCCACACCTTCATGCAAAAATGTATGTTTATTAGTAATGTATTTATGATAGCTAAAAAATCATACACATGGAATTAATGATATTTATAGACTTTTTTAAATGTTACACTGTACAGTTTGTTTTATATATATATATAATGACAGACAAAACAAATACAAAATAGAGTAAACAAATGAGGAACACATCAAAAGAAACAAAAACATCATTAAAATGACTTTTAACCACATTAACTTATGACGAAAATTCATAATAACTATTCATTTTGATATGCAAAGTATTCAATTCAAACATGTACATGGCTCAATAAGGCCTGGGTCTAAATTTCAAGATCTAGTCAGGGATAGCGAACCTTTTTGAGTATGTGTGCCAGAAATATTTTAACTTAGATAAAATCCATTAATTAATTTTTATAGAAATTTTAGTTAAATATTTTTACACTTATACTAAAATCGATTCCTAACTTATTTATTATGCTGTATTTACACAATAGTGTCGCGTCGAATTCCGTATTAATGATCTATGAACGAGTTTTTTTTTTATTGTATACATCCGAATCAGATCATTTTTAGTTCTTCAGGTAGAGGCAGGTTCAATAGATACATGATAATTTACATTAACAGCTATAATTCAATTTTCAAAATTAAAACCTAAAATAACTTAAAACCCTAAACCTAAATAAAATAAAACCTAATCTGAAGTAGTCAATTAAGTGTATTACTATGTAAACTATCTCTTAAAATTAAATTTTCAAAAATAAAACCTTTGAAATTTGATAGAGAAGCAAAATTATTTGGAAAACCCTATATGTTGAATGGTTTGGTGAGGAAAATGATGCTACAGGATGCTTTCATTGAAATTTATAGCATCTTAATTCATTCAAAAATAACGGATTATTTTAAAGTAAATTATTACACAAAACTATTCTATACTTTTTGTACAAAATAAAAAAAAATAATAAAATGGATTATTCTCCATAAACTGAATATAATCTAAGTTTTTCCGCGTGCCAGAAAAGTTTTCTTACGTGCCAAATTCGGCACGCGTGTCATAGGTTCGCCATCCCTGGTCTAGGTCATTTTCTCATTTTGAGGGCAACATATTGGACTTACAAAATAAGTCTCTTTTGTAAACTGAATTCTAGATTTTTTTGTGCTTTCTGAAATTAATAATATTTTTGTGTACCTCTAACAAGTTCCCGACATATATCACATTATTGTCTTAGATCCAAAATTTCCATATATTAACTTTGTGAACTTCGACAGATTCAATTTTGGGTACATTAATGCATTACAGATAAATTTCTCATTTGTTACGTATTGTTAAGACCAGGCTTTGCGAATGATGCTTGACAAATGACAGATAGAAATCTAGGTATGACAGATAAAATTTTATCCATACCAACCACTGTGGCAAGCGACCTATCTATGGGCAACTCTTGAAATATCTGAGAGTTCTGACAAAAAAAAAAAAGCTATTTACCTCATTTAAAAGCTTTCTACTACAGAGCATGAGGACAGAAAGAAAGTCTTATTGTTTCTCATTTTACCTTTCCTTGAACAAAATTCTTGGAATGTAAGTGTGCGTGTGTATGGGGGGGGGGGGGGATGCTGAATCATTGTTTCCTGGGACAACTGTTGAAACACATACAGAATGCCTCCTGAATATTACCAAATTGATGAAGCTTATATTTGTAATCCCAATTAATACAGTTCTCTGTGAGCATTGATTTCCCTTTATGAATTGCATAGAAATAACATTTTACACTAAGAACTCGAGGAAAATGCATTCGTTTATTTTACGATGATGAATTGCAATTGATGCTTTATTCAGACATTTGAACCAGGAAATATAATAAAATTGTGATAAGAAAAAACTAGTGATAGTAAAATCAAGCACTTTACGTTTAAAAAGGGGCTTTTTTGCAAATGACTATATCTAAAAATTGTATTATATAGTATACCAAGGCATGAGATTGCAAAAAGATAAAAGCGCATGAAATGGGAAAAGGAAAAATTATTTAAAATAGTGCATGTATAAAACAATTATGAAGTTTATTTATTCACAATAAAATTGTCAAATTAGCTATTGCGAAATTAGCTATTTTTTCTGTGAACACTCGACACAATTGTTTTTTGGCAACCATTAGTCAAAATTAGTGATTTTTTTTATGTCCGAATTTTCCGATTAATGACAGTTTTTTAAATTTCGAAACAAATCATACCTGCAAGAAACTGTTAAAAAGCAGATAAAGACAAAATAGTAGAAGAATCTCATGCCTGAGTGCACCTTTCTTTTTTAAAACATTTTAGTAGAGTTAAAAAACAATGTAAATCAAACTTAAAAAAAAAAAAAAAACATTTTGCTTTGATTGGTGGCTGGTTAATTTCCACAACTAGCTGCTAGGAAATGAGACACATTGGTTGGTAGAATATTTTCACTTAAACAAAGCTTGCATAGGACACTATCAAAACACATCCATCAACGATGTCTCCTATTTTGTAATATGTTTCATACTATTCATTGTTTCAAAAAGCAAAGAGGCTTGATCCCCCCCCCCCCCCCCCAAAAAAAAAAGCTAAGTAAGTTAAATATCTGCAGCAATATGTGAATTTAATGGAGTCTATATTTACATGTAATTATGATAGTATATTGCACTATTGCATATTTAGCAGAAACTTTATATGATTGCTTATAAAATTCACTTCATACCTCTTGCAACTTTAAAATTATATCAATAGTAAAATGCATTTAAAACAAAATAGATTTGAGCTATTTAAATATAGGTACACCTTTTTAAAGATCTCTAACATCTCTAGTCTACAAGTGTGTTTAATGATTGCTAAGAATGATTCTGGACTTAAGTGCTCAGCTTTAGGAACAAATAACAATAATTTGCCAGCAACTACACACTTCCAAATTTGTCATTAATTAAAAATAAATCATTATACTCATGTTTTAGAATGTACAGAAAAATGCCTAAATAAATCTCTCCTCATATAAAATTGCATTCCACAAACGTCACAGGCAAATCGTTTTTCACCAGAATGAATAGCTGTGTGCACTTTAAGAACACTTTTTTGCTTGAAGCCTTTACCACAATAGCTGCAACGATAAGGTCTTTCACCAGTGTGCACAAATTTGTGATCATTTAGGTGCAATTTCTGTTTGAATGTTTTCCCACAGATTTCACATTCAAACTGCTTTCCAGTCTGCTTTGTTGGTAATATAACTTCAGTTGAAGAATTTGAAAGAATTTCCAAGATTCCTGAGAAACAAAAAGTTATCCATTAAAACTATTCAATACAAATATATGTATTAACATCAAGATAATAAACTTTTCCTAAGTTACAGTAAAATATAAACACTGAAATGTAAACCAAAAAAAAAATAAATGAAAAATTAATCTAGATATAAATAAAATAAAACTAGCTTATGAAGACACTTTTAATGAGGCACAACAGTTTGTCTTAAAGCTCTCTTCCTCTCATTCACTCACACACACACACATTCATACACATACACACATACAGGCTTTTGCAAGTTTTCTGTATGAAGATCAGTATTAAAATATACAAAAAGTATTTTAGAATGTTTTCTGAAATAATTTCGAACATATACAAATCAAACTTTTTTACGGTTACTGGCTTTAATATAGTTAAATGGCACAAAAATGAATTTAGTCATGTTTCTCTAGACTATGAGTAAAGAAATTGAATGACATAAAAAAGACATTTACAAATAACAACATTTTATTTATATACATATTTTTTTTTTTACACAATTGGTTATAAATAGAAGAAAGACTTTGCAACAATAGAAAATATATACTATCTGTACATAAGAATTCCAAACCATAACAAACATACCTTAAATCAATTTAAATTATAAACACATCAAACATAGCATTTACTTTAAAAGGTGCATATATATATATATATATATATATATATATATATATATATATATATATATATATATATATATATATACATTACAAATAATCCTTTGATATTAAAACAATGATCACTGAAATTGATATCCCTGATAAACTATACATTTCTGCTTTTATTTTTTTTCTTGAAATACTGAATCATCACATATCCCACAGGCTGAAGTTAAAGAAATACTCAAGAAATTATTTTAGAGAGAGAGAGAAAAAAAAAAATGAAAGGAAGGTCATTAGAGCAACAAACTGAAACAGTTCAGTTAGGTAGAAGTTCATGCATTAATTATTATAAATTTCTAACAAGGAACATACAATGATCGCTTACAATCTGATTGCATGTTCATAATTTATTGTCATTCATATTAAATGTAGATGTGAATAATATCCAAATACAGTGAAACCTCCTAAGGAGACCACCCATTTGACCATAAAATATTGGTCTTTCAGAGAGGTGGTCTCTGAATAGAGGTGATGGGTAAAGCAGAGTTTCATGAAATACATTACAAAAGAAATTATTATTGAATGTAGTTTCCTATATTTCATGTCTATACAGCATTAAATGAAGAATTAATTGTAGTTTTCTTTGATTTTAACAATTTCTCATCAACAAGTTTTGTTTCTAAACATTCTTTGATCTCTTTAAACAAATTATTTATTTTAGTATCATTTCTAACAGGTATTGAACTTTCTATCAATCTATTGATTTCAATAAGTGTTTCTTTACATGAAATAGAAGCTTTAATTGACAGAAGCTCCTAGTTTGAATCAGAATGAGCTCCTAAAATAGATTTTTAAAAAATCTCGATTGTAGTACCATTCATTTTTATAAATGATTGTAGAATTTATTTTTTAATATAAATTCTTAAAGCCATATCTTTCTCGAGATTGATTCGCCAGGTCTAATTAAGTAGACTTAGCTCAGCGTATTTTCCAAAGAGGGGTGGAATTCCCCATGCAGGAGAAAGTAGTCCTACTCTTCGACTGAAGAGTTGAAAAGTGGTCTTTCAGAGAGGGAGATGGGAAATAGTGGTCCTTTAATGGAAGAAAATTAACATTGAGCCTATAGCCAAAAATTATAGACCATAAATAAACGGTCTTTATGAGAGGTTGTCCCCTTAAAGAGGTGGTCTTTCAGGGAGGTTTCACTGTATTTAGTTTTAAAGGAGAAAAAATTAAGTGAACTATTTTTAACTATGTTTCAGAATGTCAAAGAAATTCTTTAGTAGTGTTTGTGTTTATACAATTCAACTTTGTTTGCAAGCATTTTAAATGCTCAATAGTTTCTGTTGCTAAATCAGCCAATGTGGGTTCTTGTCTCCACATACGTCAGTTTTCTTTCCTTAAATATATTTTTTTTATACTTTTTACATATTTATTACATGTTTTAAGCAAAGTTAAAAATTAATGATAATATTTTCTAAAAAGTATAGTACACTTTGGAATTAGTCAAGATATTTTTCTTTATGTATTTTTTAAAAATAATATATCTGTCAACAAAAACCCAAACTAATTTGTGTCATTTTTAAATTTATTATTATTTCACATTTTATACTTTTATAATTTAAGTACAATTATGAAATAATGTCTTTTTCAAATTAGTTTACTTTATAGGATTTTCCATCATAGTTTAGTAAATTTGTAAATTATATTTCTATTGATGAATCCAATCACTTAGACTAATTTCTGTCTAGATAGTTCTAATAACATATCTCTAAAAGAACAAAGTATTAAAGCAGTAATACCCATAGGTATTACTGCTTTAACTAGTTATATAAACTTACTGCTTTACTAGTTATATAATTATTGGAAATCCTTTAAAAGAATTATTTGTAAAATAAATTGTGGCATCACTTTACCTTGCATGAATAAAAATTGCCAGATTAATTTTCTAGACATACACTTCAAATTTTCACCAGCAGGTATATTTAAAAGAGCACACAAAAAATAAACATTCATGAGTAATGCAGGCATAAAAGTGCAGTTTGAGCAAAAAAAAGCTAAACTCCACACAAATTTTTTATTCTTGCCAGGTAAAATGATGCAGCAATTTAATTCCTTAAAAATTAAAATTCTTTTAAAGGATTTTCAATAATTATACAACTAGTAAAAATATTGTACTATGGATATTAATTATTGCTTTAAAATTTTATTACTCCTTTTGAGATATGCTATTATAAATATCTAGACATAAATTAGCCTAAGAGATTCGATTGATCCGAAAAAATATCATTTACAACAAATTCCAGAAAGTAAAGCAATTTTAACAATAACATTTCATAATTGGGCCTAAATTATAAAAGCATAAAACATTAAATAATGATAAATTTTTTAATTAAGAATTTTTTAGACATTAGTCTGGATTTTTGTCAGCAGATATTTTTAAAACTACACATACACAAAAATAAATAAATGAATGAATAATTCCGAAATGCAACATATTTTTATGAAAACATCAAAATACTCCAAGCTGCAGTAATTTTTAATACATGTAGAATGTAAAAAAAAAAATGTCATACGTAACAAAGAACCCTCACAGGCTGATTCGGCAAGCAATCATGTTACCTCAGCGCTGCAAACACCTTGGTAAAAGATGGAAGCTACTGAGCATTTAAAAAATGGAAACACTAACAAAGAAATTCTTCCATTACTTGAAATGTAGTTGAAAATAGTTCCTAAGTTGAAGCTTTTTTTTTTTACTTTTAAAACTAAATATTCGGATTTTTATTTTCATGTTTAATATGTATGGCAACATATTATGAACAAATTTGTTAGATTTTACAGTGATTGTTGTATATTCCTAGTAAAGAATTGGGACAACTTATTTTATCACAGCATACAGAATAATTCAAAACATCACTTAATATGCAAAATTAATATACCTATCATGTCTTCAATAACACATCAATGTTGTATACATGAATTTCAGAATTTGATTTACTTTTTTACACTGGAAAAAAAAAAGTTACATAGAATTTTTATACCCAGACTAGACAGGGTCAGGTTACCCACACCCGATCCGACACATGATGCTGGTCGGGTTGAATTCTACTTTTTTTGCAGTGGATCGGGCTGACTTCCAGTGTTTCAGATTGACCCGATTTTTCAAAATAACATCCAAGATATTTTTTCAGGTTAAAAATCTATATATAAGACCTCCATAATGGACACTCTCAAAAAGCAGACACCTCAATTTAGCGAACACTTTTTCAATCCCTAACATATATTCGTATGCTTATGTCTCTGAATAGTGGGCACCTCCATACCTACACAAACATAACACGCATATGTGTGCATAAACTATCAAACACAATACATACATTTTTGTGTGTCACAAAAACGATATATTAGTAATATTTTTCATGTTCCAAGACAAGAAAAAATGGTTAGAAAGAGTAATCTATGATCACACTTCTTATATACATTTCTCATGCAGTAAATTGAATATGTATCCAATTCATAATCAAATATTAACTCATAATATTCATTAACAAAACATTTATTTTCATCTGAAAAATAGTTTCGCTTAAAATTTATGAAAATCCCAACAACCCAACTAAAAAAAAAATCTAAATATAACCCCCAAGAAATAGTCTACAGTGAACTCGACCTGCAGAAAGAAAATTAGTCAACCTGATCCGAAAAAAGAAAATTTAGGCCAACCTGACCCGATGCAGTACTCTATTCAAAGATACCAAGGTGTTTTCAAACTTGTTTTCAGGATTTTATCCTGCTATTCGGAGGTTTTATTATATTTGAATATTAAAGAATATATATTTGTGCATTTTTCTATATATAAAACAAAAATGGTATTAGAGATACAATTGTAGATTACTTTTCATAATTGCATTAAAGCATGATTTACTTTCCTTTCATAGTGGGTTCGAGTTGGGTTGGGTGCAGGTTGAAATATGTTGAGTTTGGTCAGGTTCCCAAAAATTATTTTGTTAGGTTCAAGTCAGGTTGATTTCAAATAGAATTTTTGGGTTTGGGTCGGGTACAACCCGAGCCGCATAGGATTCTAACACAAACCAGCTCTCTGAATGTAGCATTCCGACCTATATTATTGTTAAACTTAGCTTTCATTAAAAAGTGGACAGCTAAATTTTATAGCAAATATTTGCAAAGTTAGTTAAGGATTAGCTTACAACTTTTTTTTTCCTATGCTTTAAGACATCCCATAATACTACTACTACTAATTATTATTATTTTGTAGTTTTCTTTTCCAAAGATTTAAACAATCTTTAAAAACCACTGTGATACTGTATCAGTTTAACAAACACCATAAATATACAAAAAAAAAAAAAAATCAATTCATTTAACAAAATTAAAACTTCAACTAGTATTTTATCGAACAGATAACAACTATTTTAAAATTCATACAGATTATAACATGAAAAAATTACATACAGTCAACTTTAGGATTTATTTATTTTTTATTTTATTTTTTTTTTTGAGGAGGGGGGGGGGGGGGTGTTCATCAGATGCACTCTAAGATTATCATCATAATCAAAATTTAACATTGAATCAGTTTCTTAAGAAAGAAGTCATAATCAAAATTTAACATTGAATCAGTTTCTTAAGAAAGAAGTTACTTTATTATTAAATAATAAAATAATTTCTATACTCATTTAAAAAGAAAAATAATTATTCAAATTAACCACTGAAACAGTACAAGTTTCATCTAAAACATCTTACTGCACATATACATCCAAAACTTAATGCATTGGTTTCAAATTATTAGGTTCATAACAAAAAATTAAAACTGGTTATAGTTAGCTGATATGATTAAAAAACATGAGCATTATGAAAAAGAATGAGTTCGAGAATGAGCAAAAAAAATACTTCTTTTTATAAACTGTTTACCACAGATATCACACATATAAGGCTTTCTATCACTATGTGTAAGAATATGTTGGCCAAGTGAAGCTTTCTGATTAAATGATTTATTACAAAATCTACATACAAAAGGACGTTCACCAGTGTGTATATATAAATGACGTCTCAAACGACTTTCAAACAAAAAATTTTTCCCACAGTAATTACAAATAGTATTTAAACTAGATTTAGATAAAAGCTTCAAGTTATTTCTTTCGGTAGACAGTTCAGGAAACATGATTTCCCCCTGCATGCTACGCAGTTGCATTTCTCCTAAAAGAAAAAAGATATATTGCAACCATGTAAAATATTTAAATAAAAATAAAACAATACATGAAAATATACTATATTTCTGAATAAAAAATTCTATCCATATTGAATCTTGATCCATGAAAAAAGCAATAGTGTTTTAATTTGTATAATGTGATTTACCAGAAATGAGAAATGAGCAGTAAATTTCTTTTTAGAAAAATATGCCTAATCACCAATAGCAGAATTTTCCGTGCCAATCTGCAGCAAACCAAAATTTTTGTAACACCAACAATGTCAACAAAAAACCTACAATATAAGAAATAAAAGTAACATATAAAATGAACAAGATTTGCATTCACAAAGAAAATAGAAATATAGTAAAACCTCAAAGTAGTGGGCACCTTGGGACTGCAGAAATTATCTGCTAGTCGGAGGTATTCACTATTGGGAAAAACTTAGAGATACTTACAAAATTACTAGGAAATTATTACGCTTTTGTTACTCATCCTGTGACCTTTAGTTACTTTCAAAATGTTCACAATACAAACTCTTCATTTCATTGTATCATTATCAAAAATTAAAAGCATAACCTTATTACCATCATTTGATTAGAAACCAAGTTAAATTTAGGAAGCACAAATAATACATTTTCATAACAAGCTAGCTATGTTTAAAAAAAATTTGAATTAATTCTGTAACAGTAAATTCACAAAATGCTAAAAACAACAACAAAAAATTTCCTTTTACAGGCAGAACTCGCAAGCATTTAAAGATTTAAAATAGAGTCTATCCAATAATTTGACAATCACATAGCCCGCTCCCCAAAAACAGATAATGTTTTTCATTAAGAATGTGTGTCTAATCAAATTAACTGCATTAGCTAGCAAGATTATCAACAGAGCAAAAAACTTTCAAAATCATTTTTGCCACTGCAATAATTTCCAGCAAGCCAGTAACAGCCATTTCATGACACAATTCTCTTTTTTTACATTTTAGAAATCCATATGAAAAAAATCGAGTTGAGTTGGCTAAAATTAAAACTGGACTTCATAGGTTCATAAGGACGTCAAAGGTCTTTTCTGATTTCATTCTCTGCACACAAACAAGTGCGTATTTTTCACTATGGTTCTCAAAACAATAAAAATCGCTATCAATTCAATTATTTTTCAAGCAGTTTGTTTAGGTTAGAAATGAAATTTGGAATATTAATATTTTAAAAGGTAATCAATCTCTCGGGGAAAAAAAAAAAAAAAAAGATCTTTCCAAAAATAGCTATGTAATTTTTTTTTAATTTGAGAAAATTGGCCGACTGGCATACGGATATGAAGCATGAAGTAGTCAGGTGATATGCACTAATATATACAAAGGACGGACAAAAATATGGAAACACCTCGTGAAATGCATGCTTTAATGTAAATGTAGATTCTAGGCAAGCTTCTAGATGTCGCTCTCGTATTTGCACACTAACGCCACCTGTACAATGTCCTCAATATGTCGCAAGTGTCAGTCGTTATTAGAACAGAGCTCTGTGTAGTTGCAAGAGCATTATGTCTGAGCTAAGTGAATTCGAACGTTGACAAATTGTTGGTGCTCGTATGATTGGTTCTTCCGTTAGCAAGGTAGCCAAACTATTTCATGTTTCAAGAGGTACCGTATCGAAGATTTATAGCACATACAGAAAAAGTGGAAAAACATCATCTGCTAAGTCACAACACAGTCGAAAGTGCATAATGGATGATCGGGATAGACAGTCATTGAAAAGGATTGTGTCAAAAAATAAGACAACTACAAAAGTTACTGTGGAACTGAATGCCGAACTTACAAAGCCTGTCAGCACCAAAACAATAAGAAGGGAACTCGATAAGCAAGGTTTTTACGAGCGAGCTGCAATTCCAAAACCACTCACCAGTAACACAAATGCCTGTAAGAGAAAACTTGGTGCCAAAGCCATAAAACCTGGACTACAGAGCAATGGAAAACAGTCATTTGGTCAAATGAATCGTGTTTACACCTTTTCCAACTTCTGGCCAAATTTACATCTGGCAAACGCCGTCCCAAAACTACGATGCAGACTGCTTGTTGCCAAGAGTAAAACATGGTGGGGGTTCAGTCATGGTTTGGGCAGCCATATCGTGGTATTCCATGGGCCCTATCGTTACTCTGCAAGGTTGCATTATTGGCAAAGATTATGTGACCATTTTGGCCGATAATGTCCCTCATATTGTACAATATTTGTTCCCCAATGGTGATGCAACATTCCAAGATGACAACGCTCCTATTCATACATCCAGGATTGGTTTTATGAGCATGAGGGTAATCTGTTGCATCTCCCCTGGGCCCCACAGACACCAGACCTAAATATTATTGAGCCTCTGTGGTCTGTTTTGGAGAAAAAGGTGCATGATCACTATCCACCTCCATCATCGTTACCTGAACTTGCCTCTATTTTGCATTAAGAATGGTACAAAATTCCCTCAAAAACTATACAGAACCTGTATTTATCCATTCCAAGACTGCAAGCTGTTTTGGATGCTAATGATATTACTACACCGTATTAGACATGATAATATGGTTTTTGTAAGGTGTTTCCGTATTTTTGTCCAACCCCTGCATATGATTGTTACCCATTTATTCATTTAAAGAACATGCCATGGAAGATTTTTAATTTGCTCTAACACCAACATTGCTAATTTGAATATTTTTGAAATAGCTAGTTTTGAAAAATTTTCAACTGTAAGCAGGATTTTCAATTTCCTTAACAGATTACAACATAACAAAACAACGAATATTTTACTGCCAATGTAGTTACTTTTTTTTAAGCACAAAGTCTTATTCAGATAAAAATCTTATGACCAGGTCAGTTTCATGAGCATTTTAAATGTTTCTTTTTCTATAGACTGAAAATTGATTTTCATTTTCCATTGTAGTCTTCTGCTTCTTTATGAGCTTATAATTTCTTGCCATTTTCTCTGTAAACTCAAAAAATAGTTGTAATACTTCAAATAAAAAGCAATTTAACCACTTCACCGCCAGTCAGGTATAGGGAAATAGTGCTTTTATTCTTGACTTATCTCGGGGCAAACGCTAAAGTGGTTAAATTTGTTATTAAAAACAATTTTTTAATTTCATAATGATTTAGCATGTTAGATTTTGAGTGGAAAAATATTTTATTTTTTATTTACATTACAACAATCTCCATTAGCAATATGAACTGTAGTGCCATGTATCATCAGTTGCTTCTGCTTATTATGTATTACTGTGCAGCGTGCCCATAAATTATTATCAGGTTTCCTTACCTTATAACTTTTGATTTAAGAACATGACAAAATTTTTACATATTTGTAAAGTTAAAAAAAAAAAAAAAAAAAAAAAAAATCAATACTGCAAACAAAATTATATATGCATAAAAGATGCAATTCAAAACTTGATTAATCAAATAATTAATAAGACTTTATCAAATTTAGTGGAATGAGATGGTGGAAACTAACTTTGTACAAATAATTCATTAACAACTCTTTGATAAATTTAATAAAATTTTATTAATAATTATTTGATTATAATCAATATTTGAAGAGTTTAGAAGATAAAAGTAGTATATGTGGCAAAATGAAAAAAACTGAGTTAATCATATGACTGAAGATAATCAATGGTCCTTTACCATCTGTTAAATTACAATTTGGAAAAAACCTAATACTCTCAGATATTTTAATTGAAAAGGAGGTATTTGACAATAAACGTAAATAGATATTTGGAACTTGACACTTTTTTTTTTCTCAAAATGATGATTGTGTTACTTGCCAGCTTTATCATCTGAGCTCTTCATTTGATTAATAATGTTTTCAGTTGCAACTTTATGCATAAGTAATTTTTTGTGATTTTTTTTTTTGTATTTTATGAATATGTAATATTTTTGTCACGTTCTTAAATCAACAGCTATGAGGTAAGGAAGGAAACTCTATTATAATTTATGGACATCCTGAATAATCCACTCACTTAATGCTTGAATTTTGAGAACAGGCTATTGTGTGGGAAAATGAAAAT
Organism: Maratus speciosus; assembly: GCA_963932465.1. Lineage (NCBI taxonomy): Eukaryota > Metazoa > Arthropoda > Arachnida > Araneae > Salticidae > Maratus > Maratus speciosus. The sequence goes on from OZ010790.1 coordinate 502,864,632, forward strand.
CTTTTCCTTTCATCAGAAACTGTTTAATATTAGACAAAAATCTTAGTAAATTAAAATAAAATTTTAGAGCAGCCTTGTTACATACATAATACACTTGCAGGCACTAAAAATAATCAACATATTACTTATAATTAAACGCCAAACAGTCACAAACAAGGTATCAGATGAATACTAAAAACAAGAAAGTAAAGTCATATGTGTAATAATACATTCACACTATGAAAGTTGAGTCTCTTAGCTTAACATTTTTTAACCGGACAACCTGGAATTAGGCTTCACCTGTTCCCATTGCCAAAGGTTTTAAGAGATTTAACTTAGCCAAACAGATGTCTGGGCATGTGCATAAGTTGTTAAATTTATAACTACAACTTCTAACCATACATAAATTATTAGTTTTTATTCTTTGCAGCATGTAAATAGGGATGCACCGAATATTCAGTATCTATTCAGTATTCGGCCATACTTCTGAATATTCGGTTAGGCCTAATATCAAACTATTCAGTATGTCAAATATCAAACTATTCAGTATGCCGAATATTCAGTTAGGCCGATTATTGAAATATTCGGCCAGACCGAATATTCAAAAGACCTTTTTAAAAAATATTTTTTAAAATCTTAAAACAACTATTTTTAACTGTCAATTAATAAAGATATTTAGAATAATTAGAAATAGAATTATATTTAAATAAAAGAAAATGCTTTTACTTTTTTTATTTGCAATAAGTAAAAGCATTTTCTTTTATTTAAATACAATTCTATTTCTAATTACTCTAAATATCTTTATTAATTGACAGTTAAAAATAGCTGTTTTAAGATTTTAAAAAATATTTTTTAAAAAGGTCTTTTAAATATTCGGTCTGGTTGAATATTTCAATAATCGGCCTAACTGAATATTCAGCATACTTAATAGTTTGATATCACGTATAGTTTGAAAAGTATCACGTAAGAAAATTAACCAATAATGACGATCTTCGTCCCTTCCTGACAAATAAACAGTACATGACTGTAAAATTTTTCTTCCAATTCCTTCAAAATTTCACTTTGATTTTAAAATATTTCTTTTAGAATAAGAAAATTTTATTAATTTGTTTTAATTCAGAGCGGAAACCATGAAATTTAAATTTTTTTCAAAGAAGATTAAAGAATTAAATTAAAGAAGCTTTTAAAACTATCTTCTTCTTAACAATTCAAAGCATAGATTCTTTTAGTATAAATTTTACTTGTAAAAAGTTCTTGTTTATCAATATGGAAGAATGTGTGTTAAATATTATGTAAAATTGTTTTGAAATTCAACTTTTTAATACTTTCAAACTCTGAAATTTAAAAGTATTCAGCAAGTCAAATATTCGGTATACCTGATGGCCGAAATCACTATTTGGTGTATCCTGCATGTAAAATAAATAAAAATTGAAAAGGTCATTCGAAAAAGCCGATTAATTATTTGTAGAATTCAACTCGAAATTTAAGAACAGTTTCAAATAAGAAAAAGATTTCAGGATGCATCGTTCCACTCAACTCATAGTTAAGTGAGTATCGAAGTTAAGTGGGAGTTTCAGAAACTTGCTCAAGTCTAAAACCTTGATTCCAAGTTGCCCGCTTCAAAAAACTTCCAGTTAAGTGATTTATCTACCATAATCTGAACGTGATAAAAAAGTATATTATAGTTTTCGATACACTTTACAACATTTAAAAAATACTGTTCCAATAACTTAATCTTTCGATACAGTAAAAAAAAAAATTTTATGATGTTGGTGCCGGCTTGCAATTTATTTCAGAAATATTCAACCATCAAAACATTCTAATTACAATTCATATCACAAATTACCTATATGACAAACTTTGTTTATACTGAACACTCACTGTATTCTTAATTATGTTTTCTTTAAATTTAAATTTTCCATTTTATAAATTTTGTGGTCAAAATTATGGCCTGCTGTTCAGGGCTAAAAGCATACAAATGTATATATTTGGGAGTGGGAATTGAAACAGTGTTCTTTAAATAGAGATGTCCACTATTCAAGAGTGTTCATTATGGAGGTTTTATGATATAATAATTTAGAGATAAAGCAAACTTTAGTTTTTTTTTATAATCTAGCTCTACTTTTTAAACTATTAAATTAACCTGCAGCACTGTTTCTGCAACCAAGAAAATAAGCAAAGAATAGATAGTAATATAGTTCATTAACACTAATGAATAATGATGGGATAATTCAACAATAGAGAGCAATCGCCACCATAAAAAATAACAATCGAGACAATCATCAATTAATTACCAAATTGTACAATAGAGATGTTCTACAATCGATTGGCTCACTAAGGAGCTACAAACTACAATTGCAAAATTATCACATAGGAAATTATCATACTGACCGGCGATTGCAGGAATTTTCAACAATTGCAACTTGCATAGATGCCAATATTGTAAAGACTATATAAGGAATAGAATAGTTAAATTTCAGGAGTTTTGGACACTCTTCAGGTGCCAAATATTAGTATTTCTTTTCAGAAGTTATACACAGTTTTCATTAAAAGCCTACACTAATCATGCAGAAAAACTTGAATACTAATGCTAAATTTATAGGATTTCTCGCTGGTATTATAATTTTTTTTTTTTTTTTAAAGCATATAATAGCTGAGATTGATATCTATAATTGTGCCTTAGTACTTTTAATTGCAGTTTTTTTTAATATGAGGATAGTTTCACTTTCAGAACCGGTTCCAACAGAGAAAAGAAACAAAATAAAAGATTGCAAAGCCAGAACTGTGTCTCGAAAGCCCCTATAGAATGGATAACATAAACCACTATGCCTCTTAATCAATGGATAAGCCAAAAAAAAAACCAAAACCAAAAATACACTAAGTCATAAATCTTCACTGACAAAACTGTATGAGCTGCATCCCAGGAGGAGGAGGGGAGGGGGTTGTTAACAAAAGTCTGTACAGGAAATATGACAAACTGATTGTGTCTGATTCCAATGGCTTTATCGATTGTCTGGATTAGTCCACCACAGATGAGACCAAATTGGCGTAAAAATCAATGTTTTGTAGAAATTCACTCAGGGCGAGACTTTAACTTTTTTCTGGGTTAGAGAAATTTTAACTTTTTTACCAGGCCAATATTATTTTTGTATGGCCAGGCCGAACTTTTAATTTTTGTATCAGGCCGAATTTACTTTCCTATGAGTCGGGCCAGCCTGGGCCTGGAAATTTCAGCCTGTGAAGACGTCTAGTCAGAGGGGGGATAATGGATACCGGTATTTTCTTACAGAAATTTTGGCCTTGCATAATCACAAAATTCTAAAACAAAAATTTCTGCACGACACAAGGGAATAGCCAGAGGGGGATTATTAATACCAATATTTTCATAAAGAAATTTTGACCTTATTTAATTTCAGAATTCTGTGACACATTTGAACAATCTTTTTAAACAGCAGAATTTCCCCCTCCCTTTTTTTCTCTTCTGCATGACGATCTCAACAGTACAATAATACATAATATTTTCTTAAATATAAGATAGCACAGTATTTAAAAAGAACACAAACAGAAATTTGGATAATATTTTGTGTACTAAAAAGGGAAATATTTCATGAATAGATTTAATGAAAATAATATGAATAGCAAACATGTCAAGACAAACAAAACAAATCTTTAAAATTCACTTTTTGCTTTAAGAAAAGATTTATTTATGACTAATCTACAAACCAATAAATCTGATTTACAATTCCTCAGTCAGGATTTTTGATTTATTTCTCCTTCATAAAATGTAACATAAATATCCAAAACAAATCTCTTAAGGTAAACAATTTCAAAATTGATACTAAATGGTACTTACGTACTAAAGGGAATTAATTAGCACTGTTTCAAAAATGTTACAAATATGACAGATTTTTTAAATCATTGATCTATGTTTCTTTGCAATTTGTTCATACAAAAAGGCAAAAATTAAGAAATAAAAAGCAAAAAATTATTCAATTTTTAGGTCAATTTCTTCTGCCAATTAAAATTAAGAGGAAAAAATCAGTCAAGTGCGAGTTTTACTAAAGTATAAAGGGTTCTGTACAACAAAGACCTTGTACAAAACTTAAAGTACGCTTCGAAAGGAGGTTGCAAAGTTAGAATGGCATGTTAGTTTATGATGCTGTTTTTTTATGTAGGGTTTTAATTAATATCTCAGCTAATAACCATCAATTTTTTCAAATATCATTATCAAGAATCCTTAGATGATTATGTGTTAATAATTAGCTTGAGTGCCTCTCAACTTCCTGCTAAGTACCAGAAAGTAAAGTTTGTGTGTAACGAAAAAATATGATTTTCTGAAAAACTATGTGACCTAGGATAAAGCTTTCCGGCAAGGTTTAAATAAACTCCTACTACTCCTAATTTTTTCCCTATGAAAATATAATATCTAAAATACAAATATATTTTTGAGTTCAGTGTTAGGAGATCTTACGAACGATACCCCACACAATATATAACAAAAAATTAGTGTTTAATCTAGAGCTAGCCAAATAGCCAAAAAGCTAACTGGAAGTGTTTTTGCCCCCAAAGCATTTCGTGAATTAGCCAAATAGCGACAGCCAAAGAAATATGCTATATCATTCCCGTTTTGTTGTTCCGCATTTCGTAAACCTGCTGCCGTTGCACAAAAACAGAAAAAAAATCTCATATTGCATCCGCGCTGCAGCAACACATCAAAATTTGCCTTGTGCTCTCTATACAAGCGTCTTCAAACAGTGTGACGTCATTCGCATCAGATACAACTCCAGCATATGGTGAAAACGAAAATTGCAGATTGTATATAAGCATGGGATATGATGTGCACTAGCTTTGAATCATCAATGTGCCAGATGCATGTCGTATAAAATTTTCAGACTTGAATTTATGTGGGTTCTGGCTAGAACCTGTAAAGAAATGAAACTAGCTTATTGTATTATTTTTTTTTTCATAAAAATGGCATTACTGGCATGTTGCCCAAAGTGACTTTTTTGTATGAATTTGTAGCATCACTTTTGTTGTCTACAGCAGACTGTGAAGGGGGATTCAGTCTCATGAATATAACAAAACTGACTTGAGAAACAAACTGACAATCAAGAATTTAAGTAACTTAATGACGATTAATTTGGAAGGGGAATTTTGAAAAGAATTTCCATTAAAAAAAGCATTTGCCATGTGGTATGCAGCCAAATCTCAAAGGGTCAATCTTACAGAGTGATGTATTTGTTTGTTTATTGCATAACTAAAAATAATACCCATGTATATCGAAATTTTGTATAAATAAAACTTTTTTATTTCCTTGGCTAAAGCTATTTGATTTGGCTAGAAGTTATTGGCTGCAATTAGCCAAAAAGCTAAAAATCCCTTTTTTCCTAGATTAAACCCTACAAAAAATAGTTAATCAGCCCCCTATATTTTTCATAAAAATATTTGTGAATGCCTAATAATCTATAAATATGTGGGTCAATAGCTTTTATAACTCTGGCAAGTTTGAACTTCCCATGTTCCATAGTTTTCGAGAAAAACTGCTGTGGCAGGCAGTCAGACCCACGAGTGATCTTATCATGGTTCCGTTTTTACTTTTTAAGAATGGAATTCGAAAAAGTTCATTCTTTTTTAGTATCTGAAAAAATATGAAATTTAATAATGCAGTGATGACGCATTTTTCAGAACAGATGTCTCAGATGCACCGAGGTTGGTGCAAAATTGTTTTAGCCGTTTTGGCGTGAAAACACTGGTTTTGTGTACTCACTATATTTAGCTTGTGAAAACAGCATGTTAGTTTTATTTTATTATGAAAGTTTATTTTATAAAAAAAAAAAACACGCATAATTTTTATTATAAAATAGAGTTTCTCCTACACAGTTTCAGGAGGGTGATGTGCCCTTCCTACCCTTTGATTTACAAAATGTCACTCTCCTTGCTCCTCCTCCAAAAAATTAGCACCATTCTTATACCTTTACCCAGAAAATTAGCCCTTACACTTTTTCGCTTTAAAAAAATTGTTTGCATAGTAAAATCTTCCTCATTGTTGTCTTGAAAAGAGTCCCCTGAATTTTAAATACAGTAGAAGATCTTCATAACACAAGTCTCTATATAATGCACAACTTCTCAGACATAAACAATGAGTTTTGATGTTAACCACTTCACCGGCGACAGGTATGGGGAAACAGCGCTTTTACCCCCCGACTTATCTCGGGGCAAACGGTGAAGTGGTTAAGAAGCACCTGATTGCTACTCTCTAGAAGACTAAATTTGATACATTAGTTCAACTTTATCTCCTTAATTCAGAACTTTTTAATGAAAAAACTGCTATTATTACATTAAACATTCTTGAAAATGAGTAATATAATGAATGATTTGGTCCATGTATAATTGGACCATGTGTATAAAGTAAATTTAACAATGTGAAATCTATATAATGCAAAAATGTATAATCTGGATAACTCTTGGAAACAAGGAATGCAGTATAAAGAAACGCTAATGTATTTTGATATGTTTCAGAGTTATTTGGCCATGTTTACAAGGTAAATTTAATTATGTGTGAAATGTGATCCATATAACACAAAATTCTATATAACGCACAACATTGCGTTTTTTGGTTTGCGTTGTAAAGATCTTCTACTGTATTAAAAATGGCTTTAAAAATCAAAAAAATTCCTACCCCCCCCCCCCCCAAAAGTACATTTTAGAATAAAATAGTGCCCTTATTCCCACCGGCAGCACACTTCCCTTTTTTTAAACCTGGGGGAAATTCTGAACACACAATGCTTAATTTAATATAAAACACACGTAATCTGTTCTGCCAGGCTGCCATACGAAGCAAAATCTTGCCAAAATCGCTGAATTGCTCATGAATAAAATTGCCATTTTGGCACCAAATAGGAACTCGATGCATCTGAGACATCTACATCCCTTTTTTGGGGGGGCATTTTTTTCCCCATGAGTATAATACTTTCCATGCTTTCACTTACTGCTATCAGTATCATGACGGCAAAATATATAAAACATCAGATCACACTATCATACCTGAAACTTTTTGGAGCTCCCCACCCCCAAAAAATAAATAATTTATTCCTTTTAGTATTTAAGTACCAAAAGATTTAATTTAAATAAGATTTCATAATACTGTAATCACATTCAGTGAGCAGCATATAACAATGTACTATTTTAAATGCAGCCGAAGATGCACATTTAAATTGCTTTTCTGGTTGAATCTTTTCCCACATGTATTACAAGAATAAGGCTTTTCTCCTGTATGCACATATAGATGCTTTTTAAAGTGGCTTTTGTAATTAAAACATTTTCCACAAAAATCACAAACAAAGTTAGCTTGCATAGGATGTTTTTCAGAACAGTTAAAAGTTCCAAAAAGTGATTCTCCAGATATAATTTCTAAAAATAAGAATGATAATTAGAAGAAAAAATATCAATTATTAAATGCAATAGTAGCATTTGATTAATTTCAGAAAAACAAATCAAAACACAATATTCGTTTTTTTCTTTGCCACAAATATTTTGAAGGATGATAATATAAAAAAGTATCACTGATAACCGATATGCATTACTTCAGTTTTACTATGATTGTCACTATAGCTGAACGTTAGTTCATTATAGGCATAAATAAATTATTAAAGGCATAAACAAAACATGTATGCAATCAAATTTGCAACATACACCCATGCATAAGATTTCTATTGTGAAAAATTAACTAGAAAAAAATCAAGCATATAATATGATCAACTTGCTAAATTATATTTTTAATAAAAATATTCAAAGAAACTGAGTAGTACCTGAAAACTTTTAAGAAAATATAAATTCTGAGAATTTTGTCCTAAAACAGTCCATATAAACAAAAAATACATCACAGCAAAATTTCTGAAATACTCTTATAAGCAGGCATGAAAGTAGGCGAAGCAAACAAAATAGAAAAATCTTCAGGCTATATTATAATGGCAATTACTCATATAATTTAACCATATTTTAACTGGTAGTTATTTACTACTGACTTACTTTTGTATTTTTTTTTTTTTTTTTTTTTTTTAGACCATAGATTTTAATTCTGCCTTCTTTAGGAAAAAGATTAACCAGATACTTACACATCAATGTTGCCTTTGTCCTAGCAATGCAATATACATTTCTATAGAGTGCAATTTTTTTTTCCTCCAAGCAGGTTTGTCAATCATACTCGCAATAATAATACTTGGCGTAAAATATCTCTCATGTCTTCGTATAAATTTTATTTTAAGCTGCTTTGGTTTGAATGTGCAGTAGCATTGTAGTATGCTGTTTGCCTACAATTCTGAGAACTTGAGTTCAAATCTAAGCAACGAAAAGTTTCAAAAAATGAAAATTTTTAGATTCTTTTTTTTTTTTTTTTTAAATTTAATTATAGTTTATAAAATTTATTTCAATGGGAAAAAAAAGGAAAGCTTATATTTTTTAATATTTTTTTAAGTTATACTAAAAATTCAACATTTAATTAAGTTATAAAAATCATGTGAAGCAATATTAAAAATTTATATAATTTGAATTTTTTTAATATTCATTATAGCGATTCCAGTTTTAAAGAAGGATGTGTCTAGATGTACAACCAATCGAACTTTTAGCTATTTAGGCACAACGTCCAAACGTTTGCGATGTGCGGATGTTTGTTTACAGATATTTCGTCTCTTACATATGTTTGATTTGAATTAATTATTTTTCATTTTTAGATGATGAATCTGATACTTTATATTCAAAATAATCCAAAAATATATGTCTAAAATAAACCTGCATCATTTCTATACTAAAAGTATATTTCCTTTTTCAAACTTTTTAAGATGAAGACTGTTTCATAAATTTTAAATATTTAAAATAATTATTAAAACAAAAAATATTATTTATATATTTTTTTTTAATTTGTGATTAAAACAATTTATCTTTTAATAACGAGATACATTTTAGTGTGTAATGTTAGCTTTTCTGATGCAAATAAATTTCAGTTTCGCAATAGCATTCATTTGGCGGTGTGTGTGTTTGGGGGGGGGGGGGGGGGGAGGTTCTGTTTTTCATTTGACAGACAATCATTATAAAATATAATGGCACAGTTTATATATTTTTCTGGAAGAAGTTATGAACTTTGAATAATAGCTATTCACAAAAAGTGCAAAAATGAAAAAAAAAAAAAATTATGTGTAAAAAATATTTTTTTTTAACCAACATAAAGAAAGGCCCAAATGCTTAGTAATAATTTAACATATAGCTTTTACAGCTCTCACTTATAATTATGAAAAATAGGGTTTTATTTTTTACTAAAGGCTGTAAGCGAATTCTTTCAAATTTTTGTGCTTTTTTTTTTATACTGTTTTTTGTACATCATAGCAAAAAAAGATTTTTGTTTGTTTTATTTTATCAATGTTTAACATCTTGGGAGAGCTTTAAATTTCTTAATTACCAAAGATAATTATTAATATAATAATTGAGAAAGCTACGAGCTTTTTGGCTTTGGTATGGCAATACGAAATATTAGCTATTTTAGACCTTTTTAAAAATCAAACATAATACCCTTATTTCCACAACAGTGAAAACAGTTATAAAAGCATAGAAATAAAATCTAGCCAAAGCCTGGAAATATACTGTAAGCCTGTACTGGTTGGCACTAACATTAGTGGCAAAGAAAAACTTTGATTATTGGCAGTAAGTAAAAGTAAGAATCCTAGAGTATTCAAAACTAACGTTTTTAGAGATTGGTTATTGTTCCAATAGAAACTCATGGGTGACAGGTGAAATTTCTGAAAAGTTGATTTTGAAATTGGATAGAAAAATGAGTGATCAAAATAGAAAAATTGCTCTGGTAGTAGACAATTGCCAAGCCCATCCTAATGCATCTTCAAAATTATCAAATGTTAATTTGCTTTCTCTTCCCCCGAACACCACTTCAAAATTGCAACCAATGGACCAGAGTGTAATAAAAAACCTGAAACTTCATTACCGAAAACGTATTTTCTGATGACTTATCTGGACATTTGAAAATGAAAAATCTTTACATAAGGTGATTGATCAGAGGATAATATGCATGGCAGAATTAGCAAAAGTGAGGGAAAATGACGTTTCTGTATCTACAATAAAATAACGTTTTGAAAAAGCTCGGTTCGGTGTATTACCAGAATCAAAGAACAAGACGTGTTCTCGCAAATTCAACAGTCTTGAGAAAATTTGCACACCCAAGGTCACATTACAGACTAGACAGCTGTGGCGCCAACTTATATGGGCCCATGGGGTGCGAGCCCACCCAATAATTTGATCTCTCTGCCCACCCAATTTCAATTGATTTAATTCATAATTAATTACTTTATTCATTTAATCGCTGAAATTAAATTTGATTTTATTAAAGTCCTTAGAATAACTTTGTTTGAAAAATAGCAAGGACATCATCAATTAGACTTAGCGGATGTATCTTCAACGATGTATAGTTAAATTTCTCGCGAAAACAAAATTCCTGCATATTTTGCCATCTGATTTGATGTCTTGATTTAATAAAGCACTTAGGTGACTAAAATGTATGCTTTTCTTAACATTTAGTTTTTGCAATTTCAATAGTTAGCAATTCCAATGTTTTTAAAAATAAATAATGAATTTATAAGGAATAACTTATAAGAATATAATTTAATATAAGTATTTATAAAATTATAGTAATTTAAATATTTGCTTAGAAAAAATAATTTATTTTCGAATTATTTTTAGTCATTCGCTCTTTCCCTCTCCGTCTCCATACACATTAAGGCAAAAAAGATTATATATGTGTTATTTTACTCAAAAATTTTTGAGCTCACCCAATATTTTTGAAAAGTTGGCGCTACCGACAGACAGTACTCTTCTTAACGAATTCCTGACAGTTGATAAGTTAATTGTTGCCGATTATCCTACAGACGAAGAAATAACGAGTTCGTTTCATGAAAGTGAAAAAGAAATCAAAGAACCAAAGGAAGTAAATGAATCTGAAAACATTAATGCATGAAGCATTTGAAACAATATGTCGTGCACTTCAATTCGCAGAAAATATTCGCAAAACTGGCTGTTCACCAAGATATTCATAGTTTTTTTAAACAGAATATAGCTGTGATCATTGTAACTACTGTCTGGATTGTTTTTACAAAAGGTATGTAGTACTCAATAAATCTTTCATATTAATTCCTTTTTTAATTATTAACTTTCATTTAATGTGATTCGCATATAAATTAGAAATGGAGTTCCGTATGCGAAAATTAGCTTTAATTTTAATGTTTTAGGAGTAATCATGATAAAACTACGATTGCTTCTATATATCAAAATTTCTATATATCCAATTTTTTCCAGCAATTTGCTACTTTGATATATGGAGGTTCGACTGTATTTATTGAAAATAAGCTAATCGTACAGTATAAAATTTAAAAAAAGTAAACATTTTATAATTATTAATATTTAATACAGTAGAATCTTGTTACAACAAATGTCACTTTAATGAATTTTTCAGTTTAAAAAATAATATTTGGGTCATTAAAAAAAAAAAATCCTATTATTCTATTTCATTATAAAAATATTAACCTTATTGAATTTAAGCAGCGCTTCCCAGAGATTCGTTGAAATGAAATTTTACTGTAGTAATCATTATTAAACTGATAATTAATATGATAAATATTTTTTATTATTAAATTGATAATAAATTTTAATACAATTAAGAGATAATTAATAAATATAATATGAAAATAGAAACAAATATTTAGTGCAATTAATTACAAATAATCTGTATTTAAAAATATAGAATCAAATTCTTATAAAATAAATTTGTATTAGAAGGAATTATTCATTAAATAAAAACAAATATTAACTGTACTTATTAAAATTATAATGTTTAAAAAATAATTGCAAACAATATCACTAAATTTCTAAATATACAAAATACATTAAATACCAACCTTCTAAAAGCAAAAGGGCCTAATATTGCATAAATACACCCATTAAAGAAAAATTAAATACAGTGGAACCCGGTTATGACGCTCACGGTTAATACGCGATCCCGCTTAATACGCGAATCTTTTCCGGTCCCTTGAACATCGCACATAAAGCTAATGCTAAAATATCACGTTTAATACGCGAACGGTTATTACGCGATCCCGCTTAATACGCAATAAATTTTCGGTTCTTTGAGGGGAAAAAATCACGCTTAAGACGCGAATTCGTTGATCAATCCACTTCTCTTCTCGAGTGTTGCCAATTTAGCGGAATTTTTTTTTATTAAGATGAGAAACAAAGTTCCTGAATAGTATTATATACTTTATTTAATAACATATTAATAAAGGCAAAAATTAGTAATCGAAAATAGTGGTGGATATTTGAAGAAAACAAAAACCCGCTTAGCAAAACTGCAATTCTTTTTTGATCCCGCCTCGTAACATTCTTTGTGTCTCACTTCGTGTATGTTTTTACTGTGTTAGAGAGTTATAGGTGAATTCAGGATACTCACACATGTTATAATTAGTCGGATGTGGCCCCAGTAGCAGAAAGTTATGGTTGTGTCTGCGACAGCAATTTAGTGGGATGAAAATTGTCTGCGGGAGTAGCGTGTTACATTTTCTTATGTACAAACATTATGAGTGTTAAAATAAACAGCGATCTTACTGATTAATACCAGGGGTGATTCTGAGTAAAAAGAAAAAATTCTGAAATTTACAGCAAAATTTCCGAAAGGTTACAACAGAGGAGGGGGGGGGGGGAGCGAAAATCCACTACCGGCACTAATTATGTGTTTTTCTTGCAATTCGGGTTTTTTCGCGATCTTTTGACGAAATATGCCGTTTATCTCGATCTTTTGACGAAATTTGCCGTTTTTTCGCGATCTTTTGATGAAATCTGCTGTTTTTTTTGCGATCTTATGAGGAAATTGCTCGTTTTTTTTCGCGATCTTTTGACAAAATTTGCCATTTTTTTGCGATCCTTTGACAAAAATGAGCTTTTTCTCGCGATCCTTTACGAACTTCGTGTTTTTTCTGCGATTCTGTGACAGAAATTTACGTTTTTTCGGCACCTCTGGGACGAAATTCACGTTTTTCCAGGGATCTTTTGATGAAATTCATATTTTTACAGCGATCCTTTGGCAGAAATTTGCACTTTTTGCGATTTTTTGACGAAATTCCGCAAATTTAATTCCGATCTTTTGACATAAATTTTCCTTTTTTCGCGATCCTTTGACAGTAATCTGCGTTTTTCGTGATCCTTTGATAGAAATTTGCGTTTTTTCGAGATCGTTTTACAGAAATTTGCGTTTTTTCGCGATCGTTTTACAAAAATTTGCGTTTTTTCGCGATCGTTTTACAAAAATTTGTGTTTTTTCGCGATCGTTTTACAAAAATTTGCGTTTTTTCGTGATTGTTTTACAAAAATTTGCGTTTTTTCGCTATTGTTTTACAAAAATTTGCGTTTTTTCGTGATTGTTTTACGAAAATTTGCGTTTTTTCGTGATTGTTTTACAAAAATTTGCATTTTTCCGCAATCGTTTTACAGAAATTTGCATTTTTTCCGTGATTGTCTGACTAAATTCGTATTTTGTCCTCGATCCTTTGAAGAAATTCAAGTTTCTTCCGCGATTTTGTGACAGAAATTTGCGTTTTTCTTGAGCCCCTGGAACGAAATTCACATTTTTTTCGGGATTTTTGGATAAAATTCAATTTCGTACAGCGATCTTTTGGCAGAAATTTACGGTTTTCGAGATCTTCTGACGAAATTCCTCCTTCTTTCCGCAAACCTTTGACATAAATTTGCGTTTGCTCGCGATCCTTTGACATAAATTTGAGTTTTTTCGCTATCGCTTGACTAAATTTGTGTTTTCCCCACAATCGTTTGTCTAAATTCGCGTCCTTTCCGCGATCCTTTTACTAAATTTGCATTCTTTCCGCGATCCTTTGACGAAATTCGTGTTTTTTCCGCGATCCTGTGACAGAAATTTGCATTTTTTCTACAACCCTGGGACGAGATTCATGTTTTTTTTTCCTGGTCTCTTTTGACGAAATTTGCGTTTTTATAGCGACCCTTTGACTATAAATTACTGATTTTTTATGCGCACGATTGCCGAAATTGATATTTTTCGGCAACCATTTGTCGAATTCGCGATATGTTTTGTCAGAATTTTCGTTTTTTTTTTTTTTTTTTTTTTAAGGAAATACTTTTTTTTTTTTCCAAGTTGGCAAATTTATTTGCAAGGTCAAAAATAAATCTGCGACACACGTCACGCGTCTCGAACTTTCTGCTACCGGGGATGTGGCAATCCCAAAAATTTTTTCTATCTCATATATCTTAATACTTCCTGAAAAATGCGCCACCGGTTAGGTGATTTACACCAAAATCTAATCATCAACAACTTATATCAACTTCTAACTTAATCTGAAGTTTGATGAAAATCTGTGCAATAGTTTTTGAGATAGAGCTATTGCGGAAATTGATTCTGCATAGCAGTGCAGCCTGTTGGGCGATTTACACCAAAAACTAATTGGAACCAATTTATACCAGGAATTAACTGAATCTAAAGCTTGATGAAAATTCATGCATTAGTTCTTGAGATACAGTTATTGCGGAAATCTTGAAAAATGCAGCATAGAAGTGCCACCTGTTGGGCGAGATTTGCACCAAAAATTAAAAAGAACTAATTTATATCAGGGACTAAATGAATTTGAAGTTTGACGAAAATTCGTGCATTCGTACTTGAGATAGAGCTATTGATATAATCATGAATAATGTAGCATAGGGCACCACCTGTTGGGCGATTTTCACCAAAAAGTAATATGCATCAAATTATATCATGAATTTGAAGTTTTGTGAAAATCCGTGCAATAGTTCTTGAGATATAGCTATTGCGGAAATCGAGAAAAATGCATCATAGCAGCGCAACATATTGCTCGATTTACACCAAAACATAATCAGAACCAGTTTATATGAAGGTCTAATGGAATCTAAAGTTTTGTGAAATTCCGAGCATTAGCTCTTGAGATAGAGCGCCCACAAAATTTATGTCACCTCAGCCTCACAGAGTGACAGACAGGCTCACAGACAGACATTTTCTAAAAATCATTAAATTGTGTTCGGGACCTTCTAAAACGTATAAATCCATCAAAAACCGGAAGCCGAAATTTTTCACGAATCCACTTACTTTCTTCTTGTAAAGTTAGAAGAAAGTAAAAATTATTATGATTAGACATGATCATACCAGTTGTTAGTGAGGTTTCAAACATACTATCAACATCTTTTATCATAACTACGATTTATAATGCATATTATGGGCAACAACAAATGAAAGTTGTAACGAATAAGTAAATATGACTGCAGTTCGATAATTCTTTTATATTTTCTTTACTTTTTGCTATGCTAACATTACTTTTTACACAAAGATCAATAAGGATAGTTTTTCTTATATTAAAAAGAAGGACAGATTATAATGGTATTCATAATTACAAGTACTAAATAGGATTTTTAAAACTGGATTGTGCTTCAAAGATTTAATATTCTTTTCTTTCAATTAAACAATAGTCAGATAGGAAAATTATTTTTGTTGTTTTATTTTTAGTTGCAACGCATCACAATAAAGCCATGTTTGAATCCATATTTATTTTCCGTTGTTATTCCAGTTGGTCCTATAAAAAGAAACAATCAGTTGAAATGGTATACAATTATATCTAAATCTAAATATACATAAAAGACGCAATTTTTTACCGTAAACATATAAATGAAAGCTCTAAAGTTCATTTAGACGATTAAATGTGTAAATAAGACCAGTTCCTGTAATATTATGCAAATCACGTTTAATACGCAATCCCGCTTAATATGCGAGTTTGGTCCACTCCCTTGAAACGTGTCTTAACCGGGTTCCACTGTAATTGATTCTATTTTAAAGGGCAAAGTTTTAAAAAAAATCACTTGTTCGTTCGTCTCCAGGTTGATGGAATTATTTAATAAATAAAAGCTATCAGGGCTTGAATTTCAGGGCGGGATGGCGGGATTCGCGCCCAAAGTTTTGAAATCCCGCCCAAAATAATATCGTGGGCGGGAGACTCCCGTCCAAAAAAATTCACTCTTTTCCCGAAAATTTTGAAATTACGATTAACTCCCGCGAACGCCTTGCAAATTTCCTGATATTTTCGCGCAACTAATTGACACATTTTGCGTTTTTTTTTTTTTTTTTCTTTACCGCGAAAGATTGTTGAAACCCGCGAATTTTCGATGCGACCGACAGACAAATTTCATTATTTTTTTCTCGAGATCAGTTGACAAGTGTCCGCGACCGACTGGCGAATTCAGGGGTGATTCTGTTACGAATTTTCCGAAAAGTTAAGGCATTAGGTTCCGATAATTGTGAAAAATCAGTCATCAATTCAACAAAAAGATATCGTGAATTTCGACAAATGATCACCGAAAAAATCAATTTTGTCAATCGTTCGAGGAAAAAATCGCCAATTTCGTTGCAAAGGATTGCGAATAAAACACAAATTTTGTCAAAGGATCGCGGAAAAACGTGAATTTCATCAGATTGCAGGAAAAAAACTTGAAATTCACCAAAGGATCGCAAAAAACGCAAATTACATCAAAGGATAGCAAAAAAATCATAAATTTCGGCAAAGGAACGCGAAAAAAAATGCGAGTTTCGGCAAAGGGTTGCGGAAAAAACTAATTTTGTCAAAGGATCGCGGAATAAACACGAATTTAGTGTTTAGTCAAACGGCCGCTGAGAAAAAAACCACAAATTTCATCAAAAAATCGCGAAAAAAACGCGAATCTTATCAAAGAATCGCGAAAAAATACGAATTTCGTCAAAGGATCGCGAAAATAACGTGCAATTCGTCAAAAGATTGCGGGAAAATGCGAATTTCAACAAAGTATCGTGAAAAAGACGCACATTTCGTCAAAGGATCGCAAAAAAAACATGCATTTCGTCAAATAATTGCGAATTTCGTCCAGAGATCAAGAAAAAAAAAAACGCGAATTTCGTCAAAGAATCGCGCAATAAACTCGAATTTCGTCAAAGGAGCGCGAAAAAACGGCAATTTTCGTCAAAAGATCGCGGAAAAACGACAATTTTCGTCAAAAGATTGCGGAAAAACGGCAAATTTCATCAAAAAATCACGGAAAAACGGCAAATTTCGTCAAAAGATCGCGAAATAACGGCAAATTTCGTCAAAAGATTGCGAAATATCGGCAAATTTCGTCAAAAGATCGCAAAAAACGGAAATTTTGTCAAAGGGGCACGAAAAAACCCATAGCTAGTGCTGAGAGTGATCCCCCCCCCCCCCCTTCATCCCCTCTGTTGTAACCTTTCAGAAAATTTGCTGTCAGTTTCAGAAATTTTTTTTTTTTACTCAGAATCACTCCTGCTTTCTTACTTTTTTAAATAATAATAAAAAAAAAAAAACATTTTGCATCATTATTCTGAGTTGTTGATTTAAATTGCTTCAATGGTATTCTGTCAAGCCTGTATTAATACAGGCATGACAAAATAATTAATGCAAATCTTTAAAAAGCACGTAAAATAACATTGGGTTTCATATTTTTTTCTCCCTCCCAAATAGCTCAACTCCCCTCCATTTGTAAATGTTGGTAGGGAGACTCCCCTCCTATGAAAAATTCAATTTCAAGCCCTGTTAAGTATACTTGGTTATAAAAATATAACATTCAAAAAATTAATTATAAAATGTATTGAAGAGAGATAACTAAATCATTATTTATAATTATACAAAATGGATTAAATAGCTTCCAGCAGATTACCCATTATGTTGTAAAAAATGTATTTTTGTTTTATTTTGTTTGTTATGTATTTTGCCCAAACTAGTGAAAAGTCGCCAAAAACTGGTAGAACAACTTGCTGGAAACTCGGCAAGCAATTACCAATCAGGTTGCAAGCTTCAGTTCGGATCGACGAACATGCTCGGAGTAAAAAAAAATGCCTCCATAACACTGAAACAATCCAAAAGTATTTATGGGGGGAAGTATCACAGAAGAACAATAATTCTCTATAAATGTTACACATTTTTTTTTTCATTCTATTAAAATCTCAGAGCCTAGTGTTTCTTATAGTTTTAATTGAAGAAAGACAAAAACCACATTTCTAAAATCTAAATACCTTGTTACAGAGTTCCTCCTAAGACAGTTTCAAGTGGGTGCTGCTGCACCCTGCATGCGCTTAGATTTACAAAATAGCATCCCTCTTGCCCCTCATTCAAAAAATTAGTATACCCTTCTTGCACCTAGTTGAAAAAAAGTGCCTTTACTCTGTGTGTTAAAAAATTTACTTGCATCGTAAAAATTGACTCACAGATATCTTTAAGAGTGCTCTGCCTATTAAATGTTAAAAGTAGTTTTAAAAATAAAAAGAAGCCTTTAAGAATCAATCCAAAACATGCCCTTCAGAATCCAAAAGTGCCCTTTTCCCACAAGCAACACCCTGCCCTTTTTTTTAAACCTGGGGATAAAGTCTGTTGTTATATCTTGTATGATAGGAGGACAAGAAAAAAGTGCAACTGAGAGTCTGGGAGCAATAAAAAATTAATAAAGGTAACATAACTAGCAAATGTTTTACAGTTCAACTTACTTAACCCCTTCGGGACGGGAGCCTTTTGTGAAATTCTTAATCTTTTGTCACCGTTTTTTAAAAACAGAAATTTGTGTCAACTTGAATCGAGAAAATGCTCTAATTAAATAAGGCAAATTTTACAGTAAAATTTTACTGGTCTGAAAAAACAAGGATTCTGAGCGCTTCATGCGGCACGTATACGTGTCACTTGTCCCCAAGGGGTTAATATGAACTAGGTTAAAACGAGATAAGTTATTTTTTAACATGGCAAAGATTATATTCAAATAACATATAAAAGATAGATAAACATAGAAATAATAAATAAGTATTACAATTACAAAAATACTAGTGTTTTTAGATTAGGCACTGATATACGCTTTGAAGAGTATTATTTAAGAAAGAAGATTTAGCATATCAGTAACTACTTTCTAAAATGTTTAATAAATATGTAAGTTTCAATGGCATAATTGTACAGAAAGTTTTTATATAAATATTATATATATATTTTTTTTCCTTTTAAATAATATTATATATAAATTTTTTCCTTTTAATTCCTTTTAAATGTGTATCTGATTTCATTATAAAATATAATGCATAGCATGACCTTAAATATAAAAATCCTTTAAAGTAACTATTTTTTATTATCTTAGAAATTTTCAATAATTAATATGGTAAATAGCATGTTATAACAGTAAATGCACAAAAATAAATAAAAAACATTAAAAATGATAATTCAATATTCAACAATATGAAAAACTTGATTTTTAAAGCTTAGCTGAGAAAAGAAATTTCCCCTTTTTCAGCTTCAGCATAATGTCACAGGTGATGAGGTCTCATTGTTACTGTTACATCCGTAGTGCACAATAAAACAGCCACACACAAAGGATTAAACAGAGTCTTTCCAACAGGGAGATAATGGAAAAAATAAGATGCTAAAATAGAAATCATTGAAAAATTTTAGTTAAATGTGATGAAAACAGAAGATTCTCATTCAATGTAATAAAGAAAGGAAGTAAGAGAAAAGAAATGAACAAAATACACGTATTATGCTTAGATTACACATTTTACACAAATATATTTTATAAAAACTCAAGCCCTAAATAAGAATTAAAATGCAAACAAATTCTACAAGCATATGGGGCATTCTCACAATCTTTTGACTTTTGGGAAAAAAAAATCTGGCGAAATTAAACTTGCTAAAATAACATTTTAATCTGATAGACGAATACCTTAATGATTCAAAATAAAGAAAAAATGGTCAGCAGCGAAAAATTTTTTATTTAACTGAGGTTTAAGTTCTTTTAACTTTCAAGTTTAATTTTCCTTACCATTTTTTACCCCTATAACTTTTTATTTTCTTCTAAATTTTTACTTATAATGAATTTGTATAGTACCCACAGGACATTCAAATAAGAAATAATAACAATGTAGTACTTTTAATGCAGAATTTTTGTATAACATAGTCTTAAAGAGGTGTTAAAGAAGGGACGGTAAGGTAAAAAAAGGGAATGGTATTGGAAAAAAGGGACGAAATGGTAAAAAAAGGGACGGTAAGGATGGAACGGCAAGGAAAATTACCACCTATTTTTAGGAAATTCATGTTAAGACTAAGCGATAGCCACAATGTTCATTGATTTTTAGAAACAGTTGTTAACATTGGATTAAATTAATTTTTCTTTTTAATTTACCTCGAAAAGTGCAGGAATAAACCTTGGGGACGGTGAGACAACCATTAAAGCCACGATGCTTCAAATTGATATTTAAATTCTACAGTAAATTTCCTGCCAAAGAATTTTAGACATTATTTCTCTAGCATACTTCTGCATGAGAAAAAACTTGAAAAAAAATCTATGGCTGCATCTGAAATGATTTTCTGTATAATTTTAGAAGAGGGATGGTAAGGAATCTAGAACCCAGGGACAGAGTTTAAAAAATAATAACAACCCTAAAAATGTGTGCAGGTTAATTTTTAGCTACAGATTTATGTAAAACAATAGTTCCAGTTTCGGAAAAAAATTACATTAAAAATGATAATAATGATGAATTATTTTTATTGAAACAATTTTATCCAGACAGCTCCAAACTTAAAAATCAGCATCAGGGACACGGGACGGTAGATGAGTTTTCTTGGTATTTGGACCCCCAACATCGTCCAAAACTTATTTATCTCGTTAATATTGTTATGCAATCATGCAATGGGATGTTCCACAGTATATGAAATAAAAAACACACAAAAAAGTGTATTAAATAAAAAATTATTATCCAGGGACATGAAAGTCAAAAGATTGTGAGAATGCCCCATATACTAAAAAAAAAGGATGTACAATAGGGACGCACCATGCACCGAATATTCGGCCTGTTAAATAGTAACTATACAGCCGAATACCGAATATTCAGCTTGTCAAATACTTGGCTTAGATGTGTTATTATCCCGGGATCCGCCATCTTGGATTTTTTTTTTTTGCATGAAAACTCCTTTTTCACAAAGTAGTAATGTCGCCAATGGTTAAATATCGTTGATAGGTTAATATTGAAAAAAAAAATGGATTATAATGATTATAACTATTAATAAAAAATAATTTTTAATTCAAGCCAAGAAAAAAATCCAAGATGGCGGACCCCGGGATAATAGCACATCTGTTCCGAACTTTTATATTTCAAAGTTTAAAGGCATTAAAATGTTAAATTTTAAAACAATTTTACATAATATTTAAAACAAACTTTCATTTTGATTAACAAGAGCTTTTTTTTTTTTCAAGTAAACTTTATGCTGAAAAAAATCTGCTTTGAGTTATTTAAGAAGAGGATAGTTATAAAATTTTAATTGAAAAAGTTTTATAACTAAAATTTTATTAAAATAAAATTTTTAATTTGATGGCTTCTTCTGTGAATTAAAACAAATGAATAAAATTTTCTTAAATTCTAAAACAAAACATTTTAAAAACAAAGAGAAATTGTGAAAAAATTATACAGGATCATATATTATTTGTTTGTCAAGAAGAGACTAAAATAAAGGTAAATAAATAATACAATCTATATTCAAATTTTATATGGTGGCAACTCAGCAAGAATAACTGTTCTACCCCCTTTGATTAAGCAAGGAAGTTTTTAAATGCATCCTAGATCGGTGTCTGGAGTGGGCGATAATTTTCAGAGATTGTAAACGTTGTTCTTAAAATCTTAGCAAGAAACAGGTTCAGGAACTTACATTTTGTAAGCTGACTGTTAAACGTAGAAGTTGTATAAGGTTTTTAGTTTTTTTTAAGTATTCGGTTCAGCCAAACCAAATATTCAGTAACATGACCGAATACCGAATATTCGGTGCATCCCTAATGTACAATAAACTATTAACAAGCCATTTAAGCTTAGCTCTGCTTTTTGCAATAACATCAATCATGAATAAATTTTAGCTCATAGAAAATTATGCTTTATTTATAAATATCAGCAATTTGAGAAAGTTTATAACCAACCAAATAGCCAAATATTTGATTTGGTTAATATTTATTACACCTTATAGATTTCAGAGGTGCAGAATATGCCCGATCCGGCGATCTAGGATCGGGGAAAATTTTTCAGAAACATATAGTACAATTGATTTCGATTTTAACAACGAATTCCATAATTCCCTGAGATAGAGCAATTTCAGTACAAATAAAAATATCCGTATGGCGACCTTCACAAAATCGACCTCAGAATAATATGTACCGTATGTCAGGGGTGATTATGTTCTGAATTTTCCGAAAGTTTAAAACATTCGGTTCCCAAAAAAAAAAAAGTCATTTGAAAATTCAGACATAAAAATACTGCGAATTTTCGCGAAGAATTACGGAAAAAATGCAAATTTCGTCACAAGATCGCAAAATAACCGCACATTTCGTCAGAAGATCGCGAAAGAACCACAGGTTTCTTCAAAAGATCGCGAAATAACTGCAGGTTTCTTCAAAAGATCGCGAAATCACTGCAGGTTTCTTCAAAAGATCGCGAAATCACTGCAGGTTTCTTCAAAAGATCGCGAAATCACTGCAGGTTTCTTCAAAAGATCGCGAAATAACCGCAGGTTTCGTCAAAAGATCATGAATGAACGAAAATTTTGTCAAAAGATCGCAAAATAAATGCACATTTCGCCAAAAGATTGCGAAACAATCGCAAATTTCATCAAAAGATCACAAAACGACCTCAAATTTCGTCAAAAGATCGCAAAACAACAGCGATTTTTGTCAAAACATGGCGAAATAACTGCGATTTTCGTCAAAACAGGGCGAATAACCTATTTCATCAAAGAAAAGTGAAAAAAACCGCAAATTTTGTCAAAAGATCGCGAAATGAACGTAAATTTACTCAAAAGATCACGAAATAAATGCAAATTTACTCAAAAGATCACGAAATAAACGCAAATTGTATCAAAAGATTGCGAAACAACCTCGCATTTCGTCAAAAGGGGCGAAATAACCGCAAATTTCGTTAAAAAATCGCAAAAAATCTGCAAATTTCGTCAAAAGATCACGAAAGAATCGCAAATTTCGTCAAAAGATCATGAAAGAATCGCAAATTTCGCTAAAAGATCATGAAAGAATCGCAAATTTCACTAAAAGATCACGAAAGAATCGCAAATTTTGCTAAAAGATCGCAAAACAACCGCGAATTTCATCAAATGATGGCAAAACAACTGCGAATTTCATCAAAAGGAAGAAGAAATAACTGCAAATTTCGTCGAAAGATCGCAAAATAACCGCAAATTTTGTCAAAAGATGGCGAAAAAATGCGAATTGCGTCAAAAGATCCATGAAAAATACATAGGGTTGGGAGTGGATTTCCCCCACTCTGCTGTAACCTTTCAGAAAATTTGCTGTGAATTTTAGGAAATTTTTTTTCACTCAGAATCACCCCTGCCATACATACTCGCGCATAAGTTGAGAAATATTTGAAAAATAAATTTTCTATACCTACGGTAATACAGCACTTACCTATAACATACAGTAAAATTTTGGGGAAATTTTCATGTGGATTGGGGGAAATGTTGGGAGTACAAACATTTTATGCATCCCTGATAGATTTAAGAAAAATATACTTTATTACATTAATTTGCAATTTCTAAGGAAAATTTGAGTTAAAAGTGAAACATAAATATTCTACCAATGTTTTGGTGTTAAAGTCCAATTTTAGAAATTTAAAATTAAACTGAATTAAAGTTTTGAAAACTCAGTTCTACGCTTATTTATAATGATAATAACAACACACCACAATAGTGATGATCAAGAAACTAACTAAATGAATACAATATTACACTTAATTAAATACAACTCTGCTACGAAACAGAAAGATAGAATTTTGGAGAGTGAACAGGATAAAAGATCTCCGTCTATTCAATTTTACGCTCAAATTTCCCCTTTTACAGAAGTAATTTTTTTATACTTAAATTTTGGTCACAATCATTCTATTTAGTAGTGTTATTTGTATAAGGCTTAAAGTGTAGCAAATAACTGAAGGGCACACTTAATGTTATTTAGGTTTAGATGTTATATATTACCGCGCCCGCCATCTTGGATTTCTCGGTGATGTTTTGTTGGTGTTTATCGATAAAGCAACCCCGACGAGTGACGTGTTCTGGCAACCGCATTAAGCCTAACATATGCATAAATCTGCTTGGCGACATTTATACTTGGGGCGATTCTCCCAAAAGTGAACCATACCCTCAAAAAATAAACTATTAAATTTTTCTTTTTTATTCATGGCTAATTAAAGTACATAGTCTGAAGTATTTAACTCATGCATTTATTTATTTTTACATCGTTTGTTACTGTATGTTCATGAAGATCAAAATTGATGTTTACAGTATTGAAAAATGCATGCATTCATACACCTATACTTTGTTAATCTCTGTAAACAAATATACTGCACTTTTATTCAATTTTTGGCTTTTCAAAGTAGCTGCAGGTATATTTCTATGTAATTCAATAAAAAATTACTTTCATTTTAATTTTTTCAAATTGTAGTTTGTGATTTAAGATACTTTAAAGTGATGTCCCATGCATCACATTAAAAGTGCATTAAGTTTTACTAGAAGTAGTAATATTTATTTTAGATGGAAAACATTAATTTACTTTATACTTTTACAAAGAAAAAGATATACACTCTTAAAATAAATTCATGTTAATAATTTTTCAAATTATAAGCATTTTAAATTTGTCCCGTGCATCACACACCCTTGTCCTGTGCATCATTTATGTTAAATTTTGTTTAAAAAAAAAAAAAAAAAAGATTAATTTAGAAATTTTAAAGCTTGACATATTTTTATGCTAAATAATAAAAAAAAAAAATGTTTGGAAAAAATACAAAAATGATAGTTTCGATTAAATACAAAAATGATAGTTTCGATTAGGGATTGACCGAATACTGAATAGTTGATTCGGTATTTCGGCCGAATACTTAAAAGTATTCGGCCGAATAATTGCAGATAAGTATTTTCTTAGAAGTAGAAGAATTCTCTTTTACTTAGCAGTAGAATAGGCTAAACAATGAGTTTTAATATTATGGGCATGAGTTCAGAATTCAGCTGCACTACAAAAAACAAGTCAAAGGCCATTTTTTATTTAAAAAACTTTTTCCTTCCTAAAATAGTCTACATAGGTGTGAAATCAAAACAACTATCTAAAACAGAAAAAAAAGTAAGGAAGATGCACATCTTTGCCTTATTTAATTTTATTTACTTCTACATTAGTTTTTTTTTATTTATTTAAATTTATTTAATGTGTACTTTCTTTAATATATACATCAAATAAGTATAAGATTTCATATCTATATATCTAAGGTGTATATTAAAGTAAATACACAACAAATAAGTATACCCCTATGCCTATCCTATAGCTTTTATAACCATTATATCAAAATTTCTCAAACTTTTTATCTTCACCACCACAATGTTAAAATATTAATCAAAATATAAATATTCTATCAATAATTTGACAGAAAATAGTTAAATGTACAAATTGATATAATACCTTTTGTATTTTGAAAACATTCCTATTCAATATGTTTATAATTAGACAATCAGTAAATCAGCTTAATGACATTGTTTCTTATTATTTAAATGAACTTTTGTTTTTCTGACTTATCCTTAATAATACCCTGTATAGTTTAATATTTTCATAGGTTATTTTTGGGTATTGACTAGTAATAAAATAATAAAAAATAAGTGATGGGTTAATGAATTTGAGTGGAAAGAAGTCATTAAATTTTTTGTATAATTATATTTTAGAATAAAAATGTAACTGAATTAAATTATTGAGGATTTAATTTCAATTAAAGCTTATTAAAAAAGCTAATATATGCAAAAATGCATATAAAAAAGTTTCAAGTATTCGGTTGCAGAATACCGAAGCTTCGGTATACACTTCGACCGAAGCTTCGGTATTCGGTAAGATTGCTGCTTCGGTCAATCTCTAGTTTCGATAAAAAAAAAAAAGAAAAAAAATCATGCATCATCATGTTCTTTAGCATAAATCTGCAAAACTGTAATAGAGAGATGGGTCATTCCATGTCACTTCATCCAGACCATGTCACCCACCGTCACAGATTTCTATGAAATTTTAAACACAAAAACAATGTCTAAAGATATGCTGTTACACGAAATTTCAGTTTAAAATAATAATTTTTTCAGGAGTTACAAGCATTTAAAAATACCCCTCTCACTCAATTTTTTGCAGAAAATGATCTTCCGTTAAACATGTAATGTTGGATAAAAATGTTCATTTTTCTAAATATTATTAATAAAATTAGCTATATATTTTTTTAGAGATTCTTAATAATGTATTTTATTAAAAGAATGGTTTATAAAACTTTTTAGAACTTGAATATTGTTTTTAAAAAATATTTTATCTAAGGACTTAAGAAAAATATGAAAATATGTAATTCATTTTTTTTTTACATGTGCTACCCATTTGATTTGGCTGATTTTTTTTATATATATAGTTTAAAAGGAAACCATTTAATAATAAAAAAAATCAGAAAGGTGTTTTTTGAAATTCTTGAGAAAAACATTTTTTTGTTAATTTTACAGAATATATCTAAAGTATTGTTAAAGTTCAAAATTCTTCAAAAATACGTGTAATAATAATAAACAAATATTATAATTAAACTATAATTTTGTTTCTAAAAACCTTTTTTAATGTTATTTAAATAAATTAAAGTATAAAATTCATATTTCTGTTCCTGAAAATTAACGACACAGATGTCATATACGCCCTATATTGGCGCGATTTTTTTCTGACGCCAAAGTCATATACGCAACGAGTACTTAACTGGTGCCAAAGTGTCATTATTTTGCTTGATATGGTAACCCGGATGTTGTTGTTTATGCTGTTGATGTTTTCGCCAAATTGGCATAGGAAAAAAATCGTGCCAATATGGGCGTATATGACATCTGTGCCAAATTAACTTCTGCTATGTATTCAAACAAAATTCCCATTATACTAACTCAAAAACAACCAGTAAGTATAAACTGATTTATAAAGCTATATTCATTCAAACAATCTAAGCTTTGCATCATCTTTAAAAAATGTGGAAATAAGTTTTGTTTCACCTATAGTCTTCAAAATGAAATAAAAATAAAGTAATAAAAACTTAAATAATCACTGGTATATTGAGATTATTCAGAGCATAGATTATGATGAAAAAGATGCAAATATAAAGTTTATGCATCCCAACGGACCTTCCACTTCATTTTGCTGGCCAAATAATCATTATTGCAACATGCCCTTCAACCATATATTATGTAGCATTGAATTGACTACTGCAACAGGACGGCCATATGCTCTTTCAAAAGAATCTACTGAAACAATCAATCGTAAGTGAAGCATTTATAAAAAGCAATATCTAGTGAAATAATGTTGAATTTCTATTTCCTATTTCCATTTAAATTTATCATAAACACCTTTAACCATTCAATTATAAAAAAGTGCAAATCTGGCGCAGAAATAAATCTAATATTTGAAATTGGTTAAAACTTGAAAAACTTCTGTCTCATATATGTAAGTAAATTTTGTATGTATATATTATATTATATCAGTAACAAAGAAAAAAAAGTATGATTTTATTACAGGATATAGAACTTAGAATTTTATGTAACATATTGTTAAATTATACACAAAATTTATCAAAATAAATCTTTATTCATTTGCTTTTTTAATAACTTCATTATTTTTACCTTGAATTGCTACTAATTCTACTTAATTTATTTATAATAATTTTATTTCTGTTTATGAAGTTAAAAGACTTGATGTTAGTTTTAAAAGTCAATCCTCTTATAATATCATATATTAATAATTGAAAACTATTTTGACAAAAACTGTCAAGATGCCACCCCCCTCCCAAAAAATAAATAAATATTTAAATCTAGCATTAGTTAGAAAAATATGGCACTTATGTTTATTTTGACAGGTTATTGAAGAATCTATCTAAATATGTATCTCATGAATCTTTGGAATTGAAAGGGGAGGGGCGTCCAGAATTTACGAGTTGATTGAATATTAATAAAGTTTATCAATCTCCAGATCATCTTTATGCTAGATTATTTCTTTATATGTTTATATGTCTTCAAAATACATGCATATAAAAAAAAATCTAAGAAAAATTTTTTTCTCAAGTTTTTCAAAAAACGCCTCTTTATTTATTTATTTATTTTTTGAGAAAAGATTGACTAATAAATAGCTCATAAAAAAAATATTTAACAAAATAAAATGGGTGGTACATCTAAAAATATTTTTTCTTTTGAAATTCATACATGAAGTGTCAATTTTATATGAATATTCAAAAAATCTCAAAGAAAAATTTTTTTCTCAAGTTTTTCAAAAAACACCTCTTTAATTTTTTTATTCAGAAAAGATTGACTAATAAAGAGCTCATAAAAAAATATTTAGCAAAATAAAATGGGTAGCACATCTAAAAATATTTTTGTGAAATTCATATATGAAATGTCAATTTTATATGGGTATTCAAAAGTTCAAAAATTTAAAAAATATATTTGTTGTAAAAAGAAAATAAAAATTGGTATTACTTTGTAAAATAAATAATATAAAGAAAGTTCTGCCAAAAAAATTAACCATTTTAATTATTTGGTAAAAAGTTATGAAGTTTTTTGTAGAACCATACAGAAAATCAACACTTTAAAAATGTCCATAGAAAAAGAAAAGTGTCACATGTTCAGATGCTTATAATTTGAAATATTTTAATTGGATTCAATTAGAATTTCATGTGGTAGCATCTTATATATGTATGTTTTCATGTTCCAAGTTTCGTCAAAATCTGAGATGGTGGGTGACATTTTGTAAAATTGCTGGATGATTTGACATGGAATGACCCAGATGTTACATTATTTGGCATATGTTTCATTCTGTGAAATATTTCTCTCTTCAACTAATAAAACTTTTATTGCTGATATTAAAATCTTTACAAGGTTGTAAAAATCAGAAGCAGAATGTACAATTTGAGAAATTTGCTTGCTCATAACTTTTTGACGAACAAGTGATTTTGCTCTTCCACCTATTCTATGTGAAGAAGCAAAGTATTTCCAGCTATAAGTTTTCTAGCATTTCCAGCTAAGTTCTTGTGAGAAAAGAACCATAAATTTATTCTTGAATTCAGGTGATGGGTCGTCTGTCCAAATCACTTCAATTTTTGTTTTCATTTGAAAAGGGGCTCCAGATCAGAGTAAAGTAACTCAATAAAAGCTCCGACTGTATTTTTTTTCCTTTTCTTTTGCATCCGAACAAATTAAAAATGTTGAACAAATGTACTAAAACAACATAGCTGCTGTGAATAAAGTCACACTACTTCTAGAGCACTATGAATTTCATTTTGATATTTACAGTTATAATTCATAGCAAATTCTTTCTGAAGAACTTCTACTTTGGGGTCTCCTTTTTTCATTCTGAAATTCTTAATTTTGAATTTGTTTAATATTTAAGTGGCAAGTGACTAAATAAAAGGTTTCTTTTAAGCTTGATAAAACTTTGCCAATGCAGCCTTCTTTCACATTACATCTTAACTTGCCTCCTCTGTCTTTTGCCCATTGGGTCCATATGACTGTATTTTCATCCGGCTCATTCAATCTTTTCTCCATGAGAACAATCACTTCAAACACCTTGCCAACAATGAGAATTGTTAGTAGTATTACATAATGCTTCATCCCAAAACATTTCAGAATTATGCATTGTCTTAAGGGCCTACTTCAGTCACACGAAAAGACCCGTTCGCTAATGCTATTCCTATGGAAGAAATTTATAAAGATATCTCGGTCGCATTTCACTATTTTTAGATGATTTTTTTTTTTTTTTGCAGTGGCCAGCTGAGATCGATTTGTAAAAAAGCTGTTTTTTACTTTTTCGATTTTCATTGGGGATTTATTTTAAGAGGATGTTTTCATTTTAGGAACCGGTTCTGAAAATGAAAGTGTCCTGATTAAAAATACTTGTAAACGAAATTGAAAAAGTAAAAAACGTCCTGCATACAGATCGACCTCAACGAGCCACTGCAAAAAAAATCATCTAAAAATATTGAAATGCGACCGAGATATCTTTATAAATTTCTTCCATAGGAATAGCATTAGCGAACGGGTCTTTTCGCGTGACTGAAGTAGGCCCTTAAGACAACTTTAGGAAGAAAGACTCACAAATCATACATTTGCATTGATCGATACATGTCAAAATAAAACATTTTCAAATCCATTTAGGAAATTTACTTTTTAAAAAATTTCAAATTATGAGTACATTGGTGCCATCTACTGGCAGTTATTTTAAGTAATTAATATCTGCATCAAGTGGAATATATGATTAGTATCTTTTTATCATGTATTCTCATAATTTAACATCATAAATATGTTGAGAAATGTCATAAATCTCAGGTGGTATGCAAACAAGTCAGACTTGTCCTGTGCATCACATCCATAAAATCTACATAATTTATTAATTAATTTTTAAAATGAACTTAAGATTGCACCAAATCAATCTACTAAATGTTCTTTCATTATAAAAAAAAGTATAATGAATAAATCCATGAAACATCACAGAAATTAACGTTAATACCATATGATGCATGCATTTTGATTTTTTGTAAGTCCCGTGCATCACGCATACATTTTAATTTCTTTATTCAATTTTTAATGTGGGAAAAAGAAACAGCATGTCTTTCTGAAGTACAAGTTCAGGTCTTATACCTCATAATTATCAAAGTATTTAATAACTTTAATTTCGGTAAAATTTAGTGGTTTAAACACATGTAAATGTCCTGTGCATCACGTAAGAATCGCCCTTGGTAGAAAAAGGGTTTGCCAAAAAACTCTGAGATGGCGGCTGCGCGAATATATAATATCTGTTCCGTTATTTATTTATGATAGCAGACCTGTTGAAAGATGCCAAGGTGCACAAATTTGTAGCCTCTGTTACTGGATACAAATATGCAATTATAAGAACAAGCAGCCAAACAATTTTCTTTACCGCTGTATTTAATTAATATCCTTAGCCATGTTAATTAAATGAATTTATAGCTAATTTTGAAGATTAACATCTGTATCTGGTAACAAGGTTACATTCAGAAAGAAAAAAAATATATATTCTGAGTACACATTTTATTTGGTTTACCTATCAGTCTAATTATTTGAAAGTGGTACCAAATGTGAATTGATTTTACTTGTAATCATTCGAAAATCTCAGCATAAAGGTGGTGAATAATTGGTAACATAGACAAAAAAACACAAATTTGTCCATATCTGATATTCATAACAAATATTCAAAATAATTATTGTCATTACTTGCTAACTTAACTTCATTTGTGTTGTGCGATACACTTTTGTGACATGAATAGAAATAAATTATATGTGGTAATAGAGGTTACATAACATATTTCAAAACCCTGGGACACCCACTTTTTAGTAAAAAAATATAATAAAACATAGACTTGGAGAATTAGTTTATGTGATATTTTAATTATTATAGTATATGTTCTGTTAAAAAAAAAAAAAAAAAAAAAATGCTTGTACATGAAAATAAAAATGTTTTAATATTAAATAAACAATATCTTTCAAGGAAACTTCATCTTGGGACAGCCCAAAAAGTAGGTGATGAATTTTTAAATATCATTTTATGCTTAGTAAATAAAGTCTTAAACATACTTAATGTATTTTTTTAATGACAAAATAAGATATATTGAAAGTGGTAATACCGTGAGTAAAAACACTAAATACTTTTCAAATAAAAAATTCTTCATTTTCCAGACATGAAATCTGCATGTAAAATTAAAACGACCCATGTATATTTTAAAAGGCAAAATTATACCAGATATTTTTTAATAAATATTTATTACGGTGATCAGGGTTACCGTAATAGTCAACAGGAGTTTGGTTTTCAAAAGGGCTTCCAAGATATAAAATAGGCCTAATAAGGTTATTTTAACTAACATAAAGCGTTCTAGGGGCCCCCAGAAAGGAAGTATACCCAGGGCCCCCAAGTTAATAAATCGGTTCCTGAGTAGATTAATAAAAACAAAGGCTGATGTCAAAGCTAAAAATTGCTAATACTTTATTAAAACAAATTCGCATTGCAATAAATGTAAAAATAAAGGTAAACACATACTTAAAAACAATAATAAAATGATGAAAAAGTTTAAAAAGCCCCTGCACGGCGATATGCAGCTGCCATCTTGAACAACGCGCCCGGTTATGATGCCAAAGAAGCCCTATGAGTTACATTTTATTGTAAAATTTTTATTAGTACTTCACTGGCTTGCGAAAAAAAATGCTTATTTTTTTAATCATTAAATTCGAAAATGTATTATTTGAAAAGCTCTAGTTTAAAAAATAAACAAATAAAATAAAAAACAAATGTTAAATGAAATTTCTGCAATGAAAATTGGCATCTCTCCTGAATGAAATCCCGAAAATAAAAAAAAATACATAAATAATGAGATCACGTCGTCGTTTATTTCTGTTCAAGCGAGTTTCCTCTGAAATTAATCTTAATAAAAACCTTAGTTGACAATAATTTACATCTGAAAATAACATTATATTTCTACGCTTATTAATTTGTTATTCACATTTATAAGCATGATTAATTTTGACCATGTAAATACTATGGGGGGATTCCTAAATGAAATGTCACTCAAATTAGAAAGATATGTGGCATTTGTATTTTTATTGCATTTCCCACAGATAATTGTGCTTTGAAAATAAAAAGATAAATTTTTAAGATTTAGCATATAATATTTAATTTCTTTTCCATGATATATTTCGTATACATTAAATGTAAACAAATGTATTTGTTTGCAGGGACAGTTTTGTTATTGTCCTTCAATTACAAAGTTTCGCTCGTATTATTGTTTATGTTTTTGTTTCAGTGATTTATTTTGTTATTTTGCCATTCAACTGCATCATTTAATTTCTGTCGTATTATTTCTTGTTACTTTTTGTTTTCCATTATATATATCGTGTACATTAAATGTAAACAAATATATATTTGCGGGGATAGTTTTATTATTGTACTTCAATTACAAAGTTTAGTTTCGCTCGTATTATTTTTTATGTTTTTATTTCAATGATTTATTTTGTTATTTTGCCATTCAATTGCATGATTTGATTTCTGTCGTATATTATTTGTTGTTATTATTTTTTTAATATTTATATTTAGTTTTGCTATGTTATTCAAGTTTTAATGTTTATCGAAGTTGTTTACAAAATATGTTATTATTTTACCTTTTACTTTCTTGAATTGTTAAAATGTTTCTTTTATGTTATTGGCAATTTTTATTAGCATACGTTATTGAAAATTTATTTTTTACGGTATCCTTTTTTGAAAAACTCTTATTTTATTAGATATTGTTAGTATTATTTGAGTAAATTGTTTCCCTGCCACATCCTTTTTATTTTTTTCCATGTTTAATAATGTGATTTTCTGTTTGTTTTAAAATTACTGCTTATAACTTCTCTTTCCTTACAAGAAAGGCCATGATTTATTTAATTTTTTATTATTAATGAAAACAAACCATGCTTTTATGAAACTAACAGTAGTTTTATGCTTTATTATTTGCATTATTAATATATTTTTGTTTTCAGTCTCTTTATTATACCATTTTCTCAATCTGTTATTTTATATGTCAGAAATTCCCCCCCCCCTTTTTTTTTTCTTAATTTATAGAGTAGCTTTTTTACTATTGAAATATTTATGATACTGCTAACCTTTTTGAACTGTAGTCCACATGTTATAAAATTATTTTTTTTAAAAGGGGGCGTGGGGTGGGAAGTGAGACACTTTTTACAAAAATAATAAAATTAACTTTGTTTAACCCAAAAACAAAAATTTCAATTTATAGAATACAAAATGAAACACTTTCTAATGTCCTTGAACAATATAAAAACATAATTTGCAGAAACAATTTTATAATTAAGGAAATTGTACGTTGCAAAATGCGTCCCATATCTCCGCACTGACAGGGAGGTATATGGGACATCTATAAAACAAAGTAAGATAAGGCACAAATAGTCTAGTGTCGGCTACATACACAGTCTAACAAAGATTGTAGGTCGATATGCCACAATATCAAATTCCAGTATCTTCATCATTGGAAGGCAAATTCAGAATTGTGTGTCACAGATGATTGGTTCACACTATTTGTGGAGCTCCCGGCTGTAATTCTCTGGTGTTGTGAATTTCCTTGTGCTATCTCG
This sequence comes from Maratus speciosus, assembly GCA_963932465.1. NCBI lineage: Eukaryota > Metazoa > Arthropoda > Arachnida > Araneae > Salticidae > Maratus > Maratus speciosus. The sequence continues at coordinate 502,898,906 of OZ010790.1, forward strand.
TCCTTGTATGTTGACGAAGTTGTATTTCTAGTTTGTGTAATTATTTCTGTGTATAAAATAAAGGATCAATCAAGGCAACAGCCATTTTAACTATAAGCCCCAAAGCAATCTCCACTTCGGTGGGCTCCAAATGTAAAAAAATCACAAGTTCAATTTATTTACATTTTGAAATAAATGAATATATTATCCAGCGTTCGAAATCCTTGGTGGTCCGCTGGTCCGAGACCACTAAAAATTCAATCGGACCACTAATTTAAAATATTTAGTGGTCCGCAGGACCAGTAACTTTTTTCCCTCTCTGACAGGTAAACGTAAATTTTCCCGTCCCTGAGAAAACTGCAACCAAACACAAACCACAGAATTTTAATTTATTTAAAATAAATAAATAGTTGCATTAAAACTTAGTCAGTTGAAATAAATAATCGGAAATAAAATACATAATGTTATAGTTTTTGTTTATGTACTGTTAATTTAATTTTCAGCAAATTATAATTTTACATTTTATTATGCCGAAAATTTTGGGTAACTGAAAGGAAGTTTGGTTTATATTCTAGAAGGAGGAGGGGGGGGGGGGGGTTACTCAAAGGGTTAAAGATACTTAATAGAATTTTATGTAGCGGGCCAGTGACGATGTCTGCGGACCAGTAAATTCTGATGTTTACTGGTCCTTGGGACCAGTGACTATTTTTTATCAATTCTACCACTGTTATCAATGTTATAATTAATATATTACCCGCTAAAAATATTTGCATATTAGCAATTTATATTCATCCTATTAAAAAAGAAGGGAATTGGACTTGTCTCATTCCTCTTTTTGCTGGGATGCCCCATTCCTCCCTACTACCTCCTTCTATGTTAAACTTCTTGTATAAATAAAAATGCTGCTTTCAGGCTTAGTTTAAATTATGGATAATATACAGTATAATGTTCCACAAATAGGAAAACAATTACATCCAGGGATGTAGTGGAGGGTATACTGTGATATACACTGTATATCTTCTGGATTTTTTTAAGGAACACCGTATACCCTCTGTTTCTCAAAAAAGCTATAGTATATACACTGTATGGTATACTCTCTGCTTAGAGTGTATGCCCTCTGTTTTTTTTTTTTTTTTTTTACGACTACACCACTGATTACATCTACACTTAAACAAGCCATTAATATACAGAAAGCATAAAAAATATATGAAGCAAATTTACTTTTGATTCTTGAAATAATCTTTTTCTTTATACAATTGAAAGCTTATGCAGATCAGCAGCTTTTTTCAATTGAAAATTGGACTACTATTGCTTCATCTAGTATGTGATTGATGAAATATTTAAAATGATACATAAATAGAAAAACTTACTGTCCAATTCCACCCCACTCTCCCCTACTATCTACAAATAATTTAACAGAACCTAATTTTCAAATAAAGTAGAAAATATATTTTCATATATTTATATTGATTTTCATTAGTATTCTTTTCCAGCTTGGCCAGCCTTCCTGGAAAAGTCAGGAGGAAATTTAGCAACACAGGAAATTTGGATTGAATCATGGAAGTTTCAATGCAGAATTGCAATTGACCACTTAGGTTATTCTCTTGTGAAAACATGTCATAACTCTAAAAGTAACTGGAAACATCAGGGGATATGAAAAAGTTTAAGGTCCTAGCCAGGGATGTAGTGGAAGGTATACGTGGGTATACGCCGTGTACCTTCTGGATTTTTTTTAAGAAGCTCCGTATACCTTCTGTTTTTCAAATAAAGCATTAGCATATACCCTAGCTATGAACGTTCATGATGGCAGTGTATCCGATCTGCCTATACCGTATACTCTCTGCTTTTTTTACAACTACAACACTGGTCCTAGCAATTGCATTTGCACATATGTTGTGCAAAAATGGCACTTCATTCCATTTTGCACAAGCAATTGGAGTAAAATGTGTAAACTGCCCCCCCCCCCCTTTTTTTTTAATTTTCATAATGTTTTAAATGTTAATGTAGGTTTTGACAAATACAGTCAACAGGTTGCTTTGCTGATCAAAATATTTTAACAGACAACTGTGTTTATATTAATTTTCAAAATTAATTTATTAACCAAGTTGGAAGTTAAAGCAATTCACAATATATCATTACTGTAACTAGTAAACACTGGCCTCCAAAAGTTAAGGGACAGTGACCAGATGCTTTTCATTGTACATGGATGGTTTGTTGACTATCTGCTGAAATTCTGGACTAATTGTCCTTTTATTTGGAGGCTGCAAAGAATATGTTTGATTTCATCTTTTTGTGTGAAGATTTAGTCGTGAGGACAATTAGTGGGTCAACATTAAGTTTAATAATAAAATATTGTTTGCAATCACCCATATAACAGAAAATTCACAAAATGGCCTTTCACTGTAGCAAATGACTATGTGGGTCCTGTTTGACATTTGTGTAAGCATAGCACAGATATTTGTGAAAGTGTTAATGTATCTGTGAAAAATTAAAAATTTTTATAGAGTACAGAGTTTTCAACCAAATTTAACGCCACTTTCTGAAAACTTAAATACTAACTGTAGAAACAATATACTGAAATTAAAACATGAATGTTTGATGAAATATGGGCATTTGTATGAAATAATTTTTAACTGTGCATGCATGAAAGATTCCAAGATTTTTATTTCATAATTTGAGTCAGCTGTTTAGAGCAACTTACATAAAAGGGTCCAGTATGGACATAGGCTTAATCAGCAAGGAAGCCTTTTACCCCAAGGTCATAAAGAAAGGTCACTGGAAAGCACAAACGATTATATATTTAAAACATATGCAATGCTGAACATTTAACTTCCAATATCTCAAAAGCTAAAATCCATTTGAAGAAAATCATACACCAGCATTGTTAGGCATATAAATAAACCGTACAACTTATTTTCAAATTATTCAAATCGGTGTGCACCATGTTTGATGGTCTCCTTATTAGTATCGTATTCACATCACAGCAATTGATAAAAATTCTAAACATGGCCAATGAATAAAAACATATGAAAAGTTTTGGTATATTCTTTATCGCCTGATATATATTTTTTAAATGCCTAAAAATTCACTTGCCTTATCAGAAAATGTACCCAGCAGGTAGATTTATGTTATGCCCCACCCCTTCATATTTCTGTATCTTAGATACTTCTTTTATACCATTTTATTCTTCATTTTGTTGTATTTATTTCAACTTTTAAAAATTGTTTGATAGCTTCTCCTTCATCTCTTCAAAAAGGATACGATTTTAGATGCCAGAAGGTATTTTTTCCTATGTTCATTGATGTCTTAAAATACATTTTGCTTGCAAATTATTTTATTTTTCCTGCATCTTCCCATTTTTAAGTTCTAAACTGTAAATTTATTTGTTTGATATTGTATGTAGATTTTTTTGCTGGCATACCACTTTTAAGTTGCTATTTAGCTCCTTTCATATTGTTTATTATTAATTTTATATTGAAATAATTTTAATTTATATTATTTAATATTTCTTTTATTTATTAAAATAAAATTTTAGTTTAAGTTTAAAATACTTAGCACGTATTTATTTTTGTTTGATATTTATTTTTTTATTGCTTTAATTTTGCATGCAACATATAATTTTATATTTTATTTTAGCAAATCTTGATTTTATTTCATTGCAAAACATATTATAGTTTTATAATTTTAAATGTCATCTGAGATTTAAAACATTGATAATTTTATTAATTTATTATGTATGTATTTTCAGATTATATTAGACGTATGCTGAATCTTTCTGAAAGACTTAATTGTGAAAACAAAAAGTTACATCAGAATGATGTCTCAAATTTTAAGTGCGAGCATTGTTTGTATGTGACTGATAAAATGCTTAATTTTGTAAAACATTTATCTATTCATATTGGTGACAAAACTTTTGATTGTCTTAAGTGTGGCGAAGAATTTCACATTGAAAAGGAACTTTTTAAGCATAATTGTTCTTTTAATGGTAAGAAAAAATATAAATGTGAATTCTGCATTAAAGAATTTGGATTTGAAATGAGTCTCCAAAAGCATCTTGAGCGACATACTGGCTATCAGGCTTTCAGCTGTAACTATTGTTCAAAAAAATTTCATGAAAAGGTCGAGCTGTTAAGACACTTAAAATCTCATAATAATGTGAAAAAATCTGATTGTCATTTGTGTGAAAAAAGTTTTCGGGAAAAGAAAGACTTAGTGCGGCATCTGCAATCTCACACAGGCGAAAAGCCTCATACCTGTGAAGAATGTGGTAAAAAATTCAGTCGCAAAAATGACTTAATGCGACATTCACGCCTACATACTGGGGAAAAACATTTTAACTGTGAATATTGTGGCAAGGAATTCTACCGAAAAGATAAATTGAAGATCCACATTCGAATTCATACTGGAGAAAAGCCCTTTACATGTGAATATTGTGGAAGGTGCTTTGCTGCAAAAACTGATATGTTGAGGCATTTTCGCCTTCATTCATCTTTACAGTGTGAACATTGTGGTCAAAATTTCAGTTCAAAAAGCTCTGTTGATTATCATGTTTGTAAAAAGTTTTATGAGCCACGTGTGCCTTCAGACTTATGAAAGAATATTTTTAATTAAACAAAGAACTTTTCTGATTTTTACAATACAATCTATTCAGTAGATACTTTTTCTTATTAAAATTTAAATTATATGGGTTTTTTAATTATTTTTTTAGAGCAGAAACTCTGTTAGACATCATTGATATTGGCACAATTTTGAGAATTTAACAAAAATAGTATTTTTATTGTGCTGCCTTTTTAAAGCTGGGAAAATCTCCATGTTCAAGATGATACCACTATAAGAACTTTTAAACAAAGATTAAAATACATAGAAATATATTCATGCAACAAAATGTATTGTTAAATACAATATTGGACGTAGTTTCAAAATATGTGTATGTTTTAAATATATCTTAAAATGAGGACTTTTCAAATGAATTCTTTTTTACAGTTAACTTATTAATTTGGTAAGCTGAAAATAAACAGACATGCAAATCCAATTGATTTTCAATGGTAAACTGACAGTTTGGAAAAAATGCAATATGTATTATACAAATCCAAAAAAATTTATATAAACATAAAAACAAACAAAATCATAAGGTGATTGTGAAGTCAGAAGTTGAAACAAATTTCCAATATGTACCGTATTTTATGGAAGAAACGCCACACTTTTCAAAATTGGTCTGCCTAAGCTTAAAAATATCGTAATCGCCGCACCTGTCGTAAACGCCACACCTGAGGGAATGCTACTTTTGTCGACAATGTCTCATTGACCTAACTTTAATCAAAGTTTTCTGAACAGTGTGAGGGCACACATTTTTAATAACATTCTAAAATTTTATTTAAAATATTTAAATCAGGTTTTAAATGGTTTTATGTAATTTTTTTAATTAAGGAGACGTCAGTTGGTATTAAAACCATCCAGAGCGTGGGACGCTGACCCCTTTCCTTAGACGCTCCACAATTTTGCTAAGTTGTCGGCACAACTTAACACGCTTTTTACGTCACATTCCCTTTAGTCCCTTTTTAGTTTCTATTTGAAGCCCTCAAAATCTGAGTGGAAAAGTTATAAATTCTCTTTGTCTACCTGTATGGTTCGGTCATTGAGATGAGATTATTTCAAATCTATGTGTTCGAAAATGGGCCATCGAAAATGTCACAGTTTCCATTATCGGCAAAATCAGAAAGTTCCGCATTGTTGAGCAGGAGACTTGCGAACAGTCTTAAGGAATTTTTACTTTATCCCAATTTTACGCGTACGAAAAAATAAAAAAAAGCATAAACGCAGCAGTTGACGAAAAAATAACTTTCAAACTTGTAAACCCTGCGGCGTTTCTTCCATAAAATACGGTAATACGTTAAAGTAGGTGGTATTATAAAAGCCTTTAAAATATCGTTTTAAAAAATATATTTTTTTTTTTCAACATAATTCTTAAACTTTTAACCAAATACAAAGAAATAGTTATCTTTATTTGCTAGTAAACAACTATTATGCAGTTAATAAGACATATATTTATAAAAAAAATAAAAAAAATTATTGTTTTTAATTTGACTAAAACTTCATTTGAACAAAATTAAAAATTGAGAAACTTTTTTTTCTCCAAAAAAAAACTTGAAATTTAGCAACTTTTCTTCTCTTATCACCAGGAAGAGTTTGACAGAAAGGATTTACATTTATCCCTGTAATGCATTTACTGCAATAAAAAAAATTATTGTCAAAACTTTGTCAGGAGGGGAGGAGTTTTTCCTCTTTCCTGTAAAATTTTCAGTGTTTTGGTGGCAGCCACTACTGCATCTATTTCCTATTTTGAAATGTAAAATATGTATGATTTGTTATGGAAAGTCACTTTTTAGAATTATGACCTTTATATTGTTTATATTTAAATGAATTCTTTCTGATTTTAGTAGTACAATCTGTGTCTTTCACTTGGTGCCTTTGATTTGTAAAGTTGTATTATATATAATCTTAAATGTTATTTTTATATGTAAAATAATGTATAAGTTATTGAAATTTACTGAATTAAAAATTTAAATGCATAATGACATATTTATGATTTCCGTAGTACTGTTTCAGTCTTTATAATAATGTCTTTTGTTGTATAACCTTTTTATAGTTTTCTTTTTTAAATGTAAAATGGTGTATTAAGTTATTAGGGAGATGTTTGTTCAATTTGAAATATTCATTCAAAATTCAATAATGAATTGTAATTTGGTTTGAGTTCAATCTTTTTCTTACAAATGATGTTTTTGTCTTTATTGTTGCTTATGTTAAAATTGTACAGTTTGTGCCTTCCTACTGTTGCTTTTTATCTTTAAAGTTGTGTTATTTTGATTGAAAAGCTATTTTTATCGGAAAAATAGAGTGTAGGTTGTTGGAATAAAATTTAGAATTTGCTATACTATGTGTAATCATTTGAAATTAGACAATGATTTATTTATCCTCTCCTTTTTTTTTTTCTTCAGCACTATTTGTGCTTTTTATCTGCCATTTTCTTTTGTGTAACAATATATATATATAGTAGGAAAGTAGAATTTAACAAATTGAAAGTTTTTCATTAAAAAAATTTTTTTTTCATCCATCTGATCTATATACAACTCTTCATTAGTTATCATTCTTAAAAAGTCAAATAATTGATATTGTAATTAGACTTTTGAAGATGGTATTAAAAAGAAAATTTTGAGGCTACAGAACACTGTTTTAAATTGTAACAATATCTATTTGTTTTAAATGTTACAGTGTAACCTCTGAATAACAGTTACCAGTGGGACCGATAAAAAGTGACCGCTATTCAGAGATTTCATTTTTAAAAAATCGTAACTACATAAATTTAAATAGAAATACATAGTCATTTTAATTAATCCTCATTGTTTTAATACTCGTACATTAAAAAAATTCAGTGATTTTCAATTGCTTTTTTTTCTGCAAATATCTTTCTCTAAAGAAATAATAGCAGTGTTGATTTCAGGGGGTGGCCCGGGAGGGAATGTCCCCCCCGGAGCAATGAGATGTCCCCCCCCCCCGGAAGATATGAGATTTTGTGTTTTCAATGGTCAAAAAGTGCAATTTCCCCCCCGGAACTCTATAATGTCCCCCCCGTGGCCACAGAAATCCCTCCCGGAGAAACGTGTCTGAATTCAACACTGAATAATAGTATGAGTTGATTTGCTGTACAACTCATCATCATTATGATTTAATGCAATATTTTTGATTTCGCGAAGGTTCGTAAAAAATTTAGTACAGTAAAACTTCCCTAAAGCGACCACGTTCCGCTCCAGTAAAAATTGGTCACTCCGAGAGGTGGTCTCTTAATGGAGGTAACAATTAATGTTACTAAAATTTATTAATTACATTAGGAAAAAAATATGAAAATTTAAGTATTAAAACAAAAGTTAATTACATAAGTTAATTACTGCAGAGTTTAAAAAATGAATACATTGACGTTTGCTTTGATTTTATGGCTTCATCTTTTATAACTTTTATTTCAAAGTCCTTCCGAAGTTCAGTAAATGAATGCAATTTTTTTTTGAATGGGAGCAAATAATGACGATTTCATTAATTTACCTATTTCTTTGAGAGATTTTTCTGACAGAATAGGGCAGGGGAGTTTATTGACCGTCATCCTTAATTTGTCATCAGAGTAAAATTCATTGCCTAAAATGGTACAAATAGGTTTAAACAGTAAAAGTTACCGAATAAATAGAAATTCAAAACTTAGTTTAGAAATTTGATGAATAATGCGCTCTCCGGAATTATTTTTCTAATAAAACCTTCTTCAAGCGACCAGGAAAAAGTGGAATTTCTTTCACTTTTCTTCAAAGAAATTGGTTGTTTATAGAGGAAGTTCAACTGGGATGATCTCTGAATAGAGGTAAAATTAGTATAAGAGCCTATGGGAATAAATTTCGTTCCATGAAAAAATGGTCGTTCAGGGAGGTGTCCGCACAGGGAGGTTTCACTGTATATGTGTTAATGCTGGAAATTTTAGAGGATTCTATAATCTCTTCCATATCCCCTTCCGCATCACTTTTCTCTTCCTCTCTCCTATCTTCCACCATTTGCTGTATGAATCAAATGTAGCGTCTTCATTTTCTATGTCTAGTTTTGGAAAAATGATTAAGTGTTCAAGAGATTAAGTAACATTTTGTTGACATATTAAGTAAACTTTGATCTGCTTCAGATTTTGATTTGCAAATAAATATGAAATTATACCAGAAACTGTTTTTAAAAAAAATTTTCTCGTGACTTTTGAGCGGCCGTTGTTCAGAATTCCTTATTTAATGTTAATGCTATTGAATGTGTTTGGTTCCACCAATATGTGGCTGGTATTTGGAGGTTGTCATTGTTTAGAGGTGACCGTTCAAGGCGGTTTCACTGTATAAATATTTTTTTGAAAATTAGAGCACAAATTAATTGACAAAGATGCAGAAAGACAAAATTTCAATGTATCTGATTTAATTGATGTGGGAAAGTTGGGAAAATGAGTCTTTTTAAAACAATTGAAAATTAAAGAATCTAGTCAAAAGTTATGTATCAATGCACATAAACTGTGGATTCATGTATTATATTTAGGGATAGATTTTTGCTTCATGGACCCAGTGCAATCTTTCATCCCTCTATTGTTTCTTTCCTCCAAGGCCTACAAAGATAATATAGAATGTTAAGAAATGCATTAGGGTTCAGAAATTTGTATATTTGATAGGATATAACTTATAGAAAAAAAGAAGAACGCACTGATAATTACAAAGTATTGTTATCCACTTTATTGGATGCATATTACATACCTGCCAACTGCTACGAAAAAATCGTAGTTACTACAATTTGGACCTATAAACTACGATGCTACGAAAATCGGTCTTAAACTACGATTTTTTGCAAAAAACAAAAAAACGCATTTTTTGTTTCTAATTGCGATTTTTATCCCGCGCAGCATATTTTTCAGAAATGATTCTGTTGCAAAATTTCAAAGTATTTCTTTCCGAAAGTTTTAAAAAACTTGTCATTTATCCGAAAATTCGGACATTCAAAAATGGTCATGGGAAAAAAAAAAAATCTGGGCTGCAAAACAAACTTCTTAACATAAAACCCTCTTTATGTATATCAACCACAAGTGAATCGTGTTTCTGTAAATATTTATACAGGAATTCCCTTCCTTAGAAACAGGGATGCCATTTTAAGAATTTCTGGAGGCGGGGGGAATCTTTGAGGGGCAAGATTTGAAATAGTGTGCAAAATCGTACGATTTGTACTATTTATTATTAAACATTTCAATTTACGAATTATTATTAAACATTTCAATTTTGTGTGGTAAAAAACACAAAATTTGTCAAAAGTTCGTGGTAAAAAGTGCAGATTTCAACAAAGAATCGTGATAGAAAAATGTGAATTACGATTGTGGGGAAAAAATTGTGAATATCCTGAAATGGTCGCGGGAAAAAAAATTGGAGAATTTCGTCAAAATTTACAGCACTGGGCTAAAAAATTGGAACCAGGCTTCTTTTACAAATGTAAAAAAAAAAATGCTGCAAAACGAGAAGAAACTTTAAATATCGTATAAAAATTTTCAGAAAAAAAAATTTACTATATTGAGTTGAAAGACTGAAACCTTATTCCTTTTATGAATGTCAAAAGATGGCTCTGAAAAACCAACCAACCAACCTCCAGATTAATTTCAATATTCTGTGCTACGATTTCTCAAGAAGTAGTGTGCTACAAGTAGTGAAACTACAGTAGTCTCTATTTTTTGCAGTAGTTTGTAGTGTAGCGTACAAAAAATGCGCGATTTTGTTCCGAAAATTTTTAAAAATTGGTCGTCAATCCGAAAATTCAGACACAAAAAAATCACGAATTTCGACAAATGATCGGCGAAAAAAATAATTTTTGTCAAAAGATCACGAAAAAAACAAATTCCATGAAAAGATCGCGAAAAAACGCAAATTCCATGAAAAGATCGCAAAAAACAGCAACTTTCGTCGAAAGATTGCGAAAAAACAGCAACTTTCGTCGAAAGATTGCGAAAAAACAGCAACTTTCATCGAAAGATTGCGAAAAAAACAGCAACTTTCATCGAAAGATTGCGAAAAAACAGCAACTTTCATCGAAAGATTGCGAAAAAACAGCAAATTTTGTCGAAAGATTGCGAAAAAACAGCAAATTTTGTCGAAAGATTGCGAAAAAACAGCGAATTTTGTCGAAAGATTGCAAAAAACAGCAAATTTTGTCGAAAGATTGCGAAAAAACAGCAAATTTTGTCAAAAGATTGCGAAAAAACAGCAAATTTTGTCGAAAGATTGCAAAAAACAGCAAATTTCGTCGAAAGATCGCAAAAAAACAGCAAATATCGTCAAGGGATCGTGAAAAAATGCAAATTTCATCAAAGGGTCGCAGAAGAAACACATAGTTAGTGCCGGGAGTATATTTCTCCCTCTGCTGTAACTTTTCAGAATTTTTTTTTTTTTTACTCAGAATCACCCCTGACAACTGACATTACTTTTAATGTTGCTTCAGGCAAAAAATGAGCTATTCTAGGAATCATGTGACCGTAGACAGCTGCAGTATATAGAAACACATCACATGAAGTCATAAATTTTTCCCACTGACACTTGCTGCTAAAATCAAGTGCTGACCCACTAAAGAAATTAATTTTATTGCTTGTAATACTTGTCTACTGACTAGTTACTCTGTCTTCATAATTTAATGCCAGGTTTCTTATTTGGAATTGCTTCATTTAGAAATTTATATTTTGTTTGCATTTAGAATTGTTTTTCTGTAAGTTTTTAGCAGGGATGTAGTGTAGGGTATACGCCGTATACCCTCTGGATTTTTTTAAGGAACACCGTATGCAGTGGCGTATTTAAGCAGAATTCATTAGGGTATATGACGATTTTGCCGACTAACTTTAAAATATACATATATCTTTAAAAGTACATTTCTGTGTCTGTATATATGCATCTACCCAGGGTCCTAAAATGGACTGACTGATTTTAAAATTTAATAACTTGCAAATGGTGACAGCTATAAAATTAAATTCTTGCAGGAGTGTTATGTAAGATGTCAGGAAATTTTTTACTGCGATTCTCGATTTTAAAGTAGTGGCAATATATGGCGCTGCCTGCAATAGGCACTATAAATCTGGGCCCAATTTTTGGCCTCTCTCTTTTCTCAATATTGATGCGAAAGAAGGAGATTAAATATATGCAGTGGGCCCCTAAGAACAAAGTTGTATTGCCGATTGAGAACCATTCCATATATTTAATCTCCTTCTTCCGCATCAATACTTAGATAAAAGAGAGAAACAAAAAATCAGGCCCCAATTTAGCACCTATTGCTAGCAGTGCCATGTATCGTTGCTATTTTAAAATAAAATCAAGAATAGCTGTAAAAACTAAAAAATCTCCTGACATCTTACATAACCCTCCTGCGAGAATTTTTTTAAATAGCTGCCACCATTTGCAAGTTATTAAATTTTAAAATCAGTCAATCCATTTTAAGACACCTGGTATGTTCTATATAAAATTCAACATTATTAACCCATCGAGATCGAATTTTTCACTTTAAAACGTCGAAATACTCTATACTTTAGATTATTGAGGAGAATATAAGGTAGATTTAAAGATAGACACACCACCCTTTCACTTAGGTTATATTGCTGTAAATGTTCCAGTAAAGTATTTGGATTTTTTTTTTTTTTTTGAATGTGCAGATGGAAATCAGCAATTTGAATTAATTAAACAAGTTGAAGTTTTTAGTAAAATGCTACTTGGAACTTATACAGAATCAGCTTATTTATATTTACATTAAAAAGGATTAAATCAAAACTTATTTTAATTACATCTTTGTTCATTCTTTGCATAACATGCATTTTAACCCACCATTTTTTTAGACGAACCCATCTATTCACGACAGCGCCCAAATCTAGGTTATTTCAAAATATCCTTCTCAAATGTAAGCATCATGAGTGTATTCAAACGTGGATCGGTCATTTTTGTTCTTAGATATTTTTTTTCACATTTTTAATTTACAACTGGAGAAGTTACAGCCAGACGTCTGTCATGGTTTGCAAGTGGTAGAATGTATCTCAAATGTTCTGTTTTCATGTAAATATCGTCCATTCTTTCAATCTCTGCGCAGAAGTCTGACAAAACTTTCAGATCTGTGTATAATGCTTCCATATCAGGAATTGCCAATGTTTCACGAACGACATTTACCGCTTTCTTAACTAGCTTTAGTGTTTATTTCTTTCTAGTAATGGGAGGATACATTATTTTATCCAGTGGTGAGATTATGCTGATGCAAGAATTAAGACATTCATTTAACTAATCAACACCTTACTTGTTTTAAAAGAGAACTGCACTCTATTCACATTTTCATTGTTTATTGTTTCCTAAGATTCGATACAAGTCTTCAGTATTTTCATAGCGTCTATTTTAAGAGTCTTTGACTTCATTTTTTTCATTAACTAACTTGCACTTGTACTGAACGTTCTTGAGAAACATCATAGTAAAACAATGAAGTCGAGCAATAACATTTTCTTTCTTAAACTTTGTGGCTTGATCATTGTTTTGCTAACAGAAGTAGAGGAATCAACTTTTTTAAAAATTGTAGGATACATTCATATGAGATCCAAACCGTTTTCAATGATTCCACTCAAGCAGTCCAAGCAGAGGCAAAGTTTTCTTTGAGGGGAAGGGCGTGAAACAGCGTACGGGATTTTTTCCTCTTAACGTCTTTTAAAATCATGGGATTCTCCCAGGAACATTTTTTTAATTTTCATGGAAAACCGCAATATTTTTTTTGGCGGAATCAACTCTCCAATTGACCACAGAAAAAAAATCTTAAATTTCGTTAATTTTACGTGGAAAAAATAGTCAATTTGGCAAATTAGTCGCGGAAAAAATACTTCCTAAAAGGACCGTGAAAGAAAATTGCAAAGATCGTGGAAACAATCAGCGATTATTGTCAATCAATTGTGGGAAAATAAATGCAGATTTCAACATTCGATCGGGGGAAAAAAAAAAAAAAAAAAATTGTGAATTTCGAATATCTATTAAGGAAAAAACCGAGAATTTTGTCAATTGTTTCGGATAAAAGTCACGAATTTAGTCAAAGAATCGCGCAAAAAGTTCAAAAATTTTGTCAAACGATCGCGCAAAGCAATCGCAAATTTTGTCAGTCGGCTGCGAGAAAAAAAAACTAATTTCAACAAATGATCGTTGAAAAGAATCGCAACTTTTTTCAAAATATCTCGGATAGAAATAGCGAATTTCGTTAACCGTCGCAAAAAATATCGTGAATTTTGACAAATGGTTACGGAAAAAAATTGTGAATTTCGTGAATCAATCACGAAAAAAATCGCGAATTTCATCAAATCGTCGGGGTAAAAAATCGTGAAATTCAATCGCTCACGAGATAATCAGCACATAAACATAGTCAACACGTCAAGAAGTTTGTGATTCATATCATAATTTTTGCAAATGATTTTCTGTGAGTAAAAAATTTCCTTAATCATTTTCTGCATTCCTTTTCAGACTATGATCTAAATTCCACACAATTCAGAAATTTGCAAAACATTTGGTATCAGGTAGAGTCTGCATTAAAGATGTGTTCAGGCTCTTTTTTAAGAGCCCGAGCCCGCCCCAGCCCGACGATTTTAAATCCGAGGCTGCCCGAGCCCAAAACATTTTATGTCATCAGAGCCCGAGCCCGACACCGAAAATATGTAATAGTAAAAAATTGCATAATATTTAAAAAAATGTTTCAAATGTAATTATCATTTGTAAACTACTTTTTACATAGAAATAACTGTTAAAGGAAAAATAAATTTAATATTATCAAAAGAAAAGTTTGGTATCAAATAAAAATGCACTTGATACTTAAAAGGATTCTCATATTTTTTCTCTTTTAATAGGAAAATCTTATGGACATGTTAATGAAGTGTGTTTCATGAATAAATGCATGAACTTTGTAGAAATTACTATTTATCTAGCGAATAATGAAACAACATTTATCAATTTTCTAAAAAAGGGGTTCACATTTTTAACTATAACCAATTCCTTCCTCATAACAATCTTTCGGGATTGGCGTGACCCTGAAAATAATCTTAAATTAAAAATTTTAATGTCCTGGTGCTTTTACAGGAAAAGAGAAAACACTGCTCGATTGCTTTCTATCGGAATGATATGGCAATTAAAGTTACTTACGACTGAAAGTGACTTCATAAATCGCAGCGTACAGCTTCAGCATCAGCAGAGCTCATAATAATCACTAAAGTTATTTTCATATGAAGAGTGATTACGACTTGTGTACGTTGTGTACAATAGAAAACTAAATTATCTGCAAACTATAAACAGAAGAAAATATTCTCTTTGTGTTAGATCTCAAAATAATAATAATAATAATCGCAAAATAACTTCTGCCACAAACGAAAATCGAACTAAAAACAAATTAATTATTCCCGCTTCTTTTGTGGTGCCGTATCGTAGACGTCCAAACATAAATCTGTATATATGACTAATCATTTTCCTTAAAATAGCATTCCTAATAACTAAAATAGAAAAACACAATTTCTGTTTCCCCTTCATTCTGATTAAAAAAGCAATACAATGATATGAGGAATAAGTAATTTTTATGAGAAAAAAAAAGTTCTTTTAATTTTTTCTATTCATGGATAAATAAAATTTTCAGGTTTCAGAAAGAATGAGTCTGAGCCCATGTTGGGCTCGGGCTGAGCCCGTCTCATCTCTAGTCTGCATTGGGTTGCGCAACCAGATTTTTTTCAAAACCGACACGACCCGAGGCACATATTGAGGCGGGTTGATGTTTCTTTTTTTCGTTTCGGGTCAGGTTGACAGTCTTGCATCGGGTTGGGTAACCTGATTTTACCCGAACTCGAGTTGCAGATCAAGTCAGGTTTATGCTATTTTTTTCGCTAGGTGTAAGGTTAACTTTAAGCGATTCTCGTTATGCTTTGTCTCTCTTTAAATGAACCGATTTTTCAAAAGGAAGATCTGAATATTTTTAAAATGAAACAGCTATATATTGGAGTATTAATGGGTGCATATGTGTTCATTTTTATATATAAGATATAAAATTGTAGGCTACTTTTCCATAAATGTAATTAAACATAGATTCATTTTCTTTCACTTTGAGTTTGGGTATGAATATTTCGGGTTTATTTTGCAGTTTGTCAGGCTAGAGTTGTGTTTCGCGTTAACCACTTTTGTCAGGTTCGGATAGGGTAGAACCTGATCCGTGAAGAATTCTAGTATCAGGCTGAGGAGATTATTAAGAACATACTGTATATAATATTGTTTAATAAAGCAAATGATTTGATAGCGTTGTAATGACTGCAGTAAATAAAATGAGACATTAATAATGTAAAATAAAAAAATCAAATAAATAAGAACTTGAATTAACCACCTTTAAAAAAAAAAAAAAAACCCTCTCTCAGTTTCGGACTAAAGGGGAAATTCACCTCGAAAATTCTAGCCCTGAGGGGGACGAGTTTTCTTTGATCATTTTGCACACGGCTGGGAAGCAATTAATAGAATTTTTTCTCACATATCTTTTTAAAATTAGCCAAAATACTCATCAGCGAGAAATGTCTCACCTTCAGTGTGTTGAAATAGTACAGTCTTTAGAAAATATTTTTGATAATTATCAGTTTCTGTGCATAAAGTGTTTATTTATTGCATGTATTTTTATTGTAATAAAATCTGACAAGTTACTGTAGTTTTTGAGGAATTTATGAAAAAAAAAATGTTGAGTCTGACCTGTGATGACAGATAGGGATGCATTGAATATTCAGTATCTATTGGGTATTCGGACATGCTACCGAATATTCGGTTAGGCAGAATATCAAGCTATTCGGCCTGCCGAAAATTCGGCTTGGCCGAATATCGAACTTTTCAGCCAAACCGCATACTTAAAAATATCTTTTGAAAAAGATTTTTAAAATCCTTACACAACTTCTACTTTTAATTGTCAATTAATAAAGATATTCAGAATACTTGGAA
The DNA here is from genome assembly GCA_963932465.1 of Maratus speciosus. Taxonomy (NCBI): domain Eukaryota; kingdom Metazoa; phylum Arthropoda; class Arachnida; order Araneae; family Salticidae; genus Maratus; species Maratus speciosus. The sequence goes on from OZ010790.1 coordinate 502,915,429, forward strand.
ACAGAATCATATTTAAATAAAAGAGAATGCTGTTACATTATTCATTTGCTGTTTGATAAGTGTCACTTAAAAAAATTAACCATTAATGATGACCTGCATAGAAATAAATGATGCACAAATGGAAGTTTCTGATCAATGTCTTGTAAATAATCTGTTTTTTGCTTTTTCGCAAAAAAAGTTTTTCTAATGGAAATGGGAAAGACTTTCAGATGTGATAACAGACATCAAGACAGACCATTTTTGCCCAAGAAACCAGTATCGCAATCCGCTTATTCAGTCAAAATCAAAAATACAGTGTATCTCATTTCACTTCAGGTCTAACTTAGATTTTTATTTGTTACTTTAACAATAATGAAGGTATCGTAACTATATTTTCAAAAGAGTTACTTTGAGTTCTGTGACATATGATATCATGAGAAGTGCCAGATATTGGGTGTGTGTGTAAAGTTTACTAGTGAAAAGGTCTTGTTTATCAAAATGGAAGTATCTGTGTTAAGTATTATGAAAAATTGTTTTAAAATTTAATTTTTTAATATCTTTAAACTTTGAATTCGGCCAATATCACTATTTGGTGCATTCCTAATGACAGATAAATTTTCTGAAATAACAAATTTCTTGGGAGGGGGCCGCCCCCCAGCCCCCCTCAAATGGCACCCCTGGACCGTATATCCTCTGTTTCTCAAGAAAGTTATAGTATATATACACTAGGGTATACCCTCTGTTTATTTTACGACTACACCACTGGTTTTTAGATTATAAAATTAGACAACTCAATATAATTAACATATTATGAGTGTATTGGAGAATGTAATAATAGTAAGTAAAATTTATACAGTGTATAATTGTGCATAAATGTGTTATATTCAAGAGTAGCTCCTCATTATAACGCTCATTTATATATAGCTCTGGTTGTGTGCCTCCTGAAAAAATAAGTTGTAATTTAATCGCATTTTTACTTTATGTACACATACAGTGTAAAAAAAGAATTGTTATTATGATAAAAACAACCCATAGAAATATAGGTATATTTTGAGGCAACCTGAATTCGTTTTAGCTATTTTTACAATGATTCCATATGTATGTGTGGATGTATGCTTGTACATTAAAATTTTCAAGTCCCCGTAGTAGGGTTTGTACAAACTCCTTAGAACTGAAAAAAATTCCAAGGAGTACTTAGAACTCCTCAAATTATTGTGTAGCAAAATTCAGCAGTTTCAGTGACTTAATTGAAAGAGTATACATGTTGAATGTTACACATTGAATAATATTGCCTTAATAATTATCTTTCTAAAGTATGCAATTTCTCCCAGGTTTAAAAAAAGGCAGGTTACTACCAGTCAGAAAAGGCACATTTTGGATTCTGAAGGGCACTTATTTTAAAAGGCATTCTTTTGATTTTTAAAGCCACTTTTAATGTTTAATTTAAAACTCAATGCACTCTTTTCAAGAGAAGATCAAGTCAGTTTTTACTATGAAAGTACATTTTGTAATGCAAAAAGGAGGAAGGACACTTTTTTTTTTTTTACTGAGGTGCAAGAAGGATGCTATTTTGTAAACCAAAGGGCAGGCAGTGGGCATAACCCTGGTTATGATATACTGAGTATGGCATGAAAGATTCACCTTTAAAGGAAGTAAGACGATCTTATATTTACAGAGGTAAAATTCAAGTGATTACTGTGGCTTCAAGTGATTTTCGTACCATTGTAAAAAAAAAAAGTTACAGTACTTTTTGTATATGCCATGTGTTTTTTCCCATTAAAATTCTAAGTGAATGTCTGATAAGCATATGGTATTTGACTATCCTCTCTCTGTATATACATGATCATTGGCCACAAGGCTTCAAGTGATTTTCGTACCATTGTAAAAAAAAAAAGTTACAGTACTTTTTGTATATGCTATGTGCTTTTTCCCTTCAAAATTTCATTAAAATTCTAAGTGAATGTTTGATAAGTATATGGTATTTGACTAGCCTCTCTCTGTATATATATATATGATCATTGGCCACAGCATAAATTAGTTGGCTGGTAATGTTATATTCAAATTTATGAAATCAGAAAGGAATACATTGTGAATACTGTACGATTATAGCCCAACATTGAAAGTACTATATAGGTGTAGAGAATTTGAAGAAAGAAATCCTTGAATTTTTCTTATTTTATTTTACACCACCAAAAAAAAAAAAAAAAAAAAAAAAAAAACCTTGACATTCACAAAACTTCACACACAATGAAACATACAGTTCTGGTTTCAGAATCAAATTTCTCTAGTTAAAATTAACACTAATTAGTATGCTTTCATCACATGAAAGCTTTAAATTACATTATAAAAATATATCCCCTGCCTAAACTGGGTGCAGATAAATTAAATAGAATAAAGAAAGACAATAATGCAGCAGGAGCAGCATCCCCCATACCACACACTCAGAAAACCAAACATCAACTAACTGATGATGTCATAATTAAGATTTCACAACAGCACAGAATGCATAGTGCTGCCATCTGTCAACAAACAGAATAACTAAAACCTTAAATTTGATTCCTAATCAGTTTAGCACTGAACAATAGGTAATAATACATATCAATAAATAATGTAGAAAGTACACTACCACTTATTAATTTCAATATACCCCTTGTTTGTTTTTTTTAGTTTTTCTAAGAAATACACAAAGTAATAAACTCTTGCATGAATATAATCTTTTATTTAAACAAAGAAACATATTGGTATGCAATAAATACATGGTATGCTTTGCTTCTAAGAATAAGGTTAGAACCGAGACTATCAAACATGAAAAAGGGAACTGTTGATTAACTGTCACTGAAACCATGGTCTTATATATATACATTTGTATGGTGATCAGCAGTATTTTATGAGTTACAGCTTTTCAGCTTCCAGTTTATTTGCATTATCACATTCTTCTACAGATGTGTGAAATAAAAATAACAAATAGTATTCAAATATAACATTTTATTATATCACATATCAATTACATGAGTTACTTCATGCTTCATCAAGCTACTTTTTGACTTATAACATTTGCCACATCTATCACATTCAAAAGGTTTTTCGTTGGAATGCATTCGGAAATGGGCATTCAAGTTCGACTTTTTATTAAACCCTCTTCCACAAAGCTCACAATGAAATGGAGTTTCACCAGTGTGTATTAAAATGTGACGCTTTATTTCACTGAAGAAATGAAATTTTCTGCCACAAAATGGACACAGTATGTTCCTTTTAAATCGCCTTGATTTTGAAGTATATACCACTGCACTAGTGAGGAGACTCTCCACATTAGTAGGATCTATAAAATCACCTGAAAATAAAGATTTCATTATTGAACTTAAAAAATAATAAAATTTTATTTATTTTTTATCACACACAGGGAAATAAAAAGGTAGATATATTACATAAATAATTCATGTAGTTTTATTATTTTAGAATAATATATAAATTATGTAAAATTGTTTTAACACATTGAATATTATGAGGAAGAGGCATTGATGAGCAGCATTAAATTTATCAGTAAAGCTGTATAAAGTCATCAATGTAGCCAAAATTACAAATACATAATTTGGATAAATTTTTGTAAAATTTGCTTTTAAATTTTTCAATATTACTATCATTACTACAAGGAGAAATAATGAACCATGTAATGTATAAAAGTAATGGTAGGGTCAGACAGTAATCCCACTGAAAGTACCATATTTCTTCAGCAGAAGTGCCCTGGCGCTTACCACATAGTTGCCAACTTTAATGTTTTTTAATAGAGAAATCTTTGCAATATTTAATTGCAGAATTCCTGCTAATAAATAAAGCAAAGATTTCTGTTTAAAAAATTGTATTAAAAAAGCATAAAAGTTTGCAGCTATGTCATAAGTGCCATGGTGCTTCTGACACAAAATATAACTAATGACTCACAGTAAAATAAGTATGATTATAGACTTTAACTTATCAGTAAATTACATTATCAAACCATATTTTGAAAAAAAAAAAAAATCTTGAAACTGAGTATGTTATGCAACATTAACAAGACATTCATCACATTAAATAATTTTAAGAAAATTAATTTTGAATACTAAGGAAAATGCATATAACATCAAGAAAATAGCTATTTGTATTAACTTGTTTTAAAAGTTTACTGTAGATACATTACAGTACTCAACTGAATCTAAATGTCTTTTTAATCTATCAATTCATTTCCTGCTCTTTTCAATAGCAGTGGAATATCTAAATGGCAACAATAAAATATTAGTTTAATTTTTATACGTCAGAATTTATGCATAATAATTTGTACTTTTGAGCTGGTTAACATCTTAACGATATAATTTACATTTCCTTGAATGTTCAAAAACAAAGTATTTGCTAGAAACATTAATAATGTATTCTAAAGTGGCTGAATACATCTCTGGTGCTATCTACAGGCAGTTCTGTCAAAAATATGAAAAAATGCTGGTTTTCCTATTGATAGATCTGGATATCCATCCTGCACATAACATCAATTAACTTAAGTTGGAGGGATTAGGCACATTTCTTATAAAGTTTTATCAAGAATTTCACAAAAAGTTATCTCAAAACATGTTTTTCTTCAATTATGAAATTTATTTTCTATACAAAATAAACTTTAAATAACCATGTAATTTTAAATTATATGAAAGAATCCCTTATTTGAATAGACATTAACTATCATTTCTGTTCTACAACTATTATAAGTTTATTTCAGTTTTGTAAATTAAAAAGAGAGTCAACTGCAGTGTTGAATTCAGACGCTTTTCTCTGGGAGGGATTTCTGTGGCTTCGGAAGCGGACATTATACAGTTCCGGGAGGGGAGGCGGGATTGCAATTTTGGACCATTGAAAACACAAAAATCTCAAATCTTCCGTGGAAGGGGGGGGGGGGGAATGCCCCCACCCCCTGAATTCAACAACGGTCCTCCTCCGAGTTATGGGCAGTGAGCAGGAGTGCTAGACATATAAATTCATTACTACAGCTATTGTTTTGGCCTTTAAGTTATATATTATTGTAATTTTATCTTTAAATTTAGATTATTTTATCTTTAAATATTTTTAGTAATTTTTATCTCATATTTCTAGAGGGGCCAGCAGCTGACTGCAAAAAAAAAAAAAAAAAAAACTAATTTAATTTAATTTTTTCATTTTTTTTCAATTGTATTGTATTCTATTAAGTGTCTTAAATACTAGAGGGTTTTACAGGTAATAGTACTTTTCCCTGCCCTGGGCTCGGGGTTCAAACCTAACCATAAGCCAAAAGCGGGTTCCCAGGGTGGGTGCTTACTTACTTACTTACTTACTTACTGGTCAACTGTGTACTGCTTCTAAACATAGGACATCAAATTATTCTTAATTAAAGTCATATACACACATAGACATAGGTCCTGATTACTGAATAGACTCGAAAAGCATGTGCTTCCCTTGGAAAAGTTTAGAGGGCCCGAAACTGAGAAAACAGGGGCCCAAATTTTTTATTTAAGCAATTCTGTTCCAAAATTCTGATTTATTTTCAAATTGTTAACTTATTTCTATGGTATATATATTTTTTAAGTGTTTCATAAAAATTGCTTTCATACTTAACAAATTAATTTTCCATACAATAGGTCAGTTTCAACCATGTGATTACAATTTCACAGTTTGTCCAACCAACCAAAGACATCAATTTATTAGACCATGTTATCGTCCAACCCATCAAAAATGAGAAAATCCAACGATGTAATATTTGTAGCAATTTGAATAGAATTTGTGGCATTGGGGAGTTTCTGGATATGTTGAATTTAGAAAATTCTTCTCGAAAAAAAGAGGGCCCCGAAATGACACCGTGCTTCCCATAGCTTCAGAAATTAATTGGGCCCTGCATAGACACATACAAATCATAACTGACCAGTGTTAAATTTTGAAGGTAACATTCCTCATATCCTGGTACATAATAATGTCTCCCTGAAAGATTTCATATTTAGTGTTCACTAATGGTTGAGAATTGCAAATCCCCCTTCTCCTGGAGAAGAAGAAACCCTCCTGAAGTCAAATATCTGAATTCAACACTAAATGACAGTCATGAGAAATTCGGATTTTGAACTTAAAAAAATAATGAAAATTAGGTACTTGTCTATTTTCCCTTCAACCACTTTCTGTGAAGAATAATTACAGTAAACTCCCGACTTTCCGGCCTAATATGGCGAAAAGGTAGGTCGGAGTTCTTCAAATATTTACTAACTTCGTGCCCTCCCCCCGCCATGGTATTAAAAACCCATGTTACAGATATTAAGATAAATGTTTATATATACAGTACATACAGTTTCAAAATAAGCAAAACATTAACATAAAACATAATCCTAATTCGTAAAAAAATGAGTAAATCTTATCTTCCTGTTAGCCCTCTTCTGCGACAATGACCGTCCATTTACGCAAGTAAATGATATCAGGTGGCGTCTATTCCTGCTTACTAATGTACTGCAGTGCTGCCTCAATCATCTTGAATCCTTGCGAATGTGGGGTGAGATTTTTCCTGCAATCCTTTTAATCTTTTTCTTCTGATATTTATCCCTCTGTCAACGTGTCCTACAATATCGTTTTCAATTAATTCATTAACTTCATTATTCGCCATCCATTCTGTAATGTCGCACTGACATCACCAGAGCCCGGTATATTTTTCAACAATGGAAGAAGCTTATCGTTCTCATCTCCCATTGCAATTTCCCACCCTGGTTTATGTCGACCTAAGTTCCAAGACCTTACAGTTACTATGTTTGGAATTTCTTCTGATGCTTTTGGCACCCACCTACACGGAAACTTGCCTGCCTTGGCCGCTTGTAACATTCCTCATTTTTTGTTTAATTGGCCGGATAGTCGAGAGTTTACTGTATTGCCAAACAATGGGATAACGCCAAACATGCATAAGCATGTCACCTTTGTTACACATTCATGATTTTCAAAAAATAACTGTGGCCAATTGCCTCTTCCATGTATCCCAATGACAGAAGATTGGTGCCACCAAAAAATTTAAAACTAGGCATGACTCCCATTCTAAAAGTCACAGGATAAAGTTGTTTGTATGAAAAATCCTTATTTTTGGTTTTGTATACCACTGTTTAATAGCTACTATATATATATATATATATATATATATATACCAAGTGTCCTAAAAAGGACTGACTGATTTTAAAATTCAATAACTTACAAACGGTGATAGATATTAAAAAGATTCTTGCAGGATCGTTATTAATGATGTCAAAAGTTTTTTTACTGCAATTCTTGAATTTAGTTCGAATTACAAACAATAGATGGCGCTGCGAGCAATATGTGCTAAATCCAGGCCCAATTTTTGGTACTTCAGGACAAACTCATGGGAGAAGAGAAAAGCCAAAAAATTCAGCTTTAATTTAGTGCCTATTGCTTGCAGCACCATCTATTGTTTGTAATTCGAACTAAATTTAAGAATCACGGTAAAAAAACTCCTGCCATCATACATAACCTTCCTGCAAGAATTTTTTAAATATCTGTCACCGTTTGCAAGTTATTGACTTTTAAAATCAGTCAGTCCTTTTTAGGACACCCAGTATATACTATAGCTAAGTTTCCTGTAATAAACACCAATAACTTTGGAAGTAACAGTTTGCTCTTTCTTTAGCCAGAAAATGTAAACAGACATAATATATACAATCATAAATAACAGCTATAACACATAAAAATTAGATAAAAACCTGAAATTATGAGCCAAACAAGATGCATTAAAATTTGCAGCATTCATTCTGACAGCCAAAAAGCTCTAATGCTATTCAAAATAGCAAAGAAAATAACAGTCATTGCTTTTACAAATTTGGCACTACACAAATTCACTTAAATATGAATTTAGATGCTAACTTAAAATGCTTAAATCGTACAAATTGTAATTCTGCAGTTTTATTAATTCATCTAACTAGCTATAAATAAACTTTAGTACAGTCACAAATATAATTTTGGAGGCATCGACCCACATTCCTTTTTTTAATAGATGTTCATTTATCATAACTTTTAGCATTACATCACCCTTGTTTATCTGTGTCACAGGTTATGGCCATTAATGCATACTTTTTTTAATGACAGAATCCTATAATCTTGAAAATAGATTATTGCATCAAGTTCTGTAAATAAGAAAATCCTTTTTTTTTTTTTTTTTGACAAGAGAAACAGCAATTAACTTGCATCCTTCATTAAGAAAACTAAACTGGCTTATCCACGAAATAAAAATGGAATATGTACATTGCATGCTAGTACTGACAAACATGATTTCATGCTTTTGTATAATTGATGTTAAATCCCATTGTTTGGCGCAGCTTTTATTTCAATATAGAAAGAGATCAGCGGGAAAGAAGACAAGTACCAAAAATTATATGAAGCTCTTTGAATTTTCTATACAGATTTGAAATTAAATTTAATAAAGAGTATTATAACAAATTAGAACATTAGTATAGTAAATATTAATCAACCACAAAAAAAAATAATAAAATTAAAAATTGAGAATTACATATCTCAAAGTACTTTGTCAATGTATAAAAAAGGCATAATAATGAAATTTTTCATCATCTTTTTTTTAAATTAAAGAATGTTTTAAACTTTGTCTTTTTGTTTTGTTTTGTTTTTAGTTTATAATAAATCAATGCATGATAAAATAATGCTACAATTTATTTACATAATTCTTTTCATTTCACTATAGATCATGTTTTCAGAATTTTTTTTTTTTTTTTACTAATTATATAATTACGAAGAACTTCTTAAGGCTTCCTATTTATTAGCAACCATTAAGTACTATAGATAGTTTGAGAGGTATGCCTGATAGCAATAGTAATTACTACATACATTTTGAATTAAGAGGTTCATAGTGATCAAACTAAATTTTACATATTAATATAAATTATAGATAAAATTTTATATAATTTATTTAAAAAAATAAATATGTTTTTAGAGACACCATCTGCTTCTAGCTGTATGTTTTCAGATTACGGAATACATGATAAACTTCATAGGAACAATTCTCATTATTAGAAGTAGAAAAAAATCCAGGTATGTCAAAAATTCAAAGTTGTTCATTTGAGGCTCTTGAGTTTATAACTGACACAGAATGATCAAATGCTAGTGGACACAAAATAATGTCTAAGATGCAAGTTTTACATAAACATATTAAAATAAACTGTATTATAAACTAAAAAAATCCTTAAATAGAGTTAATATAAAAATATATGAATAAAAGCTTAAATATTTCAAACTAACAAGCTTAAATAAATGATTGTCTAATTAGATTGAATTAAGTATGATATTTATCATGAATATATTTGTATAAATGTTAATATACTTATTCACTATTACTTGCATGAATATTACCACAAAAAGTTATTATTCAGAGTATGACGGTAATAATCCAAATAATATCTAACATTTTTATGCTAGTACAATGAAAAATATTTATTTAGTATTCAAAATAAACTGTCAAACAGGTTTTTTGTTCAAGAATAGCTTTACTTTTATATGTCTTCTTGCAAAAAAAAATAATTATAGAAATGTACCATCGAAGCAAGATTTGATGAATATTGTTAGTTGAAGCTTTTAACTTTTTTTACAATGTGTTTTCAGAGTTTCATAATAAAGACAAAATATAAATAAAATTGTTTGAGTTAATTAAACCACTTTTTGTGCAAATTTCATTGGGGTTTATATTAAGTTATCCCCTTTTTCCGGAAATTTTCATATCATTTACTTAGAAATGATCAACTTGATAAACCTCATAAATAAAACCAGCTCTTTTTTTTAAACAAAGAAAGATTAATACAATATAAATGTTATGTTTTCTCTTTGACTTATAAATTAAAGTTATTTTTAAGCTCTTTTTAATAACAAAAGGTGATAAAATTGCAACTTGAAATGGTAATATTTGAAACAAAAATAAGTGTTCATACTTTGACTTTCAATAGTTCAAACTTATTTGGTTGCTTATTGGAATTTAAAAAAAAAAAATCAACTAATAAATTTCAATAGATTAACTAAGCTTTATTTAAAAAATACAACAACACCTAACAAGCTTAAATGATTAACAATTCAATAAAAATACTTTTTTTATATGTTGTATAAGGAATAAAATGCAGGTTAAATCTATTATCTGGACTTTCACAAATGAATTAAAATAATATTTTTATGTAATTTCTTAATGAAATTATCCAAGTGGGTGTAAAGAAATAAAAGATAAGATTATTTTCTTAAGTAAGGATATCTCAAATTATGGAATATGCTAGAATTGACATTTAAATATAATATAATCAGTACTTCCACAGCTGGTCAACTTCCATTGTAGCTTCCATTATTATTTATTTATTTTGAAGTATGCACCTGTACTTACAGTATACTTATTCTTTATAAGAAACAAAAATATTTGCAAATTATACTTGAACTTGATGAACTATGAGAACTGACAGAAGTCTTGATACTGTTAATTCAGCCTTTTGGGCTAAGAGAGGTGTTTATATCATTCTTAGCAATACTTTGTGCCAGAAGACATACATTACTAAATTAATAAATACCAATAAAAAGAAAAGAAGTAGAAATGTACTATCTTTAGTTTGATTTTAACTCACTACATGGCAGAATCACAAATCTTTAAAAAGCCAGTCATGTAAGCAAATTATGTTTCTGTTGTAAATGTTTTCGAATGTGATAGTCTTTGTGTAACTTGTGCTCGTTTGTTCATGTGTATAATTAAAGCTTAGGTATGTATCTAAGATCCAGGTTACTTTGTCTTTGAGTACTGTGATTATTATTAATTAGTTAAAAATACCACAAAAACTATAATTAAAGCATCTTCATTTTTGTGACCAACATGCCAACAACTGCTTTTAACATAATAAAAATATTTTTTCATCTTTTCTCAAACATGTTCTGCCAGAACATGTTTTATCCTTTCTAGGATAACTACTCTCTGCTACTAATCACCTAATAATCAGCTGCTCTCGAAATTATTGTTGTGTCCTTTAATAATTGTATGGAGGTAGGGAAGAGATCTACTTCTGTACACTTTCCATCTCCAGTGCATATATACTGGTGCTTCTATACAAAAAGAATCATTTTAAAATATTGAAATGCAAACGAAAAACTTGCAAAGAACGTCTCCATTGGTTTAACATTAGCTTGTAAATGCTATCACAGACTAGTGTAGGCTCTTAAGTCTAAATTATGCCAGCTCCATTTTAAAAAGTAAAAAGGCCACTATAAAATTTAAGTAATTTTCATTCATTTTTTATAATTTATTACATCTAACATCTGTAAACGAAAAAAAAATGGAATTAAGATATTCAGTAATGTTATTGTACAATGAAGTTTTAAATTTATCAATATATATATATTTTTTAAGGTTAATTAGGTTATTTTAAATATACGTATATATTACCTTCTATTGACCTTTTTTTGCTGGACATGGCATTCTTAATCACAATAACAAAAAGTTGAGCAGAACTGAAACACTTGCTTCCCAATGAGTAAAAAGTTTCAAAATTGATGAGCTCAAAAAGAAATTAACTAAAAATCATAAATAATAACTTTTACACATTCTTGTTTATAAAAAAATAGAAAATAAATTTGTTTTTTTATTTCTTTTAAAAAATTATCGATTAAAGGCACAAAGAAGCTATAATGATAATCTCAAATGAGGCATTTATAAAAGTTGCCTAACATTTATCATTTAACATCCTCTGTTGGACGTGCTAGTGTTGTGTTTAAAGTGTCTTATTCTAATAAATTATGTAGATTGATTGCTTTTTGCACTATACACTTTAAGAAAAATAAAAGATTATTAAATTAAGGAAATTAAAAGTTATATAAAAAAATTAAATAAAAGAAAAAATCTTAGAAAAACTGGTGTCAATTAAATAAGAAATAAAAATTCTTTGTGATACCATAAAAAACATCCAGTTTTTCATATTTAAAAGCACATTACAGATTGCAAATACAACTTGCATTTCAGTCCAAAATTATATAAATTATTTTAGTATTAATTTTGTGGTGTGTTAACAATGTTTATTTCAAGCATATATTAAAGCACTTTAATCTATAGCTGCACAATTAACACCTTGACTATGTACAATTAGTGTGTACATAATTGAAACTACACAATATTTGCGTGGTCTTTGAATCAGAGTACCAATATTTTCAAATAGCAATATTCAGCTCATTTAAATGCACAAATTCTGTGATTAAGACAAACATTACCATTCAGAAATAGTGATATTCAAAGACAAAAAATACATTAACCTTGCTATGCAGGGTTTGATGGTGATGTAGCCAAGGGACTAATAAGAAAAAAAAGCAGTTTTTAACCCTCTAATATATGAATTATGTTTAAATAGATAACATATTTTGCATTTAAAATGGTTTATTAAAAACAAATAATGTTGAATTTTAAAAAATCTTGCATATTTTTACAAATTCTAAAACAATACTGAGTACAAACAATACAAGCACTAAAAATTATTGAGATTTATTAAATAGCTTTTGTGATAATTTAAACTATGGACACTTTACTACTAAGTATAAAGTGAAAAATACGTTTGGTTATGTTTTTATTTATATCCAGAAATAGGAATTCTTTAAGCAAATCTGCTGCAGAACAGAAAAAAAAATTGTCAATGGTGGATTTTCCAACTGAATATTTGAAAAAGAAATAGCTCTGCTATCTACTGATGTATTTCACAAGCATTATTGAATTTCATATGAGCTTTATATGCAATACAGGAATAAAAATAAAATGTGTACAGTTTTCTGAGGGATGTTACACTCTTATTTAACTTAGTAATTTGATTCATGCATGTAAAGATGAAATTTTATAATCAATTTTTTACTCACTTCCTGATATGTTAGAATTTTAAAAATTATGCACACAGGTGTGTTTCAAATGACAATACATTCTGATATTTTTAGAAGCTAATTATAAATTAATTTTAAGACATTTTTTTCATTAGCCAGCACAGGTAATAAATTATCAAATATTCTTTATAGTTTTAACTATGGTTCTCGTAATGCTGCCAGGTCCACTGTCACAAAAAACAAGACAGAGAAAAAAAAACAGGGCTCTAAATTGGGACAGAAAATACAGTAAATCCTATTAAAAAGGAGCTTGGCTATAATGGAATCCTGTTTTAAATGTAACAGATTCATGGTCCTTATGGAAGGAATACCATACAATTATAAATCACCAAAAATCAATGTTTAAACACACAATAAATACATTAGGTAATGTGAATAAAACCAGACGTATACATTTTGTGAGTTCCAAGACTCACATCATCAGTGTATAAAATCTATGTATAAAAACAGTATCCCACCAACTACATGCACAGCGAAAACCCAAATGTCACTAAACACAGCACCAAAAGACCACCAAGTTCCAGCAATGAAATCAAAGCGGAAGTGAAGCATCGTGACACAACAAATCTACCCAGAAAGTTGAGATGTAAGGTACACTAGACAAATCATTAACCAAGGTGTTTTTAAATCTATCGATAGAACAGCTTCAAAAATGTCTAAATCTAGAGGAGTAATGCATTTTTTGATAATAGCAGACAAGTCAAAATTGAAATCATGTTTTTCCTCCCAGCAATGAGAAGAAATAGAGGATTTTTGCAATTATTTTTTCTTTACATAGTTTATATGTTCCTTGACTCTGTAATGGAGTTTTTTTATTTACTACCATACAATTATACCTGACCTGCTAAGACAGAAACCTGTATAAACAGAATCTTTCTTAGGTCACTTGAAATTTCTTCTTAGTTTTACTGTACCAAATAAACACAATAATTAATCTTATACAGTAAAATCTATGAAATAAGAATTGTTAAGAACCATAAAAAATTCCATTTTAGAGAGGTTTCTGACTGTACAGTTATATTTGTGTGGTATTCCTTCCGTACGGACTATTGGAATTTTTGTATGTTTAGAAAAGCGTTCTTTTATAAACAAGTTCCATTTTCACGAGTTTTACCAAGCAAAATACTGTAAAAACAGAATTGATAGGGACCAAGAAAAGATACTGTCTTAACAGTCAGATTTATCCAGTATTTCCTTTCGGTAGAACCATAAAAGAATTTCATAATAGACAGGGTCTGTGTTCACAGATTTTACTATATTAAGTTACACTTGATGGAGACTAACAAATAGCATGGTACAAAAATGAATTTAAAAGAATTTGCACATCCTGGAAAATGTGGACTTTTGGCATCCTGCACAGTGGTTGCACAGGACAAGTATTGGAACTTCTGAAAATCAGGACACCTAGTAACACTATTTCTTTCTGACTTTTGACCAACCTTAACAATTTGGCTAATCTGCAGCTAAATGAAAAAAAGCAAGATATATTTGTGATGAAGCACTGATTTTAAAATTGTTCTATAACTGGGAGTTAAGCTAAGCACCTGGTGCCAAAACACTGTCTGGATAACATTTGATGCAGCTTTGTCTGATGCTAAAGCAAAGTGATACTGAGCAATGCATATCTAAAATGGGATAAGAATAGCCAAATTGCAAAAGAGAAGAAAATTTTATGTTTGCCTTCCCCTTATATCTAGAATTTTTTCTTATTTTGTGTGGGAGGGAAATATTTCAATGAGTTTATTTTATAGACTTTATGTATTGTTCCTAGAATATAACAAATAGGTCAAAAATAAAAATAAATAAACAGTTTTAAAGATTCTAAGTTTTGTGTGCACGGGTGAGGGGGGGGGGGGGATAAAAATTTTGATGGTGATTGCAGGAAATTTAGATGATTTATTGTTACAACAAATATAGAAGATTTTTTTTTTTTTACTGGTGTCAAAGATTTGAAAATTGGGACAGGGAAGAAGGAGAAGTGAAAATTTTGGAAGGAAAACTAGAACAATAAAATGGCATAGAGTATTGATCACAGACACATTTTGCTTTTGTTTATGGATGAATGATGGCCATGGATAGATACGGCAGTCACCATGGATGACACCACTTGGCAGCCTATATCATTGAATATCATACTACCCCTAAACTGGGCATAATAGATTAGAGAGAGACCTTGTTTGGGTAGTGGACAGTCCTTGTATACATTGCAGTAGTTTGACAGTGAAACAGTATGTTCTGGAGAAAGCTGTTTTTGTCAATTTGTTCCAGCAGGACAATGCCCAATCACATGTCGGGCTTTCAGCGACATGGATGAAATCCACATGCTTCCTGGGCCAGCAGCCTCATTGAATCTCTCTCCCATGGAACACATGTGAGGCCTCATCGGATGCAAGTTTCACAAGATACCACCATGACACATACAATATAAGAACTTAAAGTGGATGCAACTTCAGAAGGAGTAGCCCTAATGATTATTGGTGGCCTCATCGACAGTATTCCTTATTATTTAGCAGCCTATATAGGTGACCATGACGACCACATTAGTTATTGAAAAATCAATTTATTATTTCATATCTTTCTTTGTAAGTTTAATCATTTTTTTATATGTCTTTAACCTCTATTGGCACAGTGATTTTCCCATAATTATATGCATACCTCCATAGTGTCGCAATTTCACTTTTAATGAGTGTATTTTACACTGAGGATGGAACTTTTATTATCAAGCCTTGAAACAGTTGTATGCTATTTTTTTTAAAACTTGTTCATGATTTTAATTTTGTTTTGTGCATCATGTATTAATCTTAACACAATAAATTTCCTATGCATCTTATCACTTTTTAAGCATTTTGAGTGGAGGTTCTGACATATAAAGTAAAGCACCATTTTTTACAGCTTCTTTTTTTTGTTTTTGTTTTTCCCCCTTCTAATATTTCAAATGAAAAGGAAGAATTTAAGATTCTGCAGAGTTGAAATAAAAATCACAAAATATCACTTCCCCTTTCCATTTTCTCCCAGAGGTAGGTTGGTTATCTCTCATCTTTTCTTAATAAGGGAAATATGCAGAGTAGCAAGCTTTTGAAATGGAATTCCAAAGTATCCAAGTAGGTACTGAAATAAATTCTACGAATATAAAAATAGTAAGAAAAATAAATGAAATAATTGCACTTTTATGTGAATCAGTTTATTATGAGCATTTCAGTTGTTTGTTTTCCAAAATAATCTGAAAAAAAAACTGATTTTATCTTATCCTAAATTAGACAGTATCATTCTCTGTCTAAATGCAAACTGATTTCTCTTTATGAAGCATCACATCCAATTACTAGCTTTGAAGTCTATTGGGGCTTTCTTTTCCTCTTTTTTTGAACTATTTCACAGTTTATTAATCTAAGCATTTTTGCAGAAATCACATAACTTGAGCTTAAAAAATCCATTATATAATCAAACAGTAATCTATTTCTGGAAAATTATAAAGTTTTCGACAAAAAAACTCATTTCTGGGATGAAGCTTTTTAAATTTTTTCTTCCATCCTCCTTAATTATATGCAAGATTCATCATTATCAAATTTATAGCAGTAGGTCTGTTGCAATTTTCTTTAGCTTCTCGGTAAGATTTGAAATTTGAAAGTGGCGATGTCAATTGTACTCTTTCCCATCATAATTGAACACTCTATTGGAAGCACACCTATGTACGTAATTCTTATAATTCACAATTTCTTCAGTATTGATAAAATTAGGTTATTCTCCATTAAAGCAAGAATGCATGGAAAAAATTACCTTTACTAAATTTTTTCTCATGGCTGTTGAATCATGGCATGAAAAGGATTTATGGTTAATGATTAACATAATTTCTTGCCACACCACAAAAAATATACAGTACAGAACCATTTATCTGGAATGGTTGGGGCTAGATGTATTCTGGATAACGGGTTTTTCCGGTTTACTGGTTGGGCATTAAAGCAGCATCCATTTGATAAGTTTTGTGTAACATATGTGGTTGTAGCATTATTTCGGATTTTAAATTATTAGATTACTTGGATTAAGAATCAGCAAGAAAGATCAAAAGTTATTCAGAGTTTGAAAGAAGGTAACTTATGGGAATCCCTTGGGGAAAAAACATTCTATTTCTTCTGCATAAAAAGTAAAACATCTAAAATACAACTAAATATGTTTCCATTTCAAATACTAGATGTTGTCATCAAATTATACAATTGTTTCAAGCAATGCATATGTCAAACTGGCAGTATATGACACTTTTTTCTGCAAAGATTCTGAAATCGGTCTATTAGAAATAGCATTCTGGATAACTGGTTTTCCGGTTAACTGGTTTCCGGATAAATGGTTCCATACTGTATATGTATATATATATATATTTACTTTTTCTTTAAATTTAAATTTGAGAATTACTCTAATATTTATTACTCAGATGCAAGGACAATATTGGTACTCTCATTTGTTCAAAATTGGTATGCAAAAAAATTTTTAGTTGATCAAGGATTCTGCTATCCAAGTACAATAGGTTACCTTTTTAGCAGTTTTGATAAGGGAAAACCGGTCTTCCATTATGACTAAGATTCTTTATTAATCATTTACTATGTCAGTAATGTAATGGACTTAAAATTTGTTTATGAATATCAGTCATAAAATACAGACTACTGGACATCTATGGAAACAGAGCAAAATAATATAGAAATACAATGTCAGACTTGCTGTTGTCACAGACTTAAATGTAAAACAATGTGATGTTCCTAAACTTAAAAAGTCCATTAACCTTAGAATGGTAATGCTCTGGCCACCATGTCATTTCAATGAGAAAAGTGCATAAAAATGACATAGGTTAACTTTCTAGAGTGAAAAGCAAAAAGTAATGAAATTATAATAATAGATATATTTTATAATAAATTCTCTAATTTATGTAATATACAAGTATATACAATTGTATATATTGTATTAATTATTCTATGAGACATTTATATATTATGGGTGTTAATATTGGCAGATATGTACTTGTTTTATTGCTAAATTAAAAATTACTCAATTTTTAATTAATTTTTCAATTAATTTTCAGCAGTGAAATTACGCTCGAAATTATTGAATATATAATACGTGATTTATCACATTGCTAATGGAGTGTAGAACCAACATGTGAAAAATGTCCAAGCCAGGAATCGAACCCAGAATGTAATATCAACAACACATTAAAATCAAATAGTTCCAGATCATCCAAAAGTTAAAAAAAAAAAAAAGAAAAGAAAAAGAAAAAAAACTGGCAATTTTATACAGTATTTTTTAATTGAAATTCACTTAAAACCGGGTAAATAATTGAATGTTCTAATATACATTTTTTACCATTAAAATAAATTTTTTAAATTAGAAACTTTTACAAATTCCTTTTTTTTTCCCCTATTATTCTAACCAGTCTTAAGTTTACAAGATGCAAAAGAAAAAAAACTTATTTGAAACTATTCATAAATTTATCTTCAAATGTTACAACAGTATAAAATATATATCTGGCTTTATGATTCTTTCAAATTCAAATAATTCAATATTTATTTAACATATGTAAAATATAATTACACATCCATATTTAAATAATTACAAAAATAGATATATATATAAAACACTCACATTTAAAAGTATCAATATCACATATACATCCCTGAATAAAAATCAACTTGAAAATAAATTAAGCATCATTAATAAGAAAAATTAAATACTAAAAATATTTGTTTTTTTCATACAATGTTACCATTGCATACCATATCATTCAGAGAACGAATTATCTTAATAATAAATAATTTTGAAAAAATAAAAAATAGTCAGGTTCAAGTCATAACCATAAATTCTCCATAACATTTTAAAACCAGAAATATTTTACATCTTTAAAACTCATATTTTCCAATTACTCTTAGCTTCAGTGGTACTAAAAAAGACAGTAAAAAAAAATAATAATAATCATGATGAGGATATGTGCATGATTGTGCAGGTATGGGTTAGGCTTCCATTGTATAAATATCGTCTATAAAATTTGAGAATTGAGTTTTATTTTATTTAACATTATCAGCTGAAAGAAACTTAATAAACTAAAAAATTTAGAAATGTCGAAGTTGACATTTTCATATAATTTTAACTATTAGAATTAGAAACTGCAATTTTACTATCTTATTATAAGTATAAGTATTTTACTCCTTTAGACCAGGCCTGTCCAATCTTTCAGTAAGCAAGGATGGATCTCAGCTAACAGAAAACAATGAAGAGCGTCGTATTTTATGCATGATTGGGAACATGCAACAATATTATATTACTATGGTAGTATTAGTGATACATGTGGCTTACACAATGCATACAGATCTTACTGTGATATCCAAAATGCCATTACAATTCAGGAACTCCATATAAAAATATTTTGTAGACAAAACAAATTATTAGTAAATTTAGAATGGCGTTTCTAAGAGGGATCTATCTCAAAAAATTTTTTTGGGGAAAAAAAAAAAAGCCAGAAATTTTGATAGCTCCTACAATTGAAAAAAAAAAAAATGCAAATAAGTAATGATTTAAAATCCTTTGAAAGGGATTTTTTTTTCTTTTTTAAACTATTAACAAAAACCATTCCAAAGGGTGCTAAGAAAACCTTCAAAGGGTTCCCTAGAGTCTGCAGGTGCCACATTTGACAGCCTTGCTTTGGATATTTGAATTGGCATATTAAACTATTTTTTTTTTCTTCTTAAAAATGAGACTTCCATTATCACCGTTAGATATGACCAGCCAGCAAGTAAAAAATTTGGTTAATGTGTAACCCGCACAATCATACATGTTCAGACTTAGATAGGCAACTATAATAAATTCTTATTAATTTTATTGGATTGGTGGACTTTTCCAGAATTTAGTTTTGAAATTTTCAAATGATAATAAATAACTTAGAAAATGCATTAAAGTGGCTCTTTACTGAAGCTCCTCAATTGAAAAATCACATGTTAACTTGCAGGAAAATTTAATTAGGCGATTACTCATTACCTAGTATAATCATCAAACTACAGTTTTTACCATCAAAAAATAGATGTCAGATGACGACATAGGATTTTTAAAAATAGTCACTTCAAATTTTTAAGTATTTTTAAGATAACTTTTTGATGGTAAAAATGGCATTTTGATAATAATATTAGGTAATGAGTAATCACCTAATTAAATTTTTCCATAGGTTAACATGAGATTTTGCAATCGGAGAGAAGAAAACCCGTTACAGTGAAACCTCCCTTTAAGTATAGTCTATAGTCTAAAAGAACTTGACATATTAGAAAAATACAAATGAACCATTCAGGATGAATTTGATGGAGCGATAGAAATAGCTTTTAATTTTAAACAATTAAACTGATGACGTTGCATCGCTTGCTTCAAACGAAATTTTTGTCCACATAAATCACAAGTAAAAGGCTTTTCTCCAGAATGAACACGAAGATGCACATTGAGGTTGAATTTTTTGTTAAAACCTTTTCCACAATATTCACAGTGGTAAGGTGTTTCTCCAGTATGTATTAATATGTGTTGTTTCAGTGAGCTTTTATGTTGAAAACTTTTTCCGCAGAAATGACAAACTACTTTAGTTTTCTCAGGATCTAGATTGCTGGGAGAATTACTTGCAATATGAGGATATGCAACAAAATTATATCCACCTAAAATGCAAAAACTTTTAAAATAAATAAACATATACATAAACACACATATATAAGAATAAAATCTCCCACAAGGTTAGCTTTAAAGTTATATATCATAAATGATCACAGCAAAATGGAAAAAAAGTTACTCAAACATTAATAAAAAATATCTCAAATATACTGCATTTTTGCTTCTGCTCTTATAGAATAATGTGTGTCTAAATATGACTCATTCTTTCAAAAAGCACTGTGCATTCTGTACTTTTACGGTGTATTTTAAAAGTTTTGTGATTTTATTTAACTCTTAACTAATGTTAGAAAGAAATCACTATTATTGAAATACTACAGATAATACAAACAAGAAAAATAATAATTAGACAAAAAAAAATTATGCAAATTCAAAACTTTAATATAAATTAATTTTAATTCAGAATTTCATTTGCATCCTATTTTATTACACTAAATGTTAATATCTCTTTTCAATTAAGACCTAAAAATTAGACCAATAACTAATAAAAGGTGTAATAACATTAATATGGACTAGAAACTTAGGTAAAGTCCTTTATGCAAGACAGTTTCTTTTTTGGAAGTAAGATATCTTAATTAAATAAAACCAAACAAATAACAGAGAAGGAAAAAGTAACTTCTTTATTTGTATTAATACAAGGGCAAATCAAAAAATAAGTTACACTTCGAAGTTATGGCCATTTATTAAACCACATGTACATAAGCAACGTGGCTATGACAACATACAATGTAAGTTCACTTTTCCACATAGTCCCCAAGAGACTGTAAACATTTCTCGGAACGGTCAATCAACTTTTCGATTCTGGATGCGTAGAAATCTCCTCCAGTGCTATGTAACCACCCAAAGACAGCGAAATCTCCAAGGTGCTCGTGAACAATGGAGAACACACTGCCGTATGAAATGTTCAGCATGCTAGCAGCATGCACGGATATCACATACGAATATCGCGAAGGCAGGCCCACAACGTCCAGTACTGTTGCAAATGTTGACTGTGTGGATGCAATCATTAGAGAGAATCGGAGCATAACACTACAGGAAATTGCCAATGCTGAACATTTCATATGGCAGTGTGTTCTCCATTGTTCACGAACACCTTGGATTTAGCTGTCTCCAGGTGGTTCTATAGTGTTGGAGGAGATTTCTACGTATCCGGAATTGAAAAGTTGGTTGACCGTTCTGAGAAATATAGTCTCTTGGGGACTATGTGGAAAAGTGAACTTACATTGTATGTTGTCATAGCCATGTTGCCTATGCATATGTGGTTTAATAAATGGCCATAACTTGGAAGGGTAACTTATTTTTTGATTTGCCCTCGTATTATCAAACTTTTTTTATGATACATATTTTACAAATAATAAGAAGTCAAAGTCATACAACACTTATTTCCGTAAATAATATATTAACCTTTTGAAGAATGATGCTTTAAGTAGTCAAGAGAAGTCATCTTTCTTAAAAAACACAAATATCTTTGAAATCTAGCAAGTACTTCTTCACAGTTATTGTTAATCATGCCATCCCAAAGTGCAGGTTAAGAATAACTGTGGGGAAAAGCAGCATTTGCTAGATTTTAAGATAATGATCATCTGTTAAGAAGGGAAGTTTTCTGGCCATTATTTAAATCACACATCAAGAAAATGTTTAGTTTCTTGCTATAAGACATTTACCAACAGTAATATTTTTGTTCAAGCAGTAGAAGTGAAGACTATAAAATCACATGACAAGTTATCAAATTGTGTATAATGACCTTAACATACTTATTTCCACATTTAATTTACTTAGAATTTTTTTTAATAATAACCTAAAAACTTAATGCATTGAATTGTTTTTTAATCTTGCTGTTCTCCTTGGGTATATGACCGAAATGGAATTTAAATGTTCATATTTTTTTTTGCTAAAAATTGTTTTTGTTCAAAATTTGATGAGTTTGTTGTTATATACTTAACATTTTGAGCCATAAATTTTGAGCAAAAACAATTTTTAGTAAAAAAGTTATGAGCAATTAAATTTCATTTCAGGTCGTATAGGCCAAAGGAGAACAGCAGGGTTAAATGGTACTAAAATCTAGGGTTCTTGCTGCCGTTCACCATTGCACCAAATGACAACAAAATGTTTCATTTGGTGAGTGAATGGATGATTTGACTTGCCAAATTAAGAGTGCTCACTTTTTTTTTCTCTTTTTTTTGGAAGTGTCAGTACAGGTGACACTCTTATTTACATTACTGAACGATTGATGTCACACTAAACAAGTTTTTTACACATTTTGTTGTTTACATTTTGAATTTTTCACAAATAATTGAATGTAATATTTTAAAATCCTGAGTTAACTGGGATTGGAAGTTTTACTTCATAACATTTTATTGCGTTAAATCAGATTTAATTTTTTTTCCAGACATTTAGAGTATAGTTATTTTTTTTTTAGTTTCTGTAGTGGATAATTAAATTTAGTTTAGTCATTTACAAAAACTTAGATTATTTTAGAATATATTGAAAAAAAGAGGGGTATTTAAAGATCAAATTTTCAATGTTTCACAACAATTTTGCTTTTTTTTTTTTCATTTGGCGAATGTTTTTTTATTTCTGATTAGCCAAATTTCTAACGTTCATAAAAAGTCAGTGAGAACCCTGCTAAAATCAATAATGCAATCTGATATTTTTCTTTCTTTCTTTTTTTAAAATTAAATACAGTAAGTGAATATTAAACTATTTTTTAAATTTAACCTAATATTGAAACTGCAACTAATTTGAAGAATAAGCGATGGTTATATCAGTAGAAACCATAGATAATTCTTACCCCTCCCTCATTTTTTTCCTTCAGATACAGCAGAAGGAAAAATATGTTTCTAATATAACCTGAATATTATATTGAATATAACATTATATAATTTTTATTTAGCATATTAAAATATGCTTGATCATTCAAGGAAGGAGTCTCATTATTACATGGCTCCAATCATCCATCAAATCAAATTAATTTTTTTTCCATAAAAAGTTACTTGCATTTTTATTTTAGGATGCTGGGACTATTTGTTTGCTGATCACTTTTAATTTCTTAAACATCAGTGGAAACTCAGATTTTCATGTCTGTCTTTCCCAAATAACCTCAAAGCACTTGAACTAGCTTGAAAATTGACAAACATGCTTGTGAGGTATACCAAACTATAAAAATTTTTGTTTTTCGTTAATTTGTTCAAAACATATAGAGTATGTGACTTTTACATAACGTTTTTTATGTTTTTGCATTAGTTTTGGGGGGGAATTAAGATAGCATTAAAATCTTATTCATGCAAAAATCAAAATTGAATGTTCCAAAATCCATTTAAATGATAAGTTATAAATCTACTAAATATCAGAGAATTGTAGTAATATTTTAATTGGGTAAAGAAAATGAATCAAATAAAGTTTGTATCAAAACTAAGTTAATTTATCAATTTTTGACTAGCCTTTGAATATTTTTTAAGCTTGGAATTTTTTCTTTTAATCTACCATAACTGCATGTGAACCATCAAGTTAGTTATTTTATATTTAGAATAACAGAAATGCAGTAGTATTTACAACAAAATCTAATTCTGAGCATTGCCACACTGGAAACTTCTTCTGTTTTGAGTTTTTTTTTTTATATTATTTCATATTTGATCGAGGAACAAATTAAAGTTCATTTCTGCCAGTTGCACACAATAGTTATGCTGCAATATGAAAAAGCTCAATGACTATGATGTCAAAGTTCTTGAATTTGATTCCAAATCACCATAATAAGTTGCTATATAAAGTTTCCATAATTTATCCTCACACCAACATACGAATTTCGATATCTTTGATTATCTTTTTTCAAAACAATATTGCAAACAATAATAGGCTCAACACCCCCCACCCCCCCACACATACATACAAAAACACACATTGTTCTTACCAAATATGTGAAGTTATAATAAATAATTGACTTTATAAATTTGAAATAAATATCAATAACTTCAAAATTTAAAGTTTTGAACACAGATGAAGAATCTTTTTCACATTTTAATGTTTACAAAATACATTCTAAAGTATATCATTGTCAATAATGATATATTAGTGTCACCTATAATTTAATAAGTTCAACAGCCATTTGAAATGCATAACATTTTCATCAAAATGCAGAAAATCTTAAATCACTTTACATTAATGTTATAATTTACTAGATTTATTAAATCTTTCGTCTCCTTCTCCCCTTACATTTACTTTAGAAAGATATATTTGAAGAAAAGAATTTTGTTTATTGTATTTCAAGAAATTACCCATCATTGTTTGAAGCCTGCTAGAATAAAAAATCAGTAAGATTTTCTAGTTGAAAGGAAATATTTACTGTTTTACATATATTTTTTAATTTATAGAAAAAAAAATTTTAACTTTTTGTAGAGGAGGGGGAGGGGCAGAGATGCAATCAGAGATTTCACGTGGAGGGGGGGGGGATTACATTGAAATTACTTTCTAAAAATATGGAAATCTCCCAAAAGGTGTAATATTTTCTCCTTTTTATTGTAAAAAAAAAAAAAATGCACAAAAAAAGTTTCTGTGGAAAGGGTTACAGTCGGGATTTTGTGGTATATTTATTTAATTGGTAGTAAATTATATTGAATCTGTGCTACCTATTTTTAACTTCAATATGGTTGACATACAGTTAAATATAAAAAAAATCAATTTTACTTAAATTTCGTTACCCAATTTACCTCAAGGGGCATTATAAACACTAAAGAAAATTGTGTTGAATCCGTACTACTTATTTTAATCTTGAATACAGTAATCATGCAGTTGAAAAAAAAAATATTTAAATTGGATTAATTTATTTCTTGCTAGGGGTTTTGCCACTGTAAAAGAAAATTGAGTTTAAATTCTCTTAACAAACTTTAACTTGGAGCATGGTTGCCATATGAGAAAGCGTTTAACCACTTCACTGGCAGCAAGTATAGAGAAACAGTGCTTTTATTCATGACATATCTCGAGCCAAACATTGAAGTGGTTAAAAAAATCTACTTTAAAATTTTAATTATGCAACTTTTCCCCGGAGGTGCTATAAGAGGTAAAAAAAAAAAAAGAACTGGAATTTGAAATTTTTTATTAATACATAAGTTTAACAATGGTGACAATTATGCTGGAGATTTGGGTGAAATTCATTCATGGGAAGCGAGTTTAAAGTGTATTCAAACGTTAGTTGAAGACATAGTTATACATGAAGCTTCATAAATTAAAAAGGTTGTAAAAAATAGGTTTTCCAATAGTAATTGCCGATAAAGTGTAATGAATCTGAATTCTTTTCTGTTGTCCTGTAAAAAGAACTATAAATGTTACACTCCATATTTTCAATTGAGAACATGCCACAATAAAAAATTCTTGGTATCATATAACATAATGGGATTAAAACAAATTTTAAATAATTACTGTCCATAGGCATAGACGCCAACATAGTAAAGACTGTATCAGGAGTAAACCAGTTAAATTTCAGGAGTTTTGGACACTCCTCAGGAGTAAAATGTTCACGTTTCAGGAGTCATTTCAGGAGTTGCAAATAGTTTTTTACGAGCTAATCGCGATGTTTTGTCGCGACTGATTGACCAAAACAGCAATTTTTCGCCGCGACTCATTTACGAAAACAGCCATTTTTTGCCGCACATGACTAACGGAATTCGTGATTTTTTTGCAGTGTGCAGCGAGTCATTGACAAAATTCACGATTTTTATCACTGGCCGATTACCGGATTTCGGGATATTTTTTCCTCAACTGATTAACGCAATTCACGATATTTTGCCGCGGCTGACAGCCGAAATTAAGAGTTTTTTGGAGAATGAAAAAATTTGCGATCTTTATCAACGACCTATTGATGAATTTCACGATTATTTGCAGCGACTGATTGACAAAAGTTGCAACTTTTTTCAACGATCGGTTAGCGAAATTTGTGATTTTCTGCCGCGAGCGATTGTAGAAATTTGCGGTTTTATCGACTAATAGACAATTTTCGCGATAAACTTCAACGACCGATTGACGAAATTAGTGTTTTTTTGCCGCGATCGATCGAAGAAATTTGCGATTTTTTTACCTCAAATTTCCGTATTTTCTACCTTATTACCGTACTTCTGTATTTTATCCCACATTTCAGGAGAAACACCGGAATTTCCGGAGATATTGGCATCTATGCATAGGCAGTGTAATCAAATTCTTTTGTGCAGAAATGTTATACACACCCTCTTTAAGAAAAAATATGCTGCAAGTGACTGTAACAGCATGCTAAAATTACATTACCATCATTGTTTTACCAACTCCAAATTTAAACATTTCATAAATTCATTGCATAATTTTGTTTTAAAAAATTGTTATATATAAGATTTTCATACATATAGGGTTAGATTTAACACTTTAAGTTATAAAACATGGAGATAAGACAGTAGTTGTGGTCAGCAATGACATTTATTTTTCAACATAGTACTCTTTTCGTGTTATTTATTTTTTTGTATTGATTTATCATTTAAAGTAACGAGTTGGAACCCGTCAAAATTCGACGAATTAAAATGTTTAGAATTGAACTGTTAGATTGACTTTATAATAAACCTACAAACATAATTACAATAAATTCATCTTTCATTGGTTATCTAACTCTTAAAACAAATAACGTTTTTAACCTAAAATTAACAAAATATTATTTTCAAAAACTTAACTGCTTAAATTATTGTAAAATTAAACTGTATTAGAATACGCATTCAAGATGAGTAATTATGTTGAAGTTATCGATTGAGGCTCTTACATTTGTTTTTACGGGATGAAAAATCAGTAAAAAGGATTTTGCTTTGTCACATCATAAAAATTCCCCCCATAACATCTAAACTGTGTGTTATTTTCACATTGTCAAAATTTATATACGCAACACTCAAATTCATAATTTAAAAGTATTTTAATGCGCAATACAGTATTAATGAATGTATTTCCAAACTTAAAGTCACGTTTGTCCGATACAACTTTTCATGTGGACATTCGCACAAACTTTAAGTTCTAATCTCAGTACTCGCAAAAATTTACCATTCAGAAATTTGCCTTTAGTTGCCATAGTATTTAGTATTGGTCAAATATTTAGTTTTTTCAAAGAAAATAATCGTTTTGTTTTAAATATGACATCATTTTTACTCACTGAATCATTTTGCCTAGTGTCTCTAATTCCGTATCAGCATAATGTAAAAATATTGAAATATCTTCTTCAAACTTTTGATTTATGAAGAAGAATGCATATATTTTTGAATGGCTGACGTCATTTTCTGTTCAAAAATTAGAAAAAAGTTACTTTTATTTGTAATGTGAAAATGGCATCAATAAAGATATAATCAATAAAAATTTACCATAAATATACCATGACTATTTTCCCTTTACGTTTAATAGAAATGGAGTACTTCAGTTGCCACAATTACAAAATTGGTACTAAAAACTATAAAAAAATTAATAACTCGAAAATAAATTGAGATAGAGCTTTCTAACAAATTGCATTTAAAAGTACATTTTTTTCCCTATATGACGGTGTAAAAATTGAAACTTAGCGATGTTTAGAAGTTTACAAATTTGCAGTAGCGAAAATTGCAAAAATGGAAATTTCATTTCAAATTTCAAAGTGTTGCCATTCGCAGAATGACGTATGCGTTACGCACAGATATGTTTGTCCTTTATAATATAGATAGCGTTAATGTTCGTTGATCGTATAGAGTTTAATGTGCAAGGTCCCTATGGGAACATTTTGTAAGGGACATGCAAGAGCAAGAAAAAGGGCCTATAAAATTATAAAAAACAAAACAGGATATCAGACTAATATGATTACTCATGCTATCTGGAAGGGGAATAAAGGTAAGGAAGGAACTATGTGCGTTCAGTAATAATTATATTTTAATGGGATCAGCAACTAGGTATAAAATAGATGTTGTTTAAGAAAATTTTCTTTCATAAATTAGATCAAAATTTTTATCTTTGTTAAAGATAGGGAGATGAAAAATTTCATACTTCTTTTAACACTAGTATCACAGCCTGATTTTTCAGCAAATAAATAAGAGTTGGGGAGGGGAGTAGAATAAACAAGAAAAACATGCTAACAAAAACAGTAACTTACATGAAGAAATAAGGAAAATAAAATAAATCAGCAATTTTTAATACACTTGCTAACAATTTTCTTATGCCAATAAATTATTAAAACTTCATTCACTTTAGTTGTAAAACAGCATTTTAATGATTTTTTTTTTTAATTGTAATAAAATTAGTGATACTAAAAAAGGAAAAATTGTGAGCAAACCTACTATGACTTCTTGTCAGCCTTAGGTCACCTGTTAAGAGAAAAAATATTTAAAAATGATTTTAATTAAAGTTATGTAGTACAAAAAACATTTTAAAGTGTATCTCAGTTTAAAAAGTAAAAATCAATACAATATGTCACTGATACAGAAAAAATATATATATATATACATTTCTGAAACTAAATTTAAAATGTATTTTGCTAAAATTACATGATAGTTTTTTTATTTTATGGCTTAACCTCTTTGTGACGAGCATCCTGTGCCGTGGCGGTCCTTTTGGAGGGTACCGTGTGGTGACCAGCAGTGGTCAAGAACATGTACGTAGTTTGCTTTACAGAATATTTAATCTTTTATTACCAGTTTTTCAAAACAGAAATTTTTGCATAATTTAATCAGGAAAATGCCTGATTAAATAAAGCACAATTTATAATAAAAAATAACTGGTGGGAATAATTGAGGATTCTGAGCAACTTATGTGGCACATATATGTGACGCTTGTCCCCAAGAGGTTAAATCTAGTAATTTGATAAATGAATTTGTTAATATGGCTTACGCAGTTTAAGAAAAGCACATTCTGATGCTGTGAATGGACATTATTTAGACAAGTATCTTTATAAGTTTAAATGTAAAATCATGATAAAGTTCTTTGAAATATCAGTTGTTGAGATTTATTTACATGTTAATAGCATAAATTACTTGTAATTCACAATAATATAATTTGTGTTTGTTAATTTGCATTTTATTTTTTCGTAGTTACTTATCTATGCATAGATTTTATGATTTTTCATTAGCAATTAAAATTATACTTTCATATATTGGGGGAATTGTTCATAGCAAGAGGATTTTCAAAAGATTTTCTGTGCATTTCTTTAATACTCAAGAAAATTTAATAAGGTAAAATAATGTATGCAAGAACACTCATGTCCAAAATTAAGGTCACAAACATAAAATCTGTGAAAACTGATGAATTATTCACTGTGTTGCCACGAAATTTGGCACAGATTTATATTATAATGGAAGAAAGAATATAGCAACATAACAACATAGAAACAATTTTATTTCTGAATTAAGATACAGGGTAAATCAAAAAGTGTTAAATCATGAATCAGAGATAAAGCAACTATCTCGGGAAAAGTCTGTCTAATATTTAGTGTGACCACCGTGCACTGCTATACAAGCCTCACAACGAGCTCTCATACTGTTTATGAGGGTTTCAATAAATGTTTGTGGCAACCAAGGCCATTCTTCCAAAAACTCGACTTTTAACTCCTGGCGAGTCCTGTTAGGGGTTACGCCGTGCAATGGCTCTTCCTAAACCATTCCAAACATGTTCAATAGGATTGAGGTCCGGAGACCTCGAGGGCCAATTCGTACGGCGAATATTCTCTTCTTCAAGAAAATCATCAACAATGTGTGGCTTCGCATCATCGTCCATAAACATGAAGTCCGGGCCTACAACACACCGGAACAACCTCACATAGGCTTCAAGGTCCTCATTCCTAATGCCCGGCGTCCAGTCATGTGTGTCCCTTTCGCTGCATTCAACAGGTAATCCTGGTTGTTGTGGAGCCGAAGCCACCAGTCTTGGACACAACAAGAATGAGGCGTGTTCTTTTCAATGATGAGTCGAGATTTACCACGCAGAGTGATTCTCGTCGAATCTTCATGTGGAGAGAACGTGGAGCTCGCTATCATCCTTCCTACGTAAATGAAATCGACAGATTTGGTGGCAAACGAATCCTTGTCTGGGGCGGCATAATGTTGAGCAGTCATACACCACTGCATGGCTTCGATGCGGGTACTGTCAACGCACATCACTACAGGGATGCGGTCCTTGAAGCCTATATGAGGTTGTTCCAGGTGCTGTGGGTCCGGCCTTCATGTTTATGGACGATAATGCGAAGACACAAGGAACTCATTTTGTTGATTATTTTCTTGAATTAGAGAATATTCGCCCTATGAATTGACCCTGGAGGTCTCTAGACCTCAATCCTATTGAACATGTTTCGGATGGTCTAGGAAGAGCCATTGCACTGCGTAACTCTCTCAGGGTCCGCCAGGAAGTAAAAGCCACGCTTTTGGAAGAATAGGTTTTGTTGCCACAAACATTTATTGAAACCCTCATAAACAGTATGAGAGCTCGTTGTGAGGCTTGTATAGTAGTGCACAGTGGTCACACTCCATGTTGAACAGGCTTTTTCCGAGATAAATGCTTTATCTCTGATCCATGATTTAACACTTTTTGATATACCCTGTATATTAATTCAGAATTAAAATCTTTTCCATATTGTTATGTTGCTGTATTCTTTCTCCTATTGTAATATAACTCTGTTCCAAATTTCGCGGCAACACATTGAGTAGTTCATCAGTTTTCACAGATTTTATCTTTGTGACCTTAATTTTGGACATGAGTGTATTCTCAATAGGTTTCTTTGTTGTTGTCTTTCAAAACTACTGTTTGAAAACAATTGTCTTTCAAAACTACTCTAAGCATGTGCATGCTTTTGAGATATCCAATAATAAAAACATCTTTCTTATGACTTATACTATAATCCAAATTTGAAATTTAACATTCCATATTGGAAAAAAAAAAATAGTTTTACAAGTTTACAATAGTTCCTAAAAAAATCTTATTTACCCAATTTAAAAATCTGACAAGAGTTTCTTTCCAGTGAATCTGTGATGTTTATTTTAATATCTTACTATAAACTTTAGCAAATAAATGTTTTCACAACATGATTGTTTAACCAAAAAAGTAATTAACATGGTACATTTGTAAGTAATTAAATAGCCCTTCTTGTGTATTATTATTTTAGCCTAACATGTAACATAATTTGGCCTTGGAATCTTTGTTAGTCCTCCTACCCCCCAAAATATACATATATTAAATTAAAATTTACTAATTTTAAGAAAAAATAAATTGTAGAAGACCTTCAAATACAAACAAAAGATGCTTCTTTCAGTCAAGACATGCATGTAATATTTCATGCATAGTAAAAATAAAATGAAACAATAAAACTGTTCATTTATTTATTTTCTTTGCATTTATTTATATTGTTAACTGAAGCAATCCAAACATTTATAGTAAATCCTCACAAAAATAATAATAAATGTTAAATAAATTTTTAGATTGCTATAAAATGCAAAGCATAAATTTCACCTGATCATTCAGACAAACACACATCCAGTATATTTAAATAATTAATCAAAATAAATAAAATATTAAATAATGCAAACAAAAATTTTATTTAATCATATTTGAAGAACCAAAAACTTTTCAATTGCAATACAAGTAAAAATCAAAGCAAATAAACTGAATAGAAAATATTACAATCTCCCACATAAAAAGCATATCGAATATTTTTATATCACAGATTTCATACACAGACTTTTTAAATATTAACTTAATGTAAAGCTATCCAAACCTTTAACAATTTTTAAAACACACAAAATTATATCTTAGGATATTGCAATATAAAAAAATTCAATACTTGTGTGTATGTTTCTTATACAAAACTATAATTTTTGAGTGATATGCATGAAATATGATATACCTATGTTTTAGTAGTTTAGAAAAGTGCCAAGCACTTTTCAAATTTCCCAGACCACACCTTACCAGTGATGGAACAGCATGGAACTCATTTTGGAGCAGCAAAAAGCCATTTTTGAGCAGCAAAAACGTTCATTTTGGACCGGAAAATAACAATTTTGGAGCAGCAAAAAGTCACTTTGGAGCAGAAAATGTTATTTTGGCATTCTTTAACGAAATTCACGTTTTTTCCTGCGATTCTTTGACGAAATTCGCATTTTTTCCACTTCTCTTTGACGAAATTTGCGTTTTTTTCGCGACTCTTTGACGATATTCGCGATCTTTTGACGAAATGTTCACATTTTTCGCACTTTTTTGATAAAATTCCCGTGTTATTCAGACCCCTTGTTGAAATCAGCATGTTTTTCGATATCTTTTGATGAAATTAGCGTATTTTTCTAAATCATTTGGCGAAATTTGCAGTTTTTCGCGATCTTTTGACAAAATTTGTGATTTTTTGCTACCTTTTGACGAAATTTGCGTTTTTTTCCGTGATCTTTTAACGAAATTTGTGCTTTTTCAGAATCTTTTGCCCCTGTTTTGTACGTTTTTTTGACAAAATTACGTTTTTTTTTCGCGATCCTTTAAAAAATTCGCGTTTTTCGCGAACTTTTGACGAAATTCGCGTGTTTTTTGCGACTTTTTGATGAAATTTGCGAGGGTTTTTTTTGCAATATTTTAACGAAATTAGCGCTTTTTCACGATCATTTGACCGTGGTTTGTTCGTTTTTTGGTGACGTTGGCTATCCTTTGGCAAAATTCGTTTTTTTTACTGATTCTTACACAAAATTCGCGTGTTTTTCGCGATCTTTTTAACAAAGTTAGCGCTCCTTTGACAAAATTCACGTTTTTTTTGCGATCCTTTGACGAAATTCGCGTGTTATTCGCGACTTTTTCACGAAATTTGAGACCTTTTGATGAAATTTGCGTTTTTTTCTCCATCTTTTAAATAAATTAGCGTTCTTTCACTATCTTTTGACCGTGTTTTGTTCATTTTTTGACGAAATTAGCGATCCTTTGACAAAATTCACGTTTTTCCCACGATCCTTTTGATGAAATTCGCGTGTTTTTCGTGATCTTTTGATGAAATTCAAGTGTCTCTCGCGATCTTTTGACAAAATTCGCGTGTTTTTGCGATCTTCTGACGAAATTTGCGTTTTATTCGCGATCTTTTGACCGCGTTTAGACAAAATTAGCGATCCTTTGACAAAATTCACGTTTTCCCCCGCGATCTTCTGACGAAATTTGCGTGTTTTTGCGATCTTTCGAAAAAATTTGCGTTTTTTTCTCGATCTTCTGACGAAATTTGTGTTTTATTCGCGATATTTTGACCGCGTTTTGTTCGTTTTTGAACGAAATTAGCAATCCTTTGACAAAATTCACTCTTTTTTCGGCGTGGAAACTGATCGATTTGGCTCTAGAATTATTATCAATTTGGCGCAGTTGGGTGCAATTTTGTTGAAAAATGATCGTTTTGGCGCAGAAATGCACAACATTATCGATTTGGTGCAATTGGCGCAGCTGTTCCATCACTGCCTTACCCTTTTCTTCAATCTCACATTTCATAATTTATCTTTATACAAATCTAAATTTTTGTATTTCCAAATGCAAATATTTTCTTTCCTGCTGCCACAAAAAGAAAATGTATGGATAATATTTTTATAAGCCAATAAAAATTCACACTTGTTCACTATATTTTCACATCTAAAATTAACATAATTCTTGGCAAATAATGTGCTTTTTCATACATTAAAAGATTTTTTTATAAGGGTGTTAAAATTACATACTGCTTTCATTTAAATGCATTTGAAACTAAACCATCTACTATAATACAGACATTTCAATTTCAGAGAGGAAAAAATAAATGATAATCTCTTAAATCTCCTGACATCACTTTCGATGAAAGAAACAATGCATATTCAAATTAGGTTTGCACCAGAGATGTAGTGGAGGGTATACGGGGGTATACGCCGTTTTAAGGAACACTGTATGCCCTCTGTTTCTCAAGAAATCTATAGTATATACACTCTGCTTAGAGCGTATACCCTCTGTTTTTTTTACGACTGCACCACTGGTTTGCACTAACTAGAAAAAGCAAAGCAAATAATGTCATTTTCGACTGACTGTGATAGCTACGGGCTTTAATTGCACTTTAAATATAATCAAGTTTCGCTGTTTTATTATTATTACTTCTGTACAATTATGCCTCTTTAATGCAACAAACAGTACTTTTTTCTTCTATTTTATGATTGGCGATATTGTATTAAATCCAGGACTGTGGAGTCGTTGTGGAAAATGACTGACTCCAACTCTGACTCGGATAATATACTAGTGTTGCCTGTTGGTTAAAACTATGAGGAAACACAAGAAAAATGAAGTAAAAATTTCACTGTTTCGGCATTAATTCTGTTCTTAGGGCTTCGAAAGAAAAAAGGGGAAAAGAAAATATTTTTTGCTTTATTAATTTTCAAATTTTGCATCCAGCAAATCAGAAAAATCCAACTATCGAAATCTAAAAAAGAAAACAAAACTTAAGTTTTATTGGTTCGGATCTGCAGACTTTGAAAAGAAAAGAAGAAATTGTTACAATTTTGTTATTTCGTGTCCTCCAGATCCGAAAAATTTCTATGGAAAAGAAGAAAAATAAAAGATGAAAATTTTACTATTTCGGAAATAATTTGGGTTCTGCAGATTCTAAAGAAAAAGAGAAAATTTTACAATTCCCGCATTAATTTTAATTACTTTGGGTTCTGCAGACCTGAAAATCAAAAGGAGAAGATAACGGAATTTCACTATTTTATTGTTATTTTGGCCACCACCGAAACAGAAAAAAAAAAATTGTAATTTCACCTTATTTTGAGTACTGCGCACAAGAAAATAAAGGGGGAGGGGGGGATTGCAATTTTGGCATTACTTCTGGTTCTGCAGATCCAAAGAATCTGAGGGAAAAAGGTTTCTATTACAATACTATTTTGGGTTCCTTGGCCTCAAAAAAAAAAAAAAAAAAAAAAAGAAATTTACAATTTTCGCATTACCTCCTGTTAGATCTGTATGGCCAGAAATTTCCAGGCACAGACCATTAAATGTTCAGCCCTGCCCGCTATGTTTTTGCAGTTGACCCTCGGCCTATGCAAAAATCAGCGAAAACAAGCCCAACCCATGTAAAACTCAATGAAATCCGACCCGGCCCGGCTCAATTTCTACAAAAATATTCCTATTTTTATAATGTACAATTAAGATTCTTTTAATTCTATTCTTGCATACATATTTATAGGAAAATTTTACTTTATATTTCAGATTACAATAGGTTTATAAGCCATAGAATACAGAATAGCAAGCAACATTAATGATTATTTAGAATATTATATTCAAATAAAGACTCATAGAGAAAATGTTTAGAATAAAAGAACGAGGGTGATTAAAGCATAATAAATTTTGAAGCAGTATAATAGAAAAAGGGAGATTTTTTAAAAATATTTCTCTGTATTTATTATAGCATATTCTTAACCCTCTAAGTGTTTGGGGCATAATATTCCGTTCACTAAGCTCCAGGTTTCACAGCAATACTTAAGATAATATAATTCTATAGATTTAATGAATTTTAAATACATTGAAGAATGATTAATACTCTCAAGGATTACATTCATATTTGTAATTGAGTTTTTTTTAATAATGTTGAAAGAATCATTTTCTTAGCATTTAAAACAAAATGCAAAGAAAACAACATTACAATTTTACCCTTTTGCAAGACGCTCGGAGGGTTAAAGATTCCATTAACTGAAATTCAGTATTGCCATTACTATTTTTACAAACGGCCCGGCCCGAGTTTGTAGGAAAAATCCTGTATACCAGGCAATATACACATCTTTAACTTGAGTAGCCTGATATAGTCCAAAAATAACAATAATAATTCATTTTATAGATTTAATATTAAATATAATTGGTTTCATTTCACTTCAAACTGTCTAACAAAGAAAGCTGGAGTTGGAGTCGGCTTGTTTTCAACGACACCTACGCCGAATCTTTTGCTCAAAAATGGGCCTGACTCCGACTCTACAGCCCTGATTAAATCAAACAATCTTAAATGTATAAAATGTTATCTGAATAAACATTTAAAGTATAAAAAGCCTGCAAGAAGATTTTAATCCTTAGGCACAATAAGGAAAGGACAAAAAGAAAATAAGGCTGATTAGATCAAGTTTTATCGGTATTTCTACATATCTGCTTTTACATATTTTGGCTCATTTTACTTACATCAAATAAAAATTGCCTCAAACTTTAATTTTTTTGCCTTTGAAAATTCAAATATAAACAAACTGCACTGTTTTAAATGCGTGCAAATCCTGTTCAGAAAATGAAGGAAATTACAATTTAACTGTATTTTGTTTTATCAGTTTTTAATATATTAGTTCCATATTTTATGGTTAAACATTTTATCAGAAATGCTCTTGTTTAGTGTAGTAATAACTAAAAAAAAAGTATAATTTTATAAAAAAGATTGTGAAGATACCCTAAAAATATCACAAATAATTCAAATTGATAATTTAGAAAAAAAAAATTAACATGTTTATAATAATCTCCCCCCCCCCCCCCTACCTTATGGAAAATACAAGTCGGCTGCAGAAAATTGCATTGAAGACTACATACAACAACAAAGTCTGGTTTGGTTTGGACAACTTTACATTAAAAAAATATTACAAACAAATATAGTCACAAAAATTATCAATAAATGAAATAAATCTCAAAAGAAAAAAAAAATAACCAAAGAATATTTTGAAAGCATAGTTAATGAATATTTTGAAATTATATTGATACTAATATAATAAATATGTTTCAAAATTCATACATCATAATTGCACTTTTAAATAATTACATTACAAATTTTAAATAAAATGATACAACAGAATAGATTTAATATTGATTCATATTAAAAATAATTTCTGAACAAATTTATAAAGATAAAATTAACAATGTAATTTAAAGTCAAGATCATGAATGGCATGAAAGATTGACTAATAAATAATTATCATAAAAGAGACAAAAGGTGTTTAAACATTTTCATTACCTGACTATTCAAAACACATTTAAAAGGAAGGGGGCAATGTAAAGACAGCAATAAATGCAAAACTTGGAAAAAAAAGTTTTGATTATATGCAGATAAATTTAAGATAAAATATACAATTACTGATTATGTTTTATTACATGTCAATAGAATTTTCAATGACAATTGATCATCAAGTTTGAAAGTTTTAACTTCCAAACATTTTTTAGTGATTGACATATGATAACTTACACAATCATAGAATGATTAAGGTATGATTTTAAAGTAAATTACTCATTCTATGTGGATGACTTATCAATTCAATATTCATAATAAATAATACAAATACCACTCATTTTGGCAATCAATAATTTATGATTTTATGGCGAGAGAAATGAACAGTAACTATTATCTAAAAGTCATTTAAGTATGAGCTGAGACATACCTCTGTGACATAAAGCCTTCTTTTGAAATGAGAAATTACTAAAATAGTTATAGTCAGGGAGGGCTCTTTTTCTAAAAAAAATGTTTAGAGAGACATTCAGTTTAACTCACGAAATTCACCTTTTTGGTGGTATGTCTTTGAACAATTTCTGCCCAAAGTATTTTTAAAATATAAAAACTTATAAAACAGTTATTAAAGCATATAACTTATTAAAATGTATTTTTTTTCTTTTTTTTTTTTTTTGCTTAGATTCTCAAAATGTTTAGGGGGATGCATTTCCTCCCACGCCTACCAAGAAGAAAAATCCTGCTTAAAGCAATAAATATTTTTCTTAATCTATTTGAGCATAAAAAAATTGACATTACAAAAAGGTCTGTCTCAAATAATTTTCTTTAACAATCAATAAATGTAACTTTTAAAACTATGCTAAATTATATCTCAACTGTTAATTGAGGCATACAATATAAATACAGTAAAACCTCCATAATGAACACCACTATTTAACAAACACTTTTCAATCTATATTTATATGCTTTTATTTCTGAATACAGAAAAAAAAAAAATTCTATAAGTCTTGACAATTATGCATTATTAAATATTGCACCAGCATTAATTGTCAGAAAATACCATGGCAACAGGCATTTGACATTTTAATAGAAAGGCTGTAGTGTGGAAAACTAATGAAATTTATTAGCATTTACAGAAAAGTTGTGAAAGAAGGAGAAAGAATACTTTAATCAACAGCACTGATATTCTTTTCTCGTCTGTGAAGGCACTGTGAGACTTTACCATAAACAATAAATGAAACAAAGGAATCATTGAGCAAAACATAAATTGTAATTAAAGAAGAAAATGTTTATTAAAGTATAATTTTTTAGAAGTATTTAATTAATTATAAAGTATTAATGTCTCATGTAATAAATCTGAATATCAGACATCTCAGAACTGTGGAATTTTTTTGCAGTTGGAGCTGTTTACTTTTCAGATGTAAAAACATTCAGCTATGTGGGTGTTAGATTTGAAAAAATATTTGGTAAATAGAGGTGTTTGCTATCTGAGAGTGTCAATTATGGAGGTATTACTGCATCTTTATTACATAATGCTTATTAAATATACCTATACCATACCTAAAAATATTTAAGTTATTTACATAACTGAAATGTACTTTATGAACTTTAAACTGTATTAAATATATTATGCTTGAAATTTTCATCAATCATAAAAAAAAAAATCTGAATCTATAAAAATAATCTATTACCAAACAAACCAACTTATCACCAATAAAGGATGTTACATCCAACATACTCATAAGATGTTTCCTTGGTTTATGTAACCCAGATTAATTTTTTGACAAGTCCATTTTAAGATAGATGTTGTAGATATAAAACAAAGTCTGTCACCAAACAGTTTGATATAATTCAAGTAATGATGATTTAAGTAACAATTCTTTTGACCAACTGTAAATAAATCATAATGCAGTGCAGTTCCGTATGCAATTTTGAAACTGTCACACCATGTTCCATTAGCTTTTCATAATTTTTCACATTGAATCACCATTGTTTATTGTTTTTAGATAAAATCTCATAACAGGGCATTAATGCACACTTTTTTTATGGAAGAATTCCACAATATTAAAAATAATTCAGTGCATCCCTGAAAGGTAAGATGGAAGGCCCAAAATCTTTATTTTTTTTTTAAATGAAAGAAAAACAAGAAAGAAAAATTATTCATCAGGCATAGATTATGAACACTTTCCAACACTAACAGGATGAATTATCTAAATAAGTAACTTAAAAAAACAACTCGGTAAAAATCCATTTTCAGTAATT
The DNA here is from genome assembly GCA_963932465.1 of Maratus speciosus. Classification (NCBI taxonomy): domain Eukaryota; kingdom Metazoa; phylum Arthropoda; class Arachnida; order Araneae; family Salticidae; genus Maratus; species Maratus speciosus. The sequence continues at coordinate 502,955,192 of OZ010790.1, forward strand.
GCTGACCATATCTAGTAACGTGTGAGTAGTCTTTCGTGTAGCCCTTTATATGATCTATAGAATTTATACACACCACCTAATATGCTTAAAATGAGATCAATTTAAAAATGCATACCACAGAGGAAAACACACATCCAGCAATTGTCTATCTTAGTTCTTTAACTGAATTCTTTTGTGTATCTCTGTAAATGAACGATAAATGCTATGCATTCTATAATCTATAAAACATATGCAGTGCACTTCGTTTATCTTGTTATGGTTGAAGTATCATATCATTAAAATGCAATGAAAATGATTTTTCCCTGCAGATAATGGAATTTTGTTGTGCATCTGTGTTTACTTATTCTAAACTCTTGAGAAAACATGCAGTCCATCTCAATGATCTATATCAATATGTTTGAAATATTGTAACATAAATAAAATACACTGTAAACTATTTTTTCCTATAGGCCGTAATGTAATGGAATTCTTTTACATGTCACTGTAAACAAACTATATATGCTATTCATTTCAATACTGGTGAACATTCTATAGTAAACCTTAACAACATATAAAAATGTCATGGCAATCTGAGTATATTTACAAGAGTTAGAACACGTACAGACAGACAAACTGAATTTATAAACACTCTTCAACTATGTTGGAAAATGTTAAAAACAGTTAAACTTATATCCTTCACTACAAAAATTACCGGCTAAACAACAAACTAAAAACAGAATATTTACATCATGTGAGACATGCAGTGCCACAACTGACAACAATGAATGTGCATTCATATGCATTATTTGCCTTAAATCACTTTGTTTGGCGGCAGACTTTGTTCACCATAAACGGTCAATGGCAAAGTAAACAAGTACTTTAAATTGCGACTGAAACTAGCGTTTCTTGCAGCCAAACAATGAATGTGATGTAATTCATATGCAATATTTGCCTTAAACCACATTGTTTGGTGACAGATTTTGTTCATCATAAACAGTCAATGGAGTCAACAAGTACTTTAAATTGCGGCCGAAACTAGTGTTTTTTGTACCCAAACAATGAATGTGATGTCATTCATATGCAATATTTGCCTTAAATCACTTTGTTTGGCGACAGATTTTGTTCACCATAAATGGCCAATGGCAAAGTAAACAAGTACTTTAAATTGCGACTGAAACTAACGTTTTTTGCAGCCAAACAATGAATGTGATGTCATTCATATGCAATATTTGCCTTAAATCACATTGTTTGGCGGCAGATTTTGTTCACCATAAACAGCCAATGGCAAAGTAAACAAATACTTTAAATTGCGGCCGAAACTAGCCTTTTTTGCACCCAAACAATAAATGTGATGTCATTCATATGCATTATTTGTCTTAAATCACATTGTTTGGCAACAGATTTTGTTCACCATAAACGCTCAATGGCAAAGTAAACAAGTACTTTAAATTGCTGCCGAAACTAGCCTTTTTTACCCCCAAACAATGAATATGATGTCATTCATATGCATTATTTTCCTTAAATCACTTTGTTTGGTGACAGATTTTGTTCAACATAAACGATCAATGGCAAAGTAAACAAGTACCTTAAATTGCAGGCGAAACTAGCCTTTTTTGCACCCAGAGCAAACATGTATTTTGACACCCCCACTCCTCTGGAAAGTACATTTACGAAGAGAATTTTACTAAGCTTCTATCAGCCGACTTATTTTAAAATTAAAAATATGTAATCAAAAAATATGTACTACTGAACTACGTAGCCAATTTTGTCAAACACTGATCCATTAAAACCTTCAAAATGGAATCGGAAAGAACAAAAAATCTGCTCTATACAGGCCGAAATAACCTAAGAAAACAGTTTTTTTTTTATCTGTTTGTCAATCTCAATGCATTTCGTTCAGTTCTCCTTTTGTATTTTCTTGCTTCAAGAGTTTATCCAAATTTCCTATGTGTATATATATATATATATATATATATATACACACATTTTTGTGTCAAATGACACACAAAACCTTCATTTGACACCCCCTGTGCCTTCTGTTCTGGCACCCAGGGCACATGCCCTTACTGCTTCCCTCTAGTTTTGGCCCTGTTTTAAATACATATCTGCCAGCAGATCGCAATACACGTTATTCTATCCTGTAATGCATGAGTTTATTTTTAATACCTAGGTAACACTTTACATGCAAATAAATTTTTAAATAGTCAAATGAAATCAACAATTTCTGTTTGAAATGACAAATCTGCAAAATGCAATTAATAAGGTTTTATACATGCCTAACAATTATATATGTTATATAACAGAGGTTGCCAAACTTTATCATTGGCTTAGCTTTCGCTAGGGGCAACTCTGATTATAACAGAAGACTTAAATTTTTTCATGCAACGACCTCCCACACTCTCCTGTCTGGGCCGAATCAACCCAGACGTAATAATGTCATACTGACCCCATGAAGATGAACATAATGTATGTTATATAATAATAACTAACTCAATTACCGTAATTTTCAGCCTATAATCCACAGCCGCAATTTTTAGCCCTTATAAAAAAATTTCAGCAGATAATCCGCACGGACTATACGAGAATTACTCATTGTTTTCAACATTCCAAAGTACTACTAATAAACCACCTCCCTATTTATTTAGTTGCTCTATTTAAATGATAATTGTAATAAAATAATTGAAAAATAATAATAAAATAATTACAAGTTAAAAAATACAAATATTTTTTTGCATTGAATCTTATATCCAAAACGTTGAATGTCTTGTGAATACAGATAATTCTGTAATAATTGCTGTTTTTAAATCCTCTTCCGCTTTTTAAATAACGTTCTGTTTAAATTCTGCAGTGTTAAATAACAGGTTTTCTCTTAGACATTATTATAACTTTCAACGTGATATACCATCAAACACGTTTTGGTTTTTAATTACAAGGACATAATTGTATTTAATTATTCTATCCATAGAGGGCAGCAGTAAAACCATGAAACTCCGATACGATGATTCATTCGATTAATCTGTGATGGATTCCCATTGGTTGCATCGTAATATCAATCATCGTAATCAGTAAAACTGCCGTAATTTTGGGAGGAGCTATTTCATAAATGATTGAGAATGCAACACAATTTTTGAAAGGGATGAGTAGAGAAACGCTTTGTTCTTCATAGAAACACGTTGCTAAAAGGCTAAAAAAAATAAAATCATAATCTGAAGCCACTCCCAGTAGCACGTTCACGTCACATGTGTACCAATCACAAGTAACTCCACGAACGATCGATAGCAGACAATCATTTGATAACTGCTTACATTTTTATTTTATGACTGCCGGTAGAAACGGTCTGCCCTAAACTTCTGCTTAAAAAAAATTTCAGCAGATAATCCGCACTTAAAAATTTTGAGGTTTTTTAACAAATAATCTGCGGATTATAGGCTGGAAATTACGGTGCATGTTTAAAAAGGGAGGATGAGCTTGTCAGGAATTAATGAAACAGAGCAGACATTTCAATATAACCAATAAATACATAAAAATATGCGCAGAACAATGCTAATAACAAAAATAATAATAAAATAACTCAAAAGAAAACTTAGAGGAGAAACAAAATACCAGCATAACAATAGCAAATCATCTTAAAATGGGCTAACTTTTTATAACTGTATACACATCAGGCAGATCTACCCCTTGGTTTAGAGTTAGTAGAGAGGGGTCCATGTATTTTTTTTTTTTTTTTTTTTTTGGGGGGGGGGGGGGGAGGATACATTTTTCAATGAAGTAATTTTTATATATTTAGTATAAAAAAGTGATATTTTATAGAAATTTTCTTTGTTTAGGTTGGAAGGGAGGGTGAGGGAAATCATGATCTCTTGACCTCTCACTGGGATCAGGTAGGGGAGATCATGACCTCTTGACTTCTCACTGGGATCTGCCCTTTTATCAAATCAATCATTGAATAAGCAAGTGAAAAAAAAATTGCAAACAAATATAATTCTATCAATCTAATATGCACATAAAAAATATATATAAACAAATTAACAACAGTAATACATAAATATGGCATCCTGAATTACATACATATTAAAAGTTATTAATTTTGATTATTCATGTTTTGTTTTCATGTGGACTTAATTATTCTAATTAAATTGTTTCATTAAAGTGGGGATGGGGAAGTACCTTCTTGTGCTGCAAAAGAGCAGCAATAAAAATTCAACTTTGAATGTAGAAATTATGGTAGAATTACTAATGGGGTTTTTTTGTTTTTTTCTCTGTAAACAAAAAGTTTTAAAAAAAGATCTAAATATACAATCATTTTTTGCTCATAAGAAATTTAATAAAATTAATTATTTCTAAATTTAAAATAAAATTAGATTTTTTCTCTCCAAAAATCAAAAGATCTCGTATAATGCAAATGCAACACATCGGGTTGCTACACACCAGCTAGTATAAATTATATTATGCTGTCTACTGTAATCATATTGTAATCTTTACACTGAAACATGAAACTTTTCAATTATATACAGGTTCCATTTTGACAGGTTTTACTGTATAAAGAGAGAAAGGAGATGAAGAGAAAATGATTTGAATGACTAACTTTAAAGAGATCAGCCAAATCACCCTGGAGCATCATACAGTATTCTCATTTCTTTAATATAAAGAAGAAAAAATATTTATACAATACAGTATAGAACCATTTATCCGGAAACCAGTTAACCAGAAAACTAGGTGTCCAGAATGATATTTCTAATTGACTTATTTCAGAAAAATGAGCCATACAGTCCCAATTTGACATGTATACTTCTTTAAACATTACATACAACATCCATGATAAAACTTGATTCCAACAACTAAGATTTGAAATGGAAGCATATTTAGTTATATATTGGGTATTTTGATTTTTATGCATAGGAAACAAGGGAGTTTTTGTTTCCAAGATATTTCTATAAGGGGCTATGCATATATAACGTTATCATTATAGGGGGTGAGGGAGGTCTGGCACATGATATCTTAAGATATCTCTAGGGAGAGGGGGTTTGTGTTTTGATATTATCATTTTTGATCCAACCAAAATTTTCTCTTCTTATTTGTAACTTGGTCTTTACATCAAAATAGTATGTTATCTATTTTCCTGAAAATAGGAAAGTTATTATTTAAATCCTTAAATGAATTATAAAACGATTCAGTTCCAAAATATGGAATACCCCAACGTGTATGCATATATAATCCGCTGTTCAACAAAGTATAATGCAAAGTGTGTTTGAAATTATACTTGTATTTAACAAGTAAATAAAAGAGAATGTTGTCCGCCTGTTTTGTTGATAGGAAGTTCTGTCTGCCCCACCCCATGAGGGGACAAGTTCAAAAAGACATTATTACTGTTGAATGCATTATGCAACGAAAAGCTATTATTAAACACTTTTAAACAGTCTGTTTCTTTTAAGTGTGTTATTTGAGATAAAGTTGTTTCATATATAAACTGATATTTTATTGACTTCTCTTCATTTGAATCAATAAAGTATAAGAAAAATAAATGTAACATATTTGTATATCACTCCAAACATAAGAAAAAAAATTCCAAAAATCTAAAGAATTTTTATACATTTTTATTATTTATTATTATGATAACGATATCATTACTGGGAGAGAGGGTTCGAGGGATAACATATGATATCATAAAGAGGGGAGGGGGTCCAAAAATACCAAAAAGTTGATAACGTTACATATGCACAGCCCCTAAATTGTCTTCTTTTAAACTTTGATTAATGTCTGATCTTCTTTGGACCTGATTCTTTATGAATAGTCTAATAATTAGAGATCAAAACACTGCCATAGCCACATATATTCTACAAATCTGATCAAATAGATGTTGGTTTAATGCCCAACCAGTTATCCAGAAAAACCAGTTATGCAGAATACATCTAACCCCAACAATTCTGGATAAATGGTTCTGTACTTTATTTACTTATTAACTGAACAATGTCAATCTTGACCAGAGCCGTCTTTAGGGTGTGTGCTACAATGCAGCCGCATAGGGCCTCGTGCCTAGGAAGGCCTCGTCCCCAAAATGTATATTTAATACAAAATAGCTAAATGTCAGATTATTTCATAATAAAATTTATATGTGCAGACATGCTTATTTATGAAATATAAAATGCTTTTTGTCTTGGCAGTGCCAGGCGCACAACAAATCAGGACAGGCGCATGATCTGAATGTGAATTGTTAAGAGGTTGGTACTGTGATGATTCTAACAAACTGCTCACACTATTATTTCAATGATTATTTGTGCTGTAAAAGCACATACAGTCAAGGATCCATAATCCGCACACCAGAGTCAGATAATATAGACAAACGCTGTTTGCAGAAAATTTTCAAAGTTTGTAGACAGTTTTGATGGGTTTTTTTTACAAATTTCTTTATAAAAAAAATATTAAGACCCTGGGTGGAGAATTGGTGCGATGCACATCTCAGACTCTTGAGAAGGTCTGCCGACTATTTTTCCACTGGAGAAAAGAAAAGTTTTTAAAATTTTTAAGAAAGAGCCACAATATTATGGAATGGTTTGTCTCAAAAACAGTAGATAAACTGATGAGTAAGAGTTCATCTCTTCCATTCATGGGCTAATAAATTTTGTATTTTAACATTCATTTATTCGTATTTCAGTTATTTTATAGATTAATAAAATAACAGTTTTGTTGAGCAATCATAAATTGATATCTTTATATAAGTTAAAGATTAAAATATTTCACATTTTAATAAATATATATATTTTTTAATTTTCATTAGTTTTTCCTTTCATTCATTAGTTGTCTGTGTTAAGCATACCATTCAATGCTACATTTCTTGACTGAGTTTTAATAATGCTTGTAAATTAATATTTTTCTTTTAGTGGTGTTGCTTAGTGCCACTCCATTCGCATATAACTGTTCATTTTTGCTGTTAGCGGCGATATAGGACTTGGGAGGGATGCAAAGAAATTATTAGAGTTTGCAGACAGTTTTACATTTTATCTAAATCTGCCGCACACCCATAATCTGCAATTTTCTATAATTCGCATTGCTTAATGAATGCAAACAATTAAACAAATTTACAAATTCTTGATCCAAAAATGATTTTTCAAAAGATATATCAGAAAAATTTTAATTTAAAAGTGAATATAATAATTTTTTTTAATACAAGAATTTGAAAAATGCATTTTTTGATATAGCCTATTAAATTAATTATTTCATATTTTTCTTTTCATGTTATACTGAATATGGAATTAAAATAGTGTCCAGAAATAAGAAAATGATATATAATCCTTAATACTCCATAATCCACAATATTCCATAATCTGCACAACCTTTGGTCCCAACTTGTGCGGATTGAAGAACCTTGCCTGTATTTGCTTTGCTCATTGAATCATCTTTTTTTTAATATGAATATTGATGTTCCTGTTCACATTCATAAGTAGGTGTAGGACGGGTAAAGTGGACATTTGAGTTTTTTCAGAAGATGATTGCGTTGTAGGCTGTATAGTGTTGTCAATTTACCGGATCCTTTTATTCAAAATATCTACCAAAATTTTCGAACAGTTACATTCACATCATTTAATCGTGGAATATTTTTTATTCGGATAAATGAATAAAAAAATCAGCTAAATTGGCAACATTGGTGTAAATGGAAGAGGATTAACTAATTTGAAAGGGATGGGCCCCACAAAACTTCTTGCATCCGGCCTTGCTTTCGCTAAAGACAGCTCTGATCTTGACACAACTAGGAGTGAAGAGAAGGCTTTGGACTTCGGCAAGCAAGGCAAACAAGCAAAGAAAGATAAAGCAAAGCGTGGGTTCATAGAGCTCAAATCCTCCCCATTCAAATAAAGACTGTATGTAAAGAAGTACTGTAAATATTGCCGCAGTTTCTAACCAATAAAGCTGCAGAACAGAGAACCTGAATGCAGGATATAGTACAGTAGACTCCCTTAAATCCGCGTATTTTTCAGATGTAAACAATGAAATTTACAGTTAAGTTGCAGGAACAAAATTCAAGATGGTGCCAAAATCGGCGACTACCGTAATGGTTTTTTTACTAAATTTTTTGTTAATCATTCCCTTTTGGCTATTACAGCTGATTTATTACTAAATAAAGTTATATTTCTTTTGATTTTGATATAAATTAGCAAATCTATATCAAAAATTACAGGGTTCGAAATGGAAAAATCCACGAACCGAAACGCTATTTTAAAATTATTTTTTGCGGAATTTTTTTTTTTAATTATAGACAAATTTATTTCTAAACATACAAAGCAGTATAAGAAAAGCATTCAAGACTCTAAATAACAATGAAAAAAGTTACAGTGAGCACAATAAGCTATATATACTGATAATAGCATTAACACTGTTCTCCTTGCTATCACTAGATGGCAGCATAGGACTTTTGGAATCGAATTAAATCGATTTCATTCGTAATAATTTAATATTTTTCTAAATTTTTATTTTACATAATTATTTTAATAATTACATTTAAACTAATAAATTATTTTAATATTTTACTTATTTTAATGTTTCACTTTACTGTAAGCATTCATTATAATTTTCCTTGTTTAACTACCAATCAAATTAATGTTTCAAAAATGTAAATAAATCAATGACCAGAAATCTGCAAAATTCTAAAATCCGCACAACCTCTGGTCCCAAGCTGAGCGGATTTGAGGGAGTCTACTGTATTTTGAGTTAATTTCATTTAATAATTTGAAACTTTCAAACAACAGTTTCATTTCCTTCATATTAATATTACTGCATGTAAGATTTCCAGCAATTTTGAAAGAATTAACTCTTGTGAACTGTGACAAGAATACAATTATATGTTCTGATACTGCTACGACTGTTTATCTTCAGTAAAAACTTTTGATTGTGTAATGAGGCACTGCCTTTTTTAACACCCTATCGTATGACGATTTGATAAACATGACTTAAATTTGTAGCATCTTAAAATCTTCTACCTCAAATAATTAAAATATTGACTTTGTGATAATGGCATAGTTTGAAGAAATAATTATTCTGATAAATATTTTATTAATTATTGATAATCATGATTGTTTAATGTATTTCAAAATGACTACCTGAGCCACTCTCACAATTTTTTAATTGCTACACTATTGAAAGCAAAAATATCCAAGACCAGTCTTTCTTATACTAATTTCTTTTCCTTAACAGCTCATCTCAGAAAGCTTTTAGCCGGATTTTTTTTATTTTTAATCATTACTGTATTAATACATAAAATGGTAAAAATAAAACTAAAGAAATAACTTCCTTAAAAAAAAATCTAGCATATTTTATGATAACTGAAAAACAAATGTATAATGTACAGGTACCAGTGTTGAATTAAAATATTTTTCTCTGTGATGGATGTTTGCAATTACAGGGGACAAAAAGACTTGAGCTTTGATAAGCATAAAATTCTAAATCTCCTGGGAAGAAGGGGGGGATGCCACTTAATATATAATAAATAGTATTATTCATAAATATCGAAATATGCAGAATAAAGGCCACACACTGAAATGTTTCATGCAACATGTTGCTCGGCTTAGGAAAAAAAAAAAACAGAACTTCCATTTTTGTTTCAATCTTTCTTCTCTTATGTCGCACTTCATGTTGCTCTTGTTAGCTCAGTATGTGGTTTGCCTAATACAGGAAACATACATTCGTTTTTTCCACTGAAAAAAACCCATGTAACTCGCCAATAAAAAATATTATAAAAAACAAGAAACACAACATAATAGATAGTTAAATATATTCTGCTGTATCACAAAATATTTTAACTTTAGCCATCACCTTGCACCTAAAACCACAAAAGCATTCCTTAAAAATAAATTCTGCTTATATACCTTATTGATAACAAATATAAAAAATCATAACTTATTATGAGTATGCAAGTGTTCATATAATTTATCTTTACGATAAAATCTCTTAGTACAATGATCACATTTTAAGTGTTTTTCACCAGTATGCAACTGCCTGTGACGTTGCAAGGTAGCTTTCTGGGCAAACTTTTTATCACATATGTCACAACCAAAGGGTTTTTCACCAGTATGGACTCTCATGTGAGTGAGTAAACTGCTTTTTGAAATGCACCATTTGCCACAGATATCACAAGAAAGATGTTTTTCCGCACTTAACAATTTTGAAATCCTAGAATTATATTTGTTTTTATTTGGAGGCACCTGTAATGCGACAACTTGACTGTGGTTAGGTATTGTTCTTGGGGGCGACACAGAAAGTAACTGAGAAAGCAAAAAATCTGAAATAAAATTATACAAATTAAAAAATAAAATAAAAAAACACATAAAATACAACAAAATAAAAACAAAAACTCAAATAGAGGGAAATAAATATCTGAATAGAAAATATAAATTAAGAAACAAAATCAAACAATATACATTTCTCTTTCAAATAATTATATATTACACATGATAAAAATGGGTCATTTAGATTTTAAACATCAGATAATTTGCAGGAAAATTCTTCTGATGAAAAATGGTTTTCAGCGTGCATTGTTGTATACAGAAAATTTTTATTTCTTTTCAGAAAACTGAAAAATAAAAAATGGTGAAATTCAAATATATAGAACTAATATCATACTGTCTTTAAACCTCTGTAGTATTTTATAAAATTAATAATGTACAACAGTCATTTTACAGAAAGTGAAATCTTAATATGTAAATAAATAATAATCTGTATAAATCTTAATGGAAATTGTTTTAAAGGATAAACTAATTCTAAATTACTGAAACAAAGAAACCGTGAGAATATTAAACATATTTTTCAATAAAAATAAAGGTAAACTTTTTCACATTCCCTTTAATCCACATAAGTCTTCCATACATGATAAACGTGTAAATAAAACAAGTAGCGGATGTGGATTCTTAAATGAAATAATATCTTGATAAGTAAATTCTAAACAAACGAAAATAAATAAAAGTAACAGCAATAGGTATTACAATATTTATAATGATCCTACACAACGTTTCAGAAGGAAAACATGAGACAGAAAAACAACCGATACTGATAAAGCACGGATATAAAAAGAGATATAAGGAATAAATGGAGGTATTTAATAACATGAAATGCACATATTCACACAATATGTCACTCTCCGTGCTCCATACCAAGTTATTTAAACAACGACGATAATATGAGACTATATGCAATAAAGCAGAAATAAAAAATAATTATAGTTAAATTACAAAAGTAATACATTAAATTCTATATCTACAAACTATGTTTCTACAACAAATAATAGAAAACACAGATTTTTTTGCCCTATAAAAAGAAATCTTAATGCAAAAATTTTCTATAAAATAATAAAATACAAATTTAAGGAGTTACTAATATTATTTTATTTTAAAAAGGAACTTAAACTAAAAAACATGCTTAAGAAATCAAGAAAATGCAATAATCGGCGGGCAGAAAGTTTTATTTAAATAAAAAGGTTATTTAAATTAAAGGATTCATATGAGATTTATTTTGAACCCTCGTTTTGATGATATGCGTAAAATTAAAGAGAAAAACCACACCACAGATGACTAAACTGCGTTTAGGCAGAATAATTTCTTCAAGTTTTTAAGCCAATCAAAGAAACCATTTAAATGCAGTGGGATGGGCCTGCAGCGTGGCATACATAATAGGGCATTTTGATATGACGTATAAAAGGTAGAACACAAATCCGCCATCTGCGCACTCGACTGCACATATTCTTGGCATCTTTTGAGTGAATTCATGTTTACCATATTGGCTTCTTTTTCGCACATTATGCGATTGTCAAGTGCTTCTGTACAACTTTTTTAAAGAAAATGCCGAAGTGCCATCTTTTGCAAAACGTGTATTGTTGTTATCGTATAGCGTATAGAAAAATAAATGTAAACGGAGAAACATATACTAAGTAAGTGTTTTGTATATTTTTTTCTGTTTCATTTTCTTTCAGATTAGTTTTTATTTGGTATCTCGTATAATTTTTTTTGGTTACGTCAATGTTAAAAATTTTTTGGTGTTAGATATGATCCTGTTACTTTACTGCTTTTGCCCAGTGTAATTTTACGAATTTAATATTATGATTAAACAACTTGTAGTCATATGTAGAGTAATATTAACATATATTACAGGTAGGATATATCTTCTGATCAATGACATACTCTAGATTTGTTTTAGTGTGGAGCAGGAATGAAAAGTGCATAACTTTTTCAAAAAAAGTTAGTTCTTTGAAAATAAAAGACTTACCGAATTTTACAGATATCAAAAGCACATCTGTGAAAATATGTATTCATGTACTTTTATTTAAAAGAAAGTCATTGTAACTGAAAGCTAACCCCCACAACCAGTAAATAATATAAGTTACATGCCTGAGTTGAACTCTTTTATTGTTGTTAAATATCAATAACTTACAAAACTGAATGTTTTCAGTGGATATGGTAAGCAGTGTTAGGGAATAAAAGGTTAAAAATGAGGTGGATGAAATTGCAATAATCAGTTTAATCACAATCAGTAACAGCTTTTTATATTTTTATCATCTCTCAGTGCTTTTTAAAAAACTTCATACTTTTCTCAGAGATTAAGAGAGGGGTCAGAATCCTCTCCATGCTTTGGAATTCTAATACACAAAAATGTCAGTAGGGTATCTAGGATTTTGTTCCGAGAAAGCGGAGAGCTGAGATGCGAAATGGTCTTGTGTACAAAATTATGTAAAAAAAAAATTATGTAGTACTAAATCATTGCTTAGGGATAAAATTCTTTTATGAGGTTTTCGTTAATGTTACAAATGATACTATTTTAACAAATACTTATATAGTCAGCTATTTTCAGTTTCCCATATCTGATTTTGAGTAGTACTTTAATAAAAAATCAACATTTACTGTTTGAATCAAATATTTATGTTTTATTATATTTTGCTGGTACTTTTCAGTTAGCCGGGCGCCAATGTTTTATATACATACATATATATGTATAAATGCATATATATGTGTATATATATACACATACATGTATATATATATATATATGTATATAAAACACGAGTGCCCGACTAACTGAAAAGTACCATTTTGCCTTTCATTTTTTAAATATTATATGTATGCATGTATTACATTATTTTCTCTCTTTTAATTTGCTAGTTGCTTTAGCTGCTAGAAATGAAACAAGGATGGTGTGAATAGGTGTTACGCAGTATGATCTGTTCATCAGCAGCATCAGTTATTGTCACTAACATGTTGACGTTCGGTGCAGAGAGCAGCAAAGTCAACTTATTTCTAGTAGAGTTGCAGCTTGTTGGTTCCTTACTTCTGTGGTGGCCCGTTGGAATGCGCCTGGGAGACTATTAGGTTAGAAATAATCTTTTAGTCTTTTGGATGCTAACTTGCAGGCTAAATCACTGTTTGTATGCAGCATGGAGGCTACACTTCTTTTATGTTTTGATGAGGATTTTATTTTGCTTTATTGACTATCTTTATGAAAAGTAAGTCATTTATTACTTAAAAATAAAATAAAATTATGTTCTATTATGTACTGCTGATGTACGAGTAAATTTGATTTAAGACATTAATTTTTAAGGGATTTCGTAATTATCAATTGCATAAATTTAAATTAAACAATCACTTAGATTAAAAGACTTTAGTATAAAATTAGATTATTGGGTACTTTTTGGTTAGCCGTGGTGCCAGTGTTATATATACATACTTATATACATATATATGCATGTGTTGTATATATACACACACATACATATATATATATATATGGCATATATAACACTGGCACCCAGCTAACCGAAAAGTACTGATTATTGTTTAAGGAAACATGCTAATATATATACATATATGCATGTGTTATATATATACACACACACACATATATATATATGCATATATAACACTGGCACCCGGGTAACCGAAAAGTAGCTATTATTGTTTAAGGAAACATGCTAATATAAGCATGCATAAAAAAAAAAAAAAAAAATTAAAGCATCTTTTTATTAGAATACTCTAATAGAACAGAATATTTATAAATAATGTGGAGGTGAAAATAAATTATAAAAGCATGTGGCATTGACAGAAGTATTCTGCTCTTTTCCTTTAGATGAACACCACTTTGCGCTGAATGCAAATGTTGGCACAAAATTTGCAGACATGTATAAATGGCTGTACAATATATTAATATATCATGCATTCACCATTTTTTACTTTTGATTGCAGATTTTTTAATTAATTTTCTTTCACTTTCGGAACCTGTTCTAAAAGTAAAAATATCCTCTTAAAAAAAAACTGCAAGCAAAATTGAAAAAATAAACATCGAATGTAGAAATTTACAGCTATCCAATGGCAAAAAAATATACATATTGAAATGTAAATAATATTTTTAAAAGAATCTTCCCATAGATTTAACATTAGCTTGTGAGTGTCTTTGCATGAAAGGATGGGAGCCTTAACCTATTAATCATACTGATGACTTTAAAAAACCAAGAGGAATGAAATTAAATTTTGCAACTCTTAATAATTTAAAAAGAAATGGAGTGCAAAGTCTTGTTTGCATATTTTTAAGTATAAGAACTGAATTTTTTTAAAACAAGACTATATTCTTCCAGAAATTGCATTTAAAATTCCACCAAACTTTCTAGTTTAAAAGTAAAAGCTAAAAGATGTCATATTTTCTGAACAAGAATTTCAAGTTTGATGAGAAGAAAAATGCATTTTGTCAGATCTTTAATGAAGGTAAAGAAGGAAGAAAGAATTTGTGAGCAAAAAATTAAATGTGTAAATTAAAATCTGTAACTCAAAAGCGCAAAGTCAGAGCCGAGTTGGATCAGTTGCCGGAGCCACAGTATTTTATCTAGGTGCGGAGCTGGAGCATCAAAAATTGTTCGGCTCCGGGTCACTGCCGAACTCAATTCAATATCTTTTTCTTGTTAAATCCATTGTTTACTTTAGTAGAATTCATTTGTATTTTTTTTAAGAAGTGTGAGCTGTATTATCATTAAACTGTGAATTTGTGTTTCTTTTACACTGTTTTATTTAACTTGTAAATATGTCAAGCTACAATTTTATAATAGATTTTTTACTCAGTTCTTGATAGTCCAGAATCACAAAAAATATGTACACAAGTGTGCTTCTGACGACAATAATATTTTAAGGAACTTTATTATAATATAATAAATGAATTTTAAGGCATTTTTGAGTTAGCCACAGGTGATAAATCACCAAACATTCTTTATGGTTGGTTACAAGTTACAACAGAGTTAATTATGCTCCAAACAACACACCAATAAAATATGCCAACTGGCTGTGAAATAGCAGCAACAAAATATTTTAAAACTCTTAATGGTAGAAAATAAAATAAAAATAATGAGTAATATGTATTTTTTTAAATCTGCTTTTATCAATTAATAGCTTAATATTAAGTAAATTATAAGTTAAGAAAACAATTTAAAGATTCTGAATACATAGTTTTAAAAATGCTTTTTCCCCCCTTTCCTGTTGTCATATCTGAAAAAAAAATTATAGATCAATTGTAATTTTTTTAATAAATTCGGTCGATTTTCAATAATTAGAGTCATTCCAAATTCATGTATTGTAACAAGTTTTTTGGACCAACATGATTTGCAGTCCTGAAATTAGACATGATTTTTATAAATATTGAATGCTTTATGGGTGGTGGTTAAAGAAAAAAAAAACTATTTTTGATACTTGTGTATTATTCGGTCTAGGTCATACTCACTGTGCCAAAAATATTACAGTAACCCCTTATTATTATATACTTTTTTTTTCATTTTAAGTGCATATTATACAGTTGTCATATTAAAGGTGATGGCAGAAATATTTATATACATATAACTATATAATATGATATAGCATACTATATATACCGGGTGTCCCAAAAAGGACTGACTGATTTTAAAATTCAATAACTTGCAAACGGTGACAGATATTTAAAAAATTCTTGCAGGAGGGTTATGCATAAGGTCAAAAGTTTTATTACAGTGATTTTCGATTTTAGTTCGAATTACAAACAATAGATGGCGCTGTAAGCAGTAGTCGCTAAATACAGGCTCGATTTCTGGTCCTTTCTCTTGCTCCATGCAGAAAAAGGAGATGGAAATGTATTATCCGGGCCACGAAGTACCAAAAATCGAGCCTGAATTCAGCGTCTATTGATCGCAGCGCCATCTATTGTTTGTAATTCGAACTAAAATTGAAAATCACTGTAAAAAAACTTTTGACCTTATGCATAACCCTCCTGCAAGAATTTTTTAAATATCTGTCACCGTTTGCAAGTTATTGAATTTTAAAATCAGTCAGTCCTTTTTGGTACACCCGGTATATATAGACATAATATATTGTAATCATTCTGGTGAGCATAATAAATCACTGGAAATAAAACCACCATCGTTAATATCATTTATTGCTAAAAGCCGTCATTTTGATGTTTATGTATCTGATGTATATTATATTGCTGTTTTGTATTATTTCAGTTTGCTTTTATATTTATTCTTTTTAATGATGTTTTGTATTAAATAACCATTTTGAGCAACATGGACAATTGACAATGATAAACAAAACTGGCAATTGACAACCATTTTTGGCAATCTCTTTACCTGGCCCGGATAAAACGCAAGTACCCTATTTTTACTTTTATACTTGTCCAGTAACAACTCTACAACTTTTTTCATATTTTAATTTTTAAACTAGCTGAGAGATGAATGTGTCATCAATGAGAGAGAACAGAATGTGTTTTATTTGCATGTTATGGATGGGGAGATATTGAATAGCGTAATCCTTGTTATGCCATTTGATCCTGTTGTTTAAATTCACAACACTTTTGGACACTTTATGTCAGCCGGGCACATCAGATAAATCATTAAATATCATTCCTACAGGAATTATTAATTTCTTTTGAAATATAAAATTTTCATTCATTTCATTAAAAAAAAAAAGAATAAATTAAATACAACAAAACAAAATATGTATTTCAGCACCAAGGCGTTGTTTCTAAGTCACACAAATGAAAACTAAAAGGTTCTATTGTTGAAAGGAAAAAAATATTGCAAGATTTACACCCAACTAACATTGAAGTACCCTTTTTGTGATCTACTGACAAAATCAGGGAATTGCTCAAGGCAAATATTGAGACTCCTTCACAAAATTCTCCTAAATAAAAAAAAAAAGAAACTCTTCACAAAATTATTTTCCATAAAAGCGACTTCACACTATACGAAAAAATTGTAAGGATTTAAAATGTGGGTAATTTGTAAACAAAACAAACTCACAAGAAAAGTAAACTTCAGAAAGAGGGGGATTTTCTTTGCTGGATTTTCTGTTACAAAAGTTTATTTTTCTCAAATCTATAATAAACAAGTTGGAAATTGCTCGTCAAACATGGCAAATGAGGTGCGTTCGTACTATAACTAGTTTTATAATTACTTTTTACACCCCATATTGTACTGAGTGTATAATTTTTTGCACTTCATAAAGTGCATAGTCTGACTCTGGTCAGACTCAGACTCCGGGAATTTTAACAGATCTGACTCCGACTCTTTCATTCAAAAATGGGCCGACTCCGACTCTGGGAATTTTAACAGATCCGTCTCCGACTCTTTCGCTCAAAAATGGGCCCGACTCCGCAGCCCTGCTTCTAAGGCAAAACTTTTGAAAAATTCGCTATGTGAATTAGGTTTCATAATTACTTTATTTACCTTACAGAATATATTTACATACACTTTATGGACCGGAAGGCGGCTGCACAAACCATCACCTCATCGAGTTGATGGATGAAATTCCAGGATTAGTTAAAACTCGATTTGCATATTAAAATGCAACGAGTTTGTCAACTCATATCTTGGTGGTAAACACCTGCAAACCTGATCGTAGTGGCTTACTGGTAGGTTTACTATTGTGTTTTCTTGCTCCCAGTCCTTTATGTTTTCATACCTTTGGTTGCAGGAAATTGCAGGCAGACCAGTTGCATTTTAATATGCGAATCGAGTTCTGTCTAATTCTGGAATTTCAGCCATCAACTGGATAAGGCGATGGTCTGTTCATCCGCCTCCCGGGCTATTACCATTGTCTAAATTATTGCAAAAATGTGACAGTGACATTTTAATTGCCTTAAATTTCGTTGACAATGTTGTGGCTCACTTATATTCTATTCGTAAAGCCCTTTCAAGGAAATTTTTGATGAAGCTTGTTTGAAAGACAGTAACTTTCATATTGACCTTAAACTGCCAAGAACTGCATCAAATCAAAAACAAAGATCTAATGTTCCAGCTGATTCTATAAAAGAGTATTTCAGAAGAAATATTTTTATTGCATTCGTTGATCAAATGTTGACTCAACTTAATGAACATTTCACTTGGCACCACAACATTTTGAAAGTTTTTTAATTCTTCTACCTAATGGAAAAGATGCTCCAACAGCAAATGAAATGAAAGATTTTCTTTAATTGTGTGAATTTTATGTACATGACTTGCTTTCTACCAATTCAAAAATTTTGAACGCCGAATTCAAGTTGTGGTGCAGAAAATTTTAAAAATCACTTTCATAACTCGATGCAAGAATGCCATTGAAGCAGTTTCGAAATGTGAGAAAATGTTGTACCTGAACATCTATAAATTATTAAAAATATTTGCAACACTTCCCGTTACAACCTGTGTCAGCGAAAGGTCATTTTCAACCTTACGCATTTTAAAAATTTACTTAAGATCCACTATGGCAGAATAAAGATTAAAAATGGGCTGCTTTATGATGTATACATAAAGAGATTAATGTAACTTCAACTGAAGTAATTTGTAAAAAGAAAATGATTTTATTGTGTAACAATGTCAATTCAACTCGCCTCCATAGTCGGCTGAGCCACGGTAGCAGTAGGGGCAGCTGCCGTTTCCAAGACTAGAGGCAATGCCTTTCAAAAATTGACTGATGCCCAAAACAGATTAAAATCTCTATTAGTTTATTAATTCCCAAAAATTCGGACTGACAAATAAAGTGTAAAAGAACTAGCCCAAAAATTTGCATCCAATAATTCAATTTGTCAAGGCTATTTTGGATATTTTCCTTTAAACTACAATATGTCTCACGGTCAGATAAATATAAAATTCTATAAATTTTTGTTTAAGGGCTCTTTAAGTAGGGGAGAAGGGGGCTAGTGTGGACAACTTGAATAATTCTGTTATTTTTTAGTTAAAGTTGCTCTGTAAATTTTTGCTGATTGACAACACTGATATACACTTCCATGTGTAATTACACAAGAATACATTTCATAGTTCATTTGCAATTTATAAAAAAAGATTTTTATGGTGAAAAAGTAAATTCATGATTTGTTTTTTAATTACTAAGTTAGACTATTTATATTCATTGTTTCAAATGAAAGGGGATATTATATTATAAATTAATCTAATCAGTATACTTTTTGATATTCACTTTTGCTTCAGTGTTAGTCCTAAAAAAATAAATGGCACCATGGGGCTAGTGTGGACATGTCCACACTAGCCCCATTCAGCTTTCAGTTGTAAAAACATTAATTAGGTATATAAATATGTCACATTTTATGCTATTTCGATACTAAATTAGATTAATTTGTGAAGTAATAACTGAATTTTAATGTAGAACACACACATAGTAGAATTTAGTTTGATATACATTTTTTATTTAAATTACTAATGCTAGTCCATTATAATGACATAGGTAGGTAGTATATTTTTCCTAGAGTAAAGTATAAGGATTATTTTCTTGTGTGTGCTCTAACTGGAAGTCTAGATTTGCCTTCAAAAAGCGGATGGATGGTGAAAGAACTATTTCCAGCTGTTTTACACCATATACAAGAACACACAAAATCTGATATAGACCACCCTGTTTTCTTTGCTTTTTGATAATCATAATTCAACATTTCTCTTGTAGCAATTACACATATGTGAAGGAAAATTACATTGTGTTACTGTCTTTCCCATCACATTGTTCAAATAAACTTCAACCCCTAGATGTTGCTATTTATGGTGCATTCAAAGGAATGTGTAAAGTTGCATTTAATGACTGGATGTTAAATTATCCTGACAAAACAGTATCAGTCTGATATTCCTTCCTTAACAGGAAAAGCATATCATAAATTATTTACACTAAGTAATATCATATCAAGATTTGTAAAAACCTGGCATTATCCCTTTAAATTGATTAGCATTTGGAGATGATTATTATTATTATTATTATTATTATTATTATTTTTTTTTTTTGAGCTATACTATCGGCCGTGAATGCCCAGGTACTACACAAGATCTGGTAAGCACACGAGAAGACAGTGGAAACAGCATTTTTTACATGGAAGTTGATAAATTAGAAATTGAAGAAGTAGAAATGAGTGAAACAACAATCAAGCCAGGAGATATTTTATTGGCTCAAGTTTCTTTAATTTGCAAGAAGTCAAGCCACAGCACATTTTATAAATATGTAGCAGTTATTCAAAGTCTGTTTCTGTTGTCGAGTACGAAACAGTTCCTCACGAGTATTAGCTTTAAGAAAAAACGTTTTATTTATATTGAAAATGATGTTTCACAAATAAACATCATTGGGAAAACTCTCACAGCCAGACATTATTCAAAAAGCCGTAATGTTTATTATGTAGTTTCCTGGCTGTGTAAACACTAATGAAAAACATTTAGTTGCTTTGGCAATTACTTTAACCTTGTAAACAAACTTAAGATTTTAAGATAGGTAAATACGTCCATACCTTTTTATTTGTGTACTTTATTTTGACCAGTGTTTTGTAATGTATTTAATTTTGTCTTTAAAATAGATTCATAACATACCTAACTGCAGTCCTCAGTAATAATAAAAAAATATTAGGTATAACATTAATTAAGTTATATTTTATTATGATTAATATATTTACTATGTTGTTTAGGTTCAAATTTATTTTATTATGGTTTTGCAAACACTTATAAGAGTTGTATTACATTGTCTAAATCAATATTCTAGCTTGTCCACACTAGCCCCACCACATGGGGCTAATGTGGACAAAAATAACTTTTTTTTTCAAATTTATTAATAAATAACTGTATTGCCAAATAATTTAATATATCAACCAAATCAAAGATAAAATAGCAAATTCTTGTAAAAAAAATACTTGAAGTGTGAAAAAAATATATTTACTACATTTTTTTGCGAAATTTATAAAAATTGTCCACACTAGCCCCCTTCTCCCCTATTTAACTTCTGCACATTCAAAAATTTGTGTACTTTTAAATTATTAATTTAATTAAATTTTTAATATAATAATTTTCATTTTCATTAAAATAAATAAATTATTATTAAATACTGAATTAATTACGGTAATTTGATGAATAATTAGTATCTCCTTGTAATTACCTACTGTAATTATAAGCAGAGAAATTTTGCCCTCACTAATTTTATTTTGTTTCGCCACCAATGCTCGGCACCCCCCATAAAAAAGTCCAGGGTGTGCCACTGTATATGGGTAGATATATTTAAAATATTATATTAATTGTTTTCTTTTACTAAAGAAAAAAATGCTTAATTTTTGCAAATAATGTATGAAGTACTATATGCTGGTGAAGGGGGCGAGGGGTACAACTAAAGTTGTTAGTATTCCAAAATATTAGGTCTCCAGATTTTTTTTAAATCAAGCAGCTAAAAATGAAATCTGTTTAAAACGGAAAATTTTCTTGGTTCGTTGCGATACTGTCTCGGCAGATTTTAGTATATTAGTTTTCTATTAATTAAAAAAAAATTAATGATGAACTTCAAAGTAAAACGTATTACACATAATAGAACAAGTGTAAAAAGATTTCAAACTCTTTTCAGTTAGGTAATACTTTAAATAACATACCTACAAAAGTGATTCAATTAAACACACTATACGTAAAAAGTTTTAAAACTCTTTTCAGCTGTGTGATACTTAAAAAAAATATCTACTACAAAAGGGATTCAATTTGTTCACATTACTTAATATTTACGAAATATATAGGTATAATAATTATAGTATATACAATAGGTGTTTCAAATAGAACATTTAATAAATATGCAAGTAATCGTACACAGTATGCAAATCAATAGTGATTTTTTTACAACTACAAATTTTCCCTTTCTTCGTAATAAAATAATCTTGAGTGAAAAAATTATTTTTTTTTTATTACAGCTGTGTATGAAACCTTTTTCATCCACCATATATTTAATAAACATTTCGGCGATAACCTATAATTCTGATTTTATTAATATTCTTCAATATATTAAATTTAGTAGTATAAATTGTAATACTGATGTTATTAATTTTTTTGTTTACAAACTGCCGTAATACGAGGTTGCCAGAAAATTGCCAAGAAAAACACCAAATCTCCCTCTCCATTAGCGGTGATGACGTCAAAAAGGTAGAAAAAGGTGGACGTCACGTGACTCGTTGCCGTATGTCGAATTACTCTATAAGAAGATATACCCATTTACTTCTGATGTGTAGCGCTAATCACTAGAGGACGCTGTAACCTTGCCCAAAAATTCCATAGATTAACATTCAAGATGGGACATTTTCATAGAGTGTAATGATAATGCGATTGCGACGGTTGCGCCCTTAGTGACAACGGGGAAGAAACTCCCCATCTTTGTAAAATTTTTATCATTGAGCATCTACTTTATTGTGATCTTTCTTTTTTTAATGTTTCATGTTTACCTTTTCAATAGAATCTTATACTATGTTCACACTACGATACTTAAGATATCTTAGGCCGCCGAACTCTCTTAATTTTGAGGTGGTACCCTCCCGGAATTGGAAACCTGTTCACATGGAAAAACTCACTTAAGATAACTCAGTGAACGTCACTGTGTTGTTTGCGCATGCGCTTAAGATAAAACCGCCCGCAACACCCAATCAGTTAATGCGAAGCTTTACAGCCAGCGAGAGTGAATGGTCGTGACTGTCTCTAGCCCGAAGAAAGTTGAAACTCTCTCAGAGAGTTTGTGGAACTCCCTCAGAGAGTTCGGAGGTTTAAGAGAATTCCGATAACGCAGTGTGAACAGGGTATTACACCGATACATGAACACAGAATAGATATTCTATTATATATATGTAATATCTATGGAGGATATTCCATCTCCGTTTTGATCACGTGGTCAAGGTAAAAAGTTTTAGCGTAAAGAAGGGAAGGCTCCGTAGACGTGTAATGTAAATCCCCGCTAGCCAATGAAACAGTTCATGAGGCAAAGCAGTAGTATCTTCCTTTCGTATCAGTTAGAAGTTCCTTGGGTAAATTACCGATATCACGTGGCTTTTTTCAGCCTCGAATCCATATTTGGAATATCCTTCATTCTATGTTCATGCACGGATATATGCTTTTTTTTTTTTTTTTTACATGATGAATGAACGATATTAGTGCAACGAAAAACGGGGTAAAAATTTCGTCTTGAATGCTATATATGAAGTAAATATGATACAATTGGATTTAAAGCTACGTAAAGTAATGGTGTAACATAAAAATATACGAAGTATTGCACTTTACAATTCCCATAAAATTTCATAAATATTCCCATTCGGTATGAAAATTTTTAAAGCCTATGTTTTATTAATTTATGAAGTTTAACGTATTTGTGGCAGCCGCAGAAAGGCAAGGGAGAAAATTCTTCGTTCGGAATGGCAGCTGGCCAGAGCCGTTGTCACAGCAGCGCAGACGAAAATGTTTACATTGCGTTTTTGTGTGTTCGAATACGAAGAGTGTCAGAATCGACGTTTATCAATGTTCTACGAATAAAGGTAGTAAAGTGTTTTTAAGTGAGTGATTATATTATACGAGCGACTCACCACAATGGTGACCATGGACTGTTCTTATATAGAGCATCAGCCTTCCTAGATGAGTTGGAATGTTATCCGATCATCTTCATCTTTCAAAGAATACATCGTTCTACAGCGGCTCGATGGAAAGCAGATAAGTTCTCCTGAGTCATTTTCCTGATATTTTTTCTGTTATTTTATTAGAAAAATTTAACTCGCGAATTTATTTTGGTTTGATTGTACTATTTTATATATTTATTACCATAAATCATGTCTAGTGTCGATGCTGTTCAAATTCCATTATATAACAGATCAGATCCTGCGCTATGGTTTGTGATGTGCGAAAGCACATTTGCTTTAGCTACCCCCAAAGTAATATCAGAATCTGTTACAAAATATAATTATATAGTTTCGCATCTTCCACCCGATGTTGCATCAATCATTCGTGATATTTTAATGCAACCAGATGCTACTGACCCTTATGGTGTCTTAAAAAAGGAATTAATTGCGCGCTCAGGTGAATCATCCCAGCAAGAGATACAACAGCTCTTGTCTGGAGAAGAACTAGGAAATCGGAAACCTTCAGATTTATTACGTAGTATGAAACGTCGCGCGGAATCCCTAAATGTTCCAGACAATTTAATGTTAGAATTGTTTTTGCAACGATTACCAAATTCTGTTCAGACAATTTTAGCGGCTGTTTCTGAATTAACCCTTGATAAAGCAGCGGAAATTTCAGATCGTATTTCAGAAGTTACCCCTTCCCCAGCTTCTGCAATTGCGCGTGTCCTGCTCGAATGAACAGGCGATAGAGGGTAAATTATTGAAAGAAATCGAAAAATTAAATAAGCGCATCGATCAGCTTGTTGTTTCACGTGGTCGGTCCCCATACCGCAGAAACTGGAGTAAACCTCGAGGACGAAGTAATAGTGATAATCGGGATTCAAGTATCTGTTGGTATCATAGACGATTTGGAAAAAAATGTAGGGAAGAAAAATGCATAAAGCCGTGTTCTTGGGCGGGAAACGAAACCAGCAAAGAGTAGAGGCGACTTATTCTTTGCCTCAACAGTCACGTCGCCTGTTCATTAGAGACCGGACTACAAAATGTTTCTTTTCTGGTCGACACCGGTTCGGACGTGTCAATCCTTCCTGCCAACAATGTACAAAAACGGAATCCACCCGTACAAACGCTTTTGGCTGCTAATTCTTCCCCTATAAATGTTTATGGTCAACAAACCCTTTCTCTAGATTTTAAGTTAAGACGAAAATTTAATTGGACTTTTCTAGTGGCAAATGTTAGTACACCAATTTTGGGAGCAGATTTTCTTCATAATTTCGAATTGGTTCCAGATCTCCGCCACAAATGCCTAAGAGATTTAAAAACAAAATTTGAAACAACAGGTCACATGAAATGTGCATTAATTCATTCAGTAAAAACAATCAATATTGATAATATATATAATGAACTTCTTAAACAATTCCCATCTATTACAAAATTACCAGATCCCAATCAGCCTGTCAAACACAACACAATGCATTTTATTTCAACAAAAGGACCTCCAGTTGTGGCAAAACCCCGCAGGTTGGCTCCGGATCGCCTGAAAATTCCTAAAACCGAATTTCAAAATATGATACAACTCGGACATTTAAGACCTTCACGTAGCAACTATGCATCACCTTTGCACATGGTTCCAAAAAAGGGAACTTTGGAATGGAGACCTGTAGGCGATTATCGTGCCTTGAATGCGCAAACCAAAAAAGACAGATACCCGATACCATGTATAGCTGATTTTACTGCTAATTTACGTGACACTAAAATTTTTAGTCGACTTGACCTCATCAAAGCATATCATCAAATACCAATCAATCCTGATGATATTCCCAAAACAGCGATATGCACACCTTTTGGATTGTTCGAAAGCACACGCATGCAATTTGGCTTATGCAATGCGTCTGCAACATTTCAGAGATTCATAGACGAGGTAATACGTGATTTACCAGGCGTCTATGCATTCGTCGATGATATACTCATAGCCTCTAAAAATGCCGAGGAGCATTATCATCATTTAAAAGCACTATTTTCCAAATTAGCAGAATATGGTTTGTGCATAAATGTATCCAAGTGCACATTTGGTAAACCTACCATTGATTTCTTAGGATTTCGAATATCTGAACATGGTATTCAACCACTTCCAGATAAAGTTAAATGCATAATCGATTTTCCGCAGCCCACAACCTTATCTCAACTTCGAAGATTTTTGGGTATGTTTAATTTTTATAGGTCTTTCATATATCAAGCTGCACACATACTTGCGCCTTTAGTGAAATTGTTAGAAGGCCATACAAACAAAAAGAAATCTCGTTCCCGTGTTCCTAAAACAGAACCCCTTAATTGGAACGAAGATGCTGAAAAAGCTTTCGTAGCTGCCAAAAATGCAATATCTCAGGCTGCTCTTTTACGGCACCCTATTCCAGGCGCTCAGTTGAGTATATGGGTTGACGCCTCAGATGTCGCGATCGGCGGCACCCTTATGCAGTTTTATCAGGAACGTTATGAACCTTTAGCATTTTTTTCCATGAAATTAAACAACAGTCAGCGGAATTGGTCAACATATGACCGGGAATTATTTTCTATTTATTCGGCAATAAAAAAATTTCGGCACATGCTAGAGGGGAGAATTTTTCAAATTTATACTGATCAAAAACCGCTAATTTATGCATTTAAGCAAAATCCCCATAAATGTTCGCCGCGGCAATCACGCCATTTAGATTACATTTCCCAATATTCCACTGACATTAGACATGTACCAGGTTCCGAAAACATTGTTGCAGATTGCCTCTCAAGAATTGAAATTGATTCTATTTCAAAATCTCCAATCTTAAATTTTGAGGAATTCGCAAAAGCTCAGGAAAATGATTCAGAGCTACAGAACCTGCATAATAGTACATCGCTCAAATTGGAATTGAAACCTTACCTCATTTCTGATTGTAGCCTACTATGTGATACTTCAACAGGTACGCCTCGACCCTTAGTTCCTAGTTTCTTTCGTCGGCTGATATATGAACATTTGCACAACCTAGCCCATCCAGGCATAGCAGCTACCACAAAACTAATTTGTTCCAGATACGTATGGCCAAATATGAAACGAGACATCAAAAACTGGGTTCGTGGCTGTGAGAAGTGTCAAAGATCAAAAATACAGAGGCACACCAAAGCACCTCTTGGCACGTTCTCTCTTCCTGATGCACGTTTTTCCCAAATACATATAGATATCGTAGGTCCCTTGCCTCCATCTGACGGTTTCAGCTATCTTTTAACGATGATTGACCGATTTAGCAGATGGCCAGAAGCCGTACCTATATCTGATACACAAGCTAAAACAATTTGTAGTGCCATATTAAAGCATTGGATATCAAGATTTGGTTGCCCTTCGCTCATAACCACGGATCAAGGCCCACAAATGCGATCAGCAATATTTGATGAATTTACGAAAATGATGGGAACACAGAAGATCCGCACAACGGCATATCATCCGATATCGAATGGCATTATCGAAAGATTTCATCGACATTTAAAGTCATCCATCAAAGCTCACGAAACCAGTAGGTGGACTGAAATATTACCGATAGTTTTACTAGGCATTCGCACAGCAGTGAAGGAAGATATACAAGCTTCTTGCGCTGAGCTTGTCTACGGCACTACGTTGAGATTGCCCTGTGATATGCTGGATGAATACAAGATCCGACCTTTCAACGATAACTTCGTCACGCAACTACGAAACACCATGCGGCAGTTAAGTCCAGTTGCTACATCATCTCACTGCCAAGAGAAGTTCTATATACACCCTTCCTTGACATCTTGTTCACACATCTTTCTAAGAGTGGATCATGTACAACCTCCATTGTGTCAACCATATACTGGTCCTCACAAAGTCCTAAGTAGAACTGGGAAAACTATAACAATCGAGCTTAATGGTCGTAAGTCTACGGTATCAATAGATCGAGTGAAGCCAGCTCATTTGATTTCTACTTCAGACTTGTCCACGAAAACTGTTCCAGAGAACTCTAAATTAAAACTCTCTCTTAAAGCGGACAGTAACCCTGACCAAACAAAAACTGTCACACGTTCGGGCAGACATGTCCATTTTCCTAAAAAACTGGCATCTTATATTACTTACTGAAATTGTTGATAAATTGTTCATTTTGCATACTACACATTATGCCTATATTTTGTTATATATTGCAATTTTATTTCATGTAAATATCCTTGTAATTTTTCTCCACAAGCGTGGATTCTGACACAGATAGTCAAAAAAAAAAAATAGTATACACTTGTATATCGTTTCTTCGGTACCCTACGTCACTGGGGGGATACTCTTGTGGCAGCCGCAGAAAGGCAAGGGAGAAAATTCTTCGTTCGGAATGGCAGCTGGCCAGAGCCGTTGTCATAGCAGCGCAGACGAAAATGTTTACATTGCGTTTTTGTGTGTTCGAATACGAAGAGTGTCAGAATCGACGTTTATCAATGTTCTACGAATAAAGGTAGTAAAGTGTTTTTAAGTGAGTGATTATATTATACGAGCGACCCACCACAGTAGTATTAAAAATAATAATAGTAATAATACAATATGTTCTTTCTGTCACTACCCATAAAATTTTCATTTTATGATGTGACATATTAAGCTAGTAAATTTGAAATAAAATTACTCTAAAGAAAAAAAAAAGGAGAGATAGAGGTGTGTGTTGGGGGGGGGGGGGGGGGATAATATGTTTGAACACCGAATAAATGTTGAATTTATATTTAAATATATGTGTGTGTGTATACTTTTAAAGGGTAGTTTTAAGTTTAATGCTAGTCATTGAAAAATAGTATTTAGTTATTATTTAAGAATTCAGGGATTTTTTTAAAATACATTATTCTTGCATCTTGTTAAAAAACAAGAAAAGTTTAAAGATTCTCTAGGATCTAGAATCTTATTTTTCATAATAAGATTTTAAATTTATACTTAATAAAGGAGAAAAAATAAAACAGTAATATTGACAGTTACATTCCAATAATTTGAGATAGCAATTACTTTCCAATACCTTTAGGTAAATCTTACTTAAATATGTAAATGTTTTTTTTTTAAATAAAAATAGTACAATTTATACACAAAACACTTCTCACAGCCATTCACAAGTTTTTAACGATTTACAAAAATAAATATTTTTAATGAAAAAAAAAAGTTATCAATTATTCAAGTTAATTTTGATAAGTATTTAAGAGTGTGTTAAAAATAAAATCAACTACAATATACTCTTAAATATGGACTTAAAAAACCTTTTGTTTTTTAAAATATATTTAAAAATTTTATCCAAATTTCGCATTTACAACTTTTTAAAAACCCTATAAATTAATTTATTAATTTAATTCAATAAGAATTGTACAAGAAATTCAATCTTCCTTACGTTGAACGCAAGGCCTTGGCTGAAAATCTTTAGCAGTCGATTTTAGCAGCTGTACGAGGCTAACGAGAAAGACAGGCTACCGCGGTGGGCCCGATTCTTCTTTTATTTCAGACCGCTGGAGTCACGTGATGTTCTTTTTGCACACCTTCATTGGTGCATTCGAGCATCACGTAACTCTAGCGGTCTGTAAAAAAAAGAAGAATCGGACCCACCGCGGTAGCCTGTTTTTTTCGTTAGCCTCGCAGCTGTACTTGTGACGAAAACAGCGTTTGTAGTGTGGGAGGAGCCTAAATTGATACGTCACCTTGTTTATACCTAAGCGTTGTGCGATTTAGCGCTGGCCGTTACTATAGCACCTAGAATATATAGTGTGGAAATTGGCTATCCCTTAAAAAAGTGCTAAAATATTGTATCCCTTAAGGGGGTCCGGGACACAAAAATCTTCAATTTTTCAATTTTTTTTTTTTTTTTTTATTGGATTAAAAATTTATCTGCCGTTTTCTGCTTAAAATGATGTTTAAATCATGTTTCTATCTTAATTAGAACAGGAAATATTATTTTTTTCGTTTTGGTTTGTTTTCAAAATCTGTCTTTCAAGCTATGGTTGACAAGGAAACGAGTTCTTGTGAAATTGCGTTATTCTTCATGATAGGTTTTATCACTATTTCTAATATTTAACTTCTTATAATAGTCCAGTCAAATTAGGTTAAAAAAGGGCCTAAAGTGGAAAATTCTAGTGTAATTGATTTTAGTGTTTTACTTTATGTTTTCGGGGGTGCTGAACACGAATCTGAAGTTGTCCAACAAAATTTCTCTCGGCAAATATGAAAAATCGTGAAAAAACCACTAAAAATCGCAGATTTTTCGAGTTTTTTGCTTATAACTTGCAAACTAAACTTTGTACGCAAAAGGTGACCCAATATTAAAATACAGACGAGAAAATTACCTAAAATTCATGTTTTTATCATTTTTATTGTACGACATATGTCTTCCTTAGAGGCACTGAAAAATCGGCGAAAACCAGTAATTTTGGAAAATCGCAAAACAGATATTCTTACTCTTTCCATTCATGACACTAAAAGTAAGCATTTCACTGTCAACATTTGCTGATGTACTCACTTATTATTAGGTTATATATTATTGTGATGTAGGTATACTGTGTGACCTCGAAAATCCGGCATTCAGAGATTCGGCAACTTACCCCCCCCCCCACACACACACACATACACACTTTTTCTTTCACTTCCAACTTACAAGAAGATCAAAAATAACAATTATTTTCGAATTTAAAACCGAGGTAAAAACGATGCATTAGCGGACATCGAGATCGCTTACGCTGGGCTAAATAGAATCCTCGATAACACTGGTAGCAGCTCAGAAGAACGAGGACGAGGACCTATCAGAAGATAAGTTCTCACCGAAAAAATGCATAAATTTGACCGGAAAATTAACAACATCTTCAAAGAAACAAGATTGTATTTCCGAAATCGATATTCGTCACTTGTATAAAATCCAAGAAAGAAGATAGTTACTTGGCATTGATGCTTGAGAAATTACATGAGAAGCAATGGCAACACTACTTATCAGATTTTTTTAACATATAAAATATCAATTAAAGTAAGTTTTTTAAACATTCAATTTTCTCTTTTTTTCACGTCAATATCATTTGGGTATGTATTAAATAACGAATAAATGTCACTATCAAGAAAATCGTAAGTAGTACTTTTGATATTTTCCCCCGAAATCTGTAATTTTCAAAAATCAGTTACAAATTTGCAATATCTGACATTCACACAAAACAGGCACGAGAGGATGAGGATACGCTTATTGTCACCACAGCAAGGGACATTGCACAACAACATAACTCTGTAATCATTGTGGGTGAAGGCGTAAATTTGCTAGTTATCATGATTTGTCGCTGTAGGGGTGTACATTCAAATGTATACTTTCTAAAGCTAGGCAAAGGGACAGTTTCACCACTCATGTTTTCTTCTGATTGCAAACTTGATCAATCGATAGCTAACAAAATATTATTTTTGCATGCCATGGAAGGCTGTGATACTACTTCAGCCTTGTTCAAAGTAGGAAAGATGAGGTTTCTTCGGACTCTCAAGAAAAACTCTGCATTAACTAATACCATTGAGGTTTTTAAAGACCCTATGGCAGGTGCAGTTACTGATGCTGGCAATCGATTTTTGGTCTCATTGCATAAATTTGCTGACAAGGAAGCCACATTAAACAAATTGAGGTATTTATGTTACCTTAGGTCTGCATACAAGACATCAGTCCATTTGGCGTCCTTACCTCCTACTGAGTTTGCAGCTTAGCAACATTCCTTTAGGGTATATTTTCAAGTTCAACAATGATTTGAGAATGAAAAAGATCCTGAACAATGGGGTTGGAAGAAAAGGAAAGATGGTCTGGAGCCAGTAACCACACTACAGCCACCAGCACCTCAAGCCGTTTTGAAATTCATTTTTGGCAAATGCAAGAAGACCTGCTAGAAAAACTGTGGATGCAAAAAAGCAGGCCTCAAGTGCTCCAATATGTGTGTAAACTGCGAAAACAGTTGCAATAACATGCCTCTTACTGAAATCGAGGAAGACGAGGATGATCCGGAATTCTTTGAAGTACTTGAAGGTAAATATGTATAAATAATTCCATTTCACCTTTACTTTTTCACTAACTTGTTTATTTTTCTGATCAAAATATTTATCTTAATACAGTGGTATAACTACCTAATTTTCAAACAATTAGAAATAAATCATAAATTATTTTTTTAAACGGTGGTTCGTAAAATAATAGGCTAATATGTTTTCTAAATTGAGGTCCAAAAGTAACCTATTCATGACTAGGGCTGAGCGATGTCTAAAATGAAATATCGTGATAAATCGGCAGCTTTATATCACGATATTCCGATATATCGATATTGCGACATATGAACAAAAAAATATATGTACATTTATAATATATGTATAACTTCAATATACATTATATATTTTATTAAGGATTAAAATTAAATATATATATCATTCTCAAATAGATTAATAAAAAACTATGCATAAATAAGCAAATCTAAATAAATAAATGCTAAAAGAAACTAGTAGGATGTGTTAATGGCAAAAATTTCTTCTATTTCTACGTGTTATTACTTCAAAATTCGCTATCACAGAGGCAAAATTAAATAACAATCTATGCCCATCATGGATATTCTAAAGATATAGGTGCACTAAATTGTATACAGTTAAAAGGAAATATAAGCATCGCATCTTTCAAACAAATAATTGAATTTCAGCACCAACCTTATTAGATGTCTGTATCCAAAATTCCTAATCTAAAAATCATAAAAGCAATACCTGTTGGACAGTATACACCCAAGCCTAAGAAGGATCTACTTATGTGAAACCGTAAGAGAATAAGGTGTTTGATTAAAATTCGTGCATTAGTTTTTGAGATACAGATATCGCTAAAATTGTGGAATAATGCAGCATAGCAGCGCCACCTATTGGACCATTAACACTAACACTTAATCAGCAACAAGTTATGTCAACGTCTGTCTGAATTTGAAATGTTATGAAAATACGTGCGATAATTCTTGAGAAAAAGCTATAGCGGAAATTTTGAAAAATACAGCATAACAGCGCCACTTATGGGCTATAAACACCAAACACTAATCAATAAAATTTATGTCTACGTCTAAGTCTAACTGAATCTGAAGTTTGATAAATATCAGCGCATTAGTTCTTCAGACAGAGCTATTGCGAAAATCGTGAAAACTCAGCATAGTAGCTCCGCCTGTTGGGCAATTTACACCAAGAACTAATCAGCACCAATTTACAAGGTACAACTGAATTTGAAATCTGACAAAAATCCGTGCATTAGTTTTTGAGATAAAGTTATTGCGGATATTGTAAAAAATGCAAATTTACACTAATTTACAACGAGATATAAAAGAATCTAAAATTTTGTTAAATTCCGTGCATTAGTTCTTGAGATAGAGCGCCTACAAAATTTGTGTTACAAAGAGACAGACAAAACTTTTTAAAAATAGTCAAATCGTGTTCAAGACTTTCTAAACATATAAATCGGTCGAAACCCGGATGACAAAATTTTCATGAATCCAATACTTTCTTCTTGTAAAGATAGTAAAAAAGAAAGTAAAAGAACTAAAAAAAAAAAAAAATCGTTAACAGAGAGAGAAAAATAATAGTTTGGTTAAAGTCAATTTTTGAATTGTTTATATTTTATAATTGTTAAATAATATTTATATTGCTGTTGTGCTGTTATGCTTAAAATTGCCTTACTATGCGTCGGCGTCCCCGACAAAAGCTCTTAGTTTATTTTATTTCATTTTTATATTCTCCATTTTTTTAAAACAAAATAAAACTCTGCGTGATCTGCGAATCATAATCAAATGTGTTTCAAAATTTACCTTCCCCTTAATTTCGTTTTTCCATCGTCCATGTATGCTGTGTACATGAACCGCAATAATTAACTTTTTGGACTCCGGCGTCTCTTACACAAATTTTATTCGGCCGGCACCACTTTTATAAAAGAAGTTTCCTTCAAGTACACAATTTCAAAAATGCTAAGATTAAGTAAGGAAATTTTATTATCCTTTATTACAGGTGCCAAAAACAAATTTTGAAAGGAAAGATGGTGTCGCCACAGCGGTGACAACGGAGTGCAAAGGGTTAAATAACTTTATGCAATAGCAGATAAGGATTTTAATGAGTTACTGTCACTTTCAACTAATTTCTTGCTATTAAATTTAAAAAATCCTTGAATGTGCTAGAAATTTTTGCGTGAAATAATATTTTTTTGAGAACAGCCCTAAGAGTTTAAACTTAAAAATTCTGAATTAAAAAATATTTTTTTTCTTAACCTTTAAGACTATCTCTTATGCTTGTTCTATCGGGGAACTTCGATGAGGATCTCCTGCGTTTCGACCAATGTCCGCTAAATGAAGAAAAAAAAACTAACCCCCCCCCCCCCGCCACACACACACACACACACACCGAACAATTTACGTCTTTCCTCTTTTGATTGTCAGTACGCAAACTTTAACTGCTTAATTTTTCTGCCCTGTTTGTTATTTTGAATTCTAGTGACATTAAATAAATATTGACATCTAAATATTCTCCCCCACTCCCCACAAACAAACAATGACAGAGGCAGTAAATACCAAATACTCACATATGTCAATTTTTAAAAGAAACTACCAGGAGAAAAAAAAACGAGCTTCAGAGAAGTAAAAATATCTGCATAAAAAAAGAACCTGGAATAAACATTAATATATATTGCTGTGGAAGTATTATTTCATTTGTCCAATTAAATCCACTGTTGCAAATAAAATGTAATACTTCATTTATTTATCTCCCTGATTCACATATTGTTCATTAACAACGAACAAATATTCATTCAAAACCGCTGAACCCGATTGAAGATAAAACAAAACAAACAATATCATTTGCTGTCGGCAACTACATGAGAAAAACCAGCTGTATCATATTTATCGCCCGTCATCTGAACCTGAACACCGAAACTATCACTTTTTCCCCTTTTGAAAAACCGTTTACGCTGAGAGAAATCACAGCGTAATACCATGGTAATACCATGATAATACCATGATAGTATCATGCTTATCGAAAACTGAGGGTTCGGTTAATATCACGGTTGAAGCTGGGAGAATCTTGAGGAGTGATCATGGTTTAGGGTGAGACGTATCATGATGATCGAAACCGATTATTCGGTATTTAATGTCATCATGGTTTAGGCAGGGATAAAATACTCCATTAGTATCATGGTCATCGTAATAACCTGCGGTTTAGAATGGTAGAATTTTGAGTACTCGAAGGTGAAAAAGCGCCGATTGCAGTTTAATGAAAAAGTATAATAATCGTGGTTTGCATCACGATTATGATAATCGTGGTTTGCATCACGATTATGATAATCGCGGTTTACACCACGATTATGATAATCGTGGTTTACATCACGATTACGATAATCGCGGTTTACATCACGATTACGAGAATCGTGATGTACCGTTGTATAGGATTTTTTGATATCGTCATCGCGATTTATAATTTATATCGATTTTATCGGTGTTATCGATGTATCGCCCAGCCCTATTCATGACTTGAGTTGTAAAAGAGGGGTAACAAAAGAAAGACGTAACAATCATGTTATGATAAAATATTGCATGAATCAGTACTTACTTAATTAATTACAATTAGTTCCACCGTTTTTAAAAATACTATGTGCACCAGAGCTGCTCAGAAGCATAAGCTTCGACCCTTGGGTGTTTGCAGCCTTCGCCTACGGCTGGGGCAACAATCTTCTCCCTCGGGACGAAAACGGCTCTTTCGCGCCCAGGTGGTTAAATAAATATATATTTTTTTTTAGGTGTAGAAGAATTGGAAGGCATGCCTGAAATCATGCAACCTTTTTCCAAGAAGGATCGGTTTGACTAATGAGTGTCATTTCAAGTCAATAATCATTTAATAACAAGTGTTGTATAAAAAAAAATACTTACCTACCTATTTTATTATACTGTATAACATTAAACACTAACCGATCATCAATCACTTTTTATCTTTTTGTTGTATCTATAAAAACTAACGCTTACGTTTCACATATCTGTACATACGTCTAATGATGCATTTTGTATGTTTTCAATAAAGGGAAAGCTGAATACTTCGTGTATTCGTCATTGTTTATCTCATAACTATTCGAGGTCCAAAAAAATTACTTGCACATAAATTGTAGAGAATTGTATCAATTTCGGAAATACAGTCTTGTTTATTTGAAGATGATGTTAATTTTCCGGTCTAATGTATGCATTTTTTTGGTAAGACCATATCTCCTGCCAGGTCCTTACCTCGTTCTTCTGAGCTGCTACCAGTGTTATCGAGGGCTCTATTTGGCACAGCGTCAGCGATGTCGATGTCATCTAATGCATTGTTTTTTTTTATCTCGGCTTTCAATTTGAAAATAATTGCTATTCTTACTTTTGCCGTAAGTTGGAAGTGAACAAAAAGGGAGGGAAGAGATGACTTTGATGCCGGATTTTTTTAGTTGTCGGATCTCTGAATGCCGGATTTTCGAGGTCACACTGTATACCTACATCATAAAAATATATAACCTAATAATAAGTGAGTATGTTTGAAATGTTTACAGTGAAATGCTTACTTTTAGTGTTATGAATGGAAAGAGTAAGAATATCTGTTTTGCGATTTTCCAAAATTACTGTTTTTCGCCGATTTTTCAGTGCCTCTAAGGAAGACATATGTCGTACAATAAAAATGATAAAAACATGAATTTTAGGTAATTTTCTCGTCTGTATTTTAATATAGGGTCACCATTTGCGTAAAAAGCTTACTTCGCAAGTTATAAGCCAAAAACAAAAAAAATCTGCGATTTTTAGTGGTTTTTTCACGATTTTTCATATTTGCCGAGAGAAATTTTGTTGGACAACTTCAGATTCGTATTCAGCACCCCCGAAAACATAAAGTAAGACACTAAAAACAATTACACCAGAATTTTGCTCTTCAAACTCTAATTTGACTGGATAAAAGATACAGGGTTGAAACTCGGAACATATCTTTTTCAATTATTTTACTTTACTTTTGAGCCAGCATATTTGAAAAAAATATTTACTTTTGAAAATATGATTTTTTTTTTTAAAAAGTTGCACCACTTTTTTTGTAATTTTTTTGTTAAATATTTTTATTTTTTTTAAATTAATATTTTTTAAAATGCTGGCTCTAAATTAAAAAATATATATTTCTGTTTATTTAAATGAAAAACAATTTAAATTCTACAAATAATATTTCGAGTTATAACGATTTTAAGTTATACCACTTTTTTCATAAATTTTAAATTAATTTTTTTTTTTTTTAAAGCTATGAGAGGTTTTATCATTTGATTTTGTTTACAAATTATATGGTTAACCATCATAAAAAAATTCAAAATTTTAACTTAATAAATAAATTTTTTTTGAAAATCTGTCCCGGACCCCCTTAAATGTGCAACGATGCTGCTGAAATATACAGATCGCAGCGACATCTGCAGGATATTTTCTACAACTGCAAGATATTGCTAGTCTATACAATGTAATACGAAAATCCCGCAGATGTCGCTGCGATCGACACTTGGGATTTTAGCAGTATCGTCGCACATTTAAGGGATACAAATTTTTAGCGTTGTTTGGGTAGCATATTTCCACACAAGGTATTCTAGACGCTGTAACTTGGCTAAATGTGGCGGACACAGGAGCAAGGTAGAAGCTGCTTCAAGTACATTGTATGTCTCTAAAAATTTGTGGTGAAGTACTATGATTAATATGTGTCGAAAATTGCGGTTTGGAATTCCAAACTGCTTTGTTTGATAGCGATATATCTTGTATCTAAATGCACAAAATTTGATGAAACTGGATGATTGAAGAGCTGGGGATTCGATGCCCGTTTTATTTTCTATTTCCAAAGGAACTTTCAAGTAAGTTTCGACACATACTAAACCGCATTTTAATTTTTTTATCTTACCGGTAAGTAATTTTCCTGCAATATCCGCTCCAATAAGAATATGAAAATTTCAGTTGGGGATGATTCAGACAACAATTTTTCCTTCATGTGGCTAGTGTCATTCAAATATATTCTATGTTCTTTAAGCTCATGTAATAGGGGTTTTTTTTCTATTTGTGGTACATCGGAACAAATTTTAGTTTGATCAAAGGCCTTAAAATTACATTTATAATCACCCTTTACATTACTAAGATTCACAATAAATTGTTTATGAATTTCAGAAACCTCCATTCCACCAAATAGATTATGAACAATGTTGCTCTCACTTATACTTTTGTATTGCATCATTTCAGCAACAAACTTCGAAATATACGACTTTTGTGATCCAGTATCGATTAAGCACCTGATAAACTTATCTTCACTATTTCCGCTTTTTTTTACAATTAAAGTTTGTTAAAGTGACATTTCTACCGACAATTTGTTTTTTCTCATCTACTTTATTACTCCTTTCACAAATTAAAGAATTATGTTTTCCACTGCAATGATCGCTTCTTATTTTTGAAAAGCAATCTTTTGCTAAATGATTTCCCTTTTTCATACAGAGATAACACATTCCGTTTTTTCTCAAACATGCTCGTCTTTCTGCTAAGGACTTAGAACAAGCTGCAGAATTGTGCTTAACTGATTCAGCGGAATCTCCGCAAAAAATTCAATGATTTATCAAAACCTTCAATGAAGCAGCAGTAGGAACTGTAAACTTATTTATTTTTCTCTCCCTCTGCACTTTCGGTGGATTTTGAGCGGTAACCCTATCTTGTATGTGAATCGCAGTTTCTCTGCATTCTATTTCTGCCCGTAGAAATTCAAGCAGTTCGTTGACTTCAAAAAGATTATCCCGAGTTTTCCGTTTACGTTGAAATTCCAAATTTAACTCATTAGGAATTAATTTACGCAAAATTGGCGTTAGTAACGTACCATATGTTCCGGAAGTTACTTCAAGTGAATTTAAACTTCTTATTTGAGTCTCAATGTTATCATACAGCTTTCGCAATGCAAAAGTATTATTTACATTTTTAACTGTTTCTAAATTCAATAATTTTCCCATATGAGCATTTATAATCAGGTCTTTACGACCAAAACGCTTTTTGAGTAGTTCAATCGCTGCTATACAATTTTCACTCGATAGCGAAAACCCACTAATTGCACTAGAAGCAGCTCCAGTAAGGAAGGAATGCAAATAATTAAATTTATCAATGTCAGTTAAACTATCATTTTGATGTATCGTATTGTCATATTGGTTCCAAAAAGATAACCAATAAGCAGGATCTCCAATAAATTTATTAATACTCAATTTCGGTAATTTAATTTTAGAATGAGAGCAAGAAGTCAAATTCTCTGTTGAAATACTTTCGTTAACCGAATTTGTTTTCTTAATAGAACGTTCAGGTTCAACTTTCATTTTTAAAGTATACGTTAGTTTCGATTTCATAGAAATTATTTTTTCAGAATAACCTTTGGCAGTTTCAAATTCAGTTTCTAATTCGCCGTCATCATCCATTAAGTTTTGGATCTGCTCATCTAAAGTTATTAAATTATTATACTTTGAGTTTAACTGATCAATATGTTCCGTAAGAACAGGAACTTCCTGTACTGATTCTGCAAGATACTGCTCACGAGTATTAATTAATTTCGTAGTCGCCGTTCTAGAAACAGCACGTTTCTTCTTTAGTTTTTCAATATCAGACATATTTAATCCGTAATTTTAAATATAATTAATTTTATAGCAACTTGATATAAGAACAATAATATAACTTTCAAAATACATTCAATAACTTTCAAAATATATTCAATAACTTTCAGAATAATCCCTTTCTCAAAATACGAAAATTCATTAAAAGAAATCTTAAGTCTTTATTATTTTTAAATGCTATATTCGTTTCTCACTAATAACAATATTAATATTTTACCATTTGTTTTGGGGTAATATTTCATAAACAAATAACACTTCCTAAATAAATAAAAATCCTACATACATGTACATGATTGATATTATACCCTTTATTTAACTTAACTGAGTTTTTATACGTAAAGATAGAATTCTGAATTCGATTTTTCACTCACTTCCTCATATGATTTTCCGATGACAATACAATATTTTAACATTAATTAATAAATTAATTTTAAGCCATTTTTCCATTAGCCGACCGAAGGTGATCATTCATCAAATAATTTTTATGGTCATAACTGTTTAGGAGTTGAAAAAATTGAGTTATTGATGAATGCACTCCAAAATTCGCCAACTGGCTGTGAAACTGACACAACAAAATATTTTAAACACAAATATATATATATATATATATAAACAATATAATCATTTTTTTTAATTCTTCTTTATTTTTTAAATATATGTATGGGGCATTCTCACAATCTTTTGACTTTTGGGGAAAAAAATCTTACAAAATTAAACTTGCTGAAATAACATTTTAATCTGATAGACGAACGCCTTAATAATTCAAAAAAAAAAGAAAAAATGGTCAGCAGCGAAAATTTTTTTATTTAACTAAGGTTTAAGTTGAACTTGCGAGTTTAATTTTCCTTACCATTTTACCCCTATAACTTTTTATTTTCTTCTAAATTTTTACTTATAATGAATTTGCATAGTACCCACAGGACATTCAAATAAGAAATAATAACAAGGTAGTACTTTTAATACAGAATTTTTGTATAACATTGTCTTAAAGGGGTGTTAAAGAAGTTACGGTAAGGTAAAAAAGGGGGATGGTATTGGAAAAAAGGGACGGTAGGGATGGAACGGTAAGGAAAATTACCACCTATTTTTAGGAAAATCATGTTAAGACTAAGTGATAGCCACAATGTTCATTGATTTTTAGAAACAGTTGTTAACATTGGATTAAATTAATTTTTTTTTTTAAATTTACCTCGAAAAGTGCAGGAATAAACCTTGGGGACGGTGAGACTACCAATAAAGTCACGATGCTGCTTGAAATTGATATTTAAATGATGATTTAAATTCTACAGTAAATTTCCTGCCAAAGAATTTTAGACATTATTTCTCTAGCATACTTCTGCATGAGAAAAAACTTGAAAGAAATTCTTTGGCTGCATCTGAAATGATTTTCTGTATGTTTTTAGAAGAGGGATGGTAAGGAATCTAAAACCCAGGGACAGAGTTTAAAAAATAATAACAACCGTAAAATTATGTGCAGGTTAATTTTAGCTACATATTTATATAAAACAATAGTTCCAGTTTCAGAAAAAAATTATATCGAATTATTTTTATTGAAACAATTGTATCCAGACAGCTTCAAACTTAAAAATCAGCATCAGGGACACGGGACGGTATAGGTGTTTTCCAGGTGTTTGGACCCCTCAACATCGTCCAAGACTTATTTATCTCGTTAATATTGTTGTGCAATCATACAATGGGATGTTCCCCAGTATATGAAATTAAAAAAAAAACACAAAAAAGTGTATTAAAATAAAAATTATTATTCAGGGGCATGAAAGTCAAACGATTGTGAGAATGCCCCATATATATATGTATATATTGTGTGCGTGTGTGCGTTGTTAGTGGGCAATCTACAAAAACATGTATATCTATAATAATAAAAGAAGGTTGTTTGTATGTGTGTGTCTATCTGCGATGGCTAGGAAAATCTTCCGCACGTAGAGGACTGAAAATTTAGATGAGGATAGTCCAAGGCAGCGCCTGCTACACCTAAGACTCAGATTTTTAAATTTTTTGTTAATTAATTTAGATGTCATTTAGATCAAAAACCATAATTAATATCACAAAATGGCGCAAAAACTCTCAGCGTGGTGGCCGGAACGTCCGCCTCTTCGGAGAATCTGAAGCAGGGAAGATTCCACTGTTCCCCCTCCGTTTTTCTAAACGTGTTCTAAATAAAGAAAAACGAAAGCCATCAAATCCCATCTACATTCTTTAAGCCAGTGTTGAATTCAGACACTTTTCTTCGGGAGAGAATCCTGTGGCTCCGGGGGGATATTATAGAGTTCCGGTGTGTGTGTGTGTGTGGGGGGGGGGGGTTCATTTTTTCACCATTAAAAACACAAAATATCAAATCTTCCGGGTGGACATCTCCTTGCTCCGGGGCGGGGGATGTCCCCCCCCCCGGGCCATCCACTGAATTCAACACTGCTTTAAGCTTTCTAAAGGAACAATCCGCTTAAAAAATTACAAAAGTTAACCCCTTCAAAAAAATTAAGAAACGTCAAATTTCTGCTTTTATTTTCCATTTTACGAAACCCGCATCCGCTTAAACAACCGAAATTCGAAAAAATCCGATTATACCAAACTAAAGATTGTATTTTTACGTTTAAAACACTACAATTCGTTCGAAAAAATATCAATGTTAATTCTTTCAAAAAAATATTTCTCAAGAGCCGTTTCGGTGTTTTCCTAGGTTTCTTAAAGCTTAAAAAATGTACATCTGCGCTTCTGATCATAATACAAATAAAAAAATAGAAAAATACCAGACCATATCTAAGTTCATTTTCTTTTCGCATACCACAATCCGTTTCGAAAAATACGAACATTAACCATTTGAAAAAATTCGTTCGCGAAACTCATTTTCTCGAATTCCGTTTTTCCTGCTGTGTTTAACGTTCTGTATAGGCTTCATAAATCAAACTACGACCAAACCACATCTACTTTCCTTTTCTTTCTGATTGCCGCAATCCGTTTAAAAAATATTATTAACCCTTTGAAAAACCATTTTTGAAAGTCACGCGATTTCCGTTTTTCGGGGTGATGTTTAATAATCGACTTTCTGAAATCAAAACGCGGAAAAACTAAAAATACCAAACCATACCTACGTTAATTTTTCATTCGAAAGCCGCAATACGTTTAAAAATACTAATATTAACACTCTAAAAAACATTTTCCGAAACTCACTTTAGCAATTTTCGTCTTTTTTCGCAATGTTTAACCTTCTGAACCCGGAATGTTTAATCGAAATACGAAAAAGCAAATTCCACACGTTTAATAAGCGTATAGTCAGCTTTAAAAAGACGTCTTTGGTTTTAAAAAATATTATTATGAACCCTTTCAAAAAAATTCGTTTCTGGAAGTCATTTCGGATTTATTATTTTTTTTTTTTTCTGGTCGCTTTCGTAAATCTTGAATATAGACCGCGAGGTTGCAGCACAGACAATCACCTCATCGAGTTTACGGCTGAAATTCCAGAATTAGTTAAAACTCGATTTTCCTATTGAAACACAATCGGTCTACCAAGTCATATCTTGGTGGAAAACACCTGAAAACCTGATTTTAGCGG
Organism: Maratus speciosus; assembly: GCA_963932465.1. Classification (NCBI taxonomy): domain Eukaryota; kingdom Metazoa; phylum Arthropoda; class Arachnida; order Araneae; family Salticidae; genus Maratus; species Maratus speciosus. Next base: position 502,998,239 of record OZ010790.1, read on the forward strand.
TTGACACTGTAGGTTTACCATTGTGTTTTCCTGCCCCCTGTCCTCCATGTTCTCATACCTTTGGGTGCAGGAAAACACAATGGTAAACATACGAGTCATCCGCTAAAATCGGGTTTTCAGATGTTTTCCACCAAGATATGACTTGGCAGACCGATTGCGTTTTATTATGCGAATCGAGTTTTAACTAATTCTAGAATTTCAGCCGTGAACTCGATGAGGTGATTGTCTGTGCTGCAGCCTTCCGGTCTAATATGCACTTTGCTTTTACTCTCGATCTGCAGCCCTTTTATCTAGTGGCAAAACCAGACTAAATTTAATCTGGGGGCAAGATACTAAATTGGCGCCCCGCTCCTGCCACAAATATTTTTTGAAAAAAATTTGACTAAATAATTACTTAATGTAGCTAAACTAAACACGCTTTTTACGCAAATACATTTTAAATGTGCAAGTTGTTTTGTATAACAGCACATTGTTTGTACAAAATTTAATATATATATTTTTTTTAATATCGAAACTTAAATACTAGGTCTAGGTTGAGCAAAAAGTTCTGGGAAATTTGTGAAAGTTGCGTTGTTATGCGCAAATTAACAACAAAAGCAACAAGGACTATTCTTCAAAGTAGAGACCATCATAGTCCACAACTTACTGCCATCATTCTGCTAGATCCCGGTTTGCTGGAAGTACCATGGCAGCTTCTTGGAATAGAAAAACTCTTGACACGCTTCTTCAACTTCATTAGAAGATTCAAATTGACGGCCCTCGAAAAAGTGTTACATTGATCGAAAGAGGCCATAATAGGATGGAGCCACGTCTGGAATATAGGCGGGGTGTGGGAGAATTTCGACGCTGTCCAACTGTGCAAACTTGTGCTTGGTCCTCTTGGCCACGTGCCGTTTGGCATTGTCTTGCTGAAACAAAACGCGCTTTAGGCGGGCCAATCTTGGATACTTCTCCACCAATTTGTCGTAGATGCGATCCATCTGCTGGCAATAGAGCTCGGCACTGATGGCACGACCATCATATACGATAAAAATTTTGGTAGCTATTAGATTAAAAATTTCCCAGAACTTTTTGCTCAACTTAATAAGTACAAATTACAGAAAAAACATCATAGTTTTCTTATTTAAGATTTACGAACTTTATTTTAACATTATAAGACAGCTTGCGAGGTACAAATATTACAAAATTATAAATGAATTAAGTTTTTTGATAGTTACTACATTGTTAAATTTCTCAAGTATGTTTTAATTAGTTTTAACATGCTAAAACTTCTATTTCTGAAGGTGACAGGTACAGGCAGTGTAAGAAAGATTTTGAGTGACATAGAAATGTTTCGTGTTTTTTACACCTATTAGGTAGCTTTCATTACAAAAAGCTACCTATTGCAGCCGTTCGGAGGAAAGCGATTTCAAAAAATTTTGGTATATTTTCATCGATCATGACCCCCAGACCCCAAAACCCCCCTCCGTTCAAAATTGACACACATATATATATATATATATAGGGCTGTTTAATAGCCTCTGCTTATTAACCAGGAGAAGACCCTTTAATTGCCTTCGAGGAGGACTTAAAGGAATCGACTGGGAGCGGAGACTTAATGTCCAATCCGCACCTTCCACCGGTACAGCCTGTTAGTACCCTTGCCTAGTGCATGGGGAGCGAACGCGGATGGGCTTCCTCCAACCCGCTTGGCCAGCGTGGAGGAATTTGGCCACCTACCCCCCTTATTTTACCATGAGTTCACAAAATAAATCACGGCCCTTAATTCCCGGCGGTCTGAATGTTCCTGGTTACGGCAGTGATCAGAAAGACATGAAGACAGAGGGTGCTAAGAATAACTGGGCTCGGCTAGGCTGCCATAAGTTGATGACCTTGGCTACGTATAATGGACGATCCCTATCTTCGGAAAATCGTTTACAGGAACTTGAAGAAGAATTAGAAAGAATCAACTGGGACATCCTAGGATTATGTGAAGTAAGAAGAAAAGGAGAAGAGAAGATAGATCTTGCCAGTGGACATGTATTATACTACAGAGGCACAGAAGATGGAAGAACAAGCGGTGTAGGATTTCTGATTCATAAAAGGTGGAAGAATCACATCGTAGAATATGATAGTGCATCAGATAGAGTTGCAAGGTTAGTAATACAAGTGTCCAGAAGATACAAGCTGCAAATTACCCAAGTTTATGCACCAACAGTAAGCTATACTGATGAAGAAGTTGAGGATTTCTATGAAGAAGTAGCTTCAATGTATCAAAAGGGAAAATGCTACATAAAATTAATAATGGGAGACTGGAATGCTAGAATTGGGGAAAAAGAGAAAGGTGAGTTATCAGTAGGAAATCATGGATATGGGGTGCGAAATGAAAGAGGAAACAGATTGATTGAGTTTGCAGAATGTGAACAGTTGTATATCATGAATTCATTTTTCAAGAAAAAGCCACAAAGAAAATGGACATGGCGTTGTGCAAATGGCTCAACAAGTGAAATCGACTACATCTTAACAAACAAAAAGCATCTTATTCAGGATTGCAGCGTTCTCAATAACTTCAATACAGGAGGTGATCACAGGTTGGTTAGATACAAACTGCTGTTAAATACTAAAGTGGAAAGAATGAAGCTTTTGCAGCACTCAAAGAAATCAATCGATATAATAAATCTCCAGAAATATAAAGAAGAATTCCATTTGGAACTTAAAAACCGTTTCCAAGTACTTCAATCAGCTTTAGAAGAGCAAGATGTTACAGTAGTGAACAAGAAACTAATCAGTACTCTACAAGATATTGCAAAGAAGATAGCCGGCGATGCACAAGTAAAGCAGACAAAGAAAATAACAGAAGAAACAAGAAGATTGATGAAGAAACGCAGAGAATTTAAAATGAAGAAAAACGATCCTAAATCAAGAGTTGAATATGCTGAATTATGTAAAACGGTAAGAAAATGTGTTACAGAAGATATCAGAAAATTTAACTCTGATCTTGTCAAGAAAATTCTAGAAGATAACAAAAGTTTAAAATCAGCTAGGCGAAAACTTTGTGTTGGAAGAAAAGGTATTTTTGCACTAAAGAGGGCAGATGGAACAATCACCAAAATCAATAAAGAAATAGTACACATTGTCGAAAAATTCTATAACGATTTATATAAATGTGAAGATCAGAGGGAAATCAACTTATGTGATCCACGAGAAAACTTAACAGAAACCGATGCCATAATCCCAGTGACGACAGACGAAGTTTTACAAGCCATTAAATTTATGAAAAAAGGTAAATGCCCCGGAGAAGATGGAATTACAATCGACCTTATCAAAGAAGCAGGAGAAGAATTTGCAAAAATGCTATCCTTACTGTTTTCCAAATGTCTCCAGAAGCCAGATGTACCAGAAGATTGGAATAATGCTGTGATGGTGCTACTTTACAAGAAAGGAGAGAAGGAAAACATTAAAAACTACCGTCCAATCAGCTTACTGTCAGTGATTTATAAAATTTTCACCAAAGTTTTAACGACAAGACTTGAATCAGCTCTGGACTCAGCTCAACCTAGAGAACAAGCAGGATTCCGAAGTGGATTCAGCACAATGGATCATATCCAAACGGTAAGGGAACTCATAGAAAAACATAAGGAATATAATTTACCTCTTTGCCTTGCCTTTATTGATTATGAAAAAGCATTTGATTCGGTCTACACATCAGCAGTAGTAGAATCTCTGGAGGACATTGGTATAGACAAACCTTACATCAATATTATAAAGAAGATTTACAAGAAAGCAACAGCAACCATCCGCTTGGACAAAGGAAAAGCAAAGATCAAGCTTGGAAGAGGGGTAAGACAAGGAGACACCATTTCCCCTAAGCTTTTTACTGCTGTCTTAGAAAATATTTTCAAGAAGCTGGATTGGGAAAACAAAGGGATTAGAATAAATGGGGAATATTTAAGTCATCTCCGATTCGTTGACGACATTTTCATTTTCAGTAACAGTCCTGAAGAATTGGAAAATATGCTAAAAGATTTGGCAGAAGCTAGCATTAATGTGGGATTAAAAATAAACTTGGAAAAGACTAAGGTGATGTTCAATTCATTTGCATCAAAAAAGAAAATCGTCTACAACAACACTGAAATTAAAGAAGTGCAAAGTTATGTGTACCTTGGGCAAGAAATATCATCTGATAATAGTATCATGAATGAAATCAATAGAAGAATAAGAAATGAATGGAGTGCTTTTGGGTAGGGCTCCTATAATACAGGCTGAATCGTCAAGCATTTTGTTTCCCACTTTGACCAATGAGCGATTGTTGCACACGCGGCGTGGCCAATCGTTTTTCTCCTACCGGCAATTAAATGGCGGCGTGAGTCAGCCCGTATTATAGGAGCCTTACTTTTGGGAAGAACAATATTATTCTGAAGAGTAGCATGCCCCTGTGTTTTAAAAGAAAGATATTTAACCAATGTGTTTTGCCTCTCCTAACTTATGGAGCAGAAACATGGACGCTAACAAAACGGATGGTACAAAGATTACAAACAACACAGAGAAGTATAAAAAGATGTATGCTAGGTATAACTAGAAGAGACAGAAAAAGAATAACCTGGATAAGAAGTCAGACGAAAGTTTTTGACATCATTGAAAGAATTAAACGGCTAAAATGGAAATGGGTTGGGCACATCGCAAGAAGACAAGACAATAGATGGAGCACAAACACCCTACAGTGGTATCCCAGAGATGTAAGACGGCCAAGAAGACGACCTCAAGTAAGATGGAGTGATGAAATCAGAAAAGTAGCCGGTGTAAATTGGATGACTAAAGCACTAGACAGGAAACATTGGAAAAATCTGGGGGAGACCTACATTCAGCAGTGGATTGAAAACGGTTGTTGTTATGATGATGATGATATATATATAACTAGATGGCAGCACCAAAATTTGTCTTTTGACAATAAGATATAACTTTTGTTTTTTGCAACTCTTTTTCAGTTATAAATTACTACACCAGGTGGATTTTTAAGCTAAATTTTGACGATATTGTTATATAGTTATTAATTAATTTAATATGTGCATTTTAGTTATTTTAAATAATGTAATTACTTTCTATTTATTTTATATTATATTATATTAATTTTAATTTTTCATGAGTTTTCAAAATGTATTAACTGCATCATTTGGTCTCAATCACTTTGATTTCTTAACTGTTTTATTCACCTTAATCTTTACGATATTTTGGGAGCCATGTGCGCGTGGATATATTGAAAAATACTGAAATATTAATCGGTATGTAGTGTATTATTTCTATTTTAGATCCTATAAATATTTAAACAGGTTTTCTTGATTTTTCCATTTCATATTATTTGTTTTTATTCTGTTTTCATTTTTAATCTAGTCACTTGATTAATGGTTGTTTGGGCACAGGGAAAAATAATATTAGCTTTAGCTTATTTTTCTCACAGAAAACAACCTTATTGCTTATATCATTGAATTCTGTGCCCTTGATAACGTAATTCACTATATAAGCTTTTCCATTATTTGTCGGTGTCTACTTTCTTCTTTTTTCTTCCATAATAATTCTTATAATAAATTATTTGGCACTTTTTTTTTTTTTTTTTTTTTTAATACTTACAGCTTTAATTCACAATATTACGGTTTTTGATGGTGGCAGGTTATGTTTAATTAATGGTTATATATATATATATATCTGACCTTTGTCACACTGTAACTCTCGTATTTATGAACCGATTTGGATGTAATTCGGTGTGTACATAGTACATACCAATGTCTCGATCGAGTTCGTTGGCCAGCTTCATCCGCCATTTTGTTTCAGAATGGTGGCCATTTAAAATTTTTAAAAAAATTTTAAATTTGAAATGTGGTACCAATAAATTGAAAATGGAAAAATATTTTTTCTTATGTATTTGACCTTTATACAAAGATTCCGGAGCAGTTTTTGTTTCTTCTATATCTTAAAAAATGGCTGAGTTATAGCATTAGGTAGCTTTGTTTACAAAAAAGCTACCTATTGCAGCCGTTCGGAGGAAAGCGATTTCAAAAAATTTTGGTATATTTTCATCGATCATGACCCCCCAGACCCCGAAACCACCCTCCGTTCAAAATTGATATATATATATATATATATATATCTGACCTATGTCACACTGTAACTCCCGTAATTATGAACCGATTTCGATGTAATTCGGTGTGTACATAGTACATACCAATGTCTCGACCGAGTTCGTTGGCCAGCTTCATCCGCCGTTTTGTTTCAAAATGGCGGCCATTTAAATTTTTTAAAAAAATTTAAAACTTGAAATGTGGTACAAAAAAATTAAAAATGGAAAAATATTTTTTTCTTATGTATTTGACCTTTATACAAAGATTCCGGAGCAGTTTTTGTTTCGTCTATATCTTAAAAAATGGCTGAGTTATAGCATTTTGAATTTCTAGCGTGGCTGACATTTTGAAACGTCCTGAATTTTGTCACGCGATAAAAGGCGTATTTATGAACCGATTTGGATGTAACTTCGTTTATACATAGTACACACCAATGTCTCGACCGGGTTCGTTGACCAGCTTCACCCGCCATCTTGTTTAAAAATGGCGGCCATTTAAATTTTTAAGAAAAAATTAAATTTGAAATGTGGTACCAAAAATTGAAAATTGAAAAAATATTTTCTTCTTATGTGTTTGACGCTTGAGGAAAAGATTCGGGAGCAGATTTTGTTTCGTCTATATCTTAAGAAATGGCTGAGTTATAGCATTTTGAATTTCTAGCGTGGCTGACATTTTGAAACGTCCTCAATTTTGTCACGCAAAAACAGGCGTATTCATGGACCAATATGGATGTACCTTGGTGTGTACATAGTACATACAAATATCTCGACCGAGTTCGTTGGCCAGCTTCATCTGCCATCTTGTTTTAAAATGGCGGCCATTTAAAAAATTAAAAAATTAAAAAATTTAAATGATATACCAAAATTTTGGAAAATGAAAAAGGTTTTTTTTTGTATGTGTTTGACCTTAATACAAAGATTCCGGAACAGTTTTTCTTTAGTCTATATCTAAAAAAAAATGTCTGAGTAATAGCATTTTGAAATTCTCTTGTGGCTGACATTTTAAAACGACCTGATTTTTGTCACGCGATAACAGGCGTATTTATGAACCTATTTGGATGTAACTTGGTCTGTACATAGTACATACCAATGTCTCGACCGAGTTCGTTGGCCAGCTTCATTCGCCATCTTGTTTCAAAAGGCTTGCCATTTAAAAAAATTAAATTTAAAATTCAAAATGAGGTATTAAACAATTGGAAAATGAAAAAGATTTTTTTATGTGTTTGGCCTTGATACAAAGATTCCGGAGCAGTTTTTGTTTCTGAAAATTTGTTCTTTTGTTGATATCTTAAAAAATGGTTGATTTATAGCACTTTGAATTTCTAGCATGGCTAACATTTTGAAACGACCTTGTATTTGTCACGCGATAACACACGTATTCGCCTATTTCGATGTAAGAAGGCATGTGGATAGTATACATCAACACCTCGACCAAGTTCGCTGGCCAGATTCATCAGCCATCTCTTTTCAAAATGGCAGCCATTAAATTAAAAAATATATATATATTTAAAGTGAGGTGCAAAAAAATTAGAAATTGAAAAAGGTTTCTTTCTTAAGTATTTGATCTTGATATAAGGACTCAGAAGCATTTTTTGTTTGTCTTTACCTTAAAAAATGGCTCAGATTTAGCAGTTTCAATTTCTATTGTGGGTGACATTTTGAAAAATAGGATTTTCTGCATGCGACAGCACTCCTATATATTAACCGATTCCGATGTGAGTGAGCATGTGCACAGCAATTACTAAGGTCTCGACCAAGTTCACTGCTTAGCCTCATCCATCATGTTGTCTTAAAATGACAGGCACTTTAAAAAATTGCCGAATTTGGCAGCCAAATATAAATTACTTTAAAGAAAAGCAGCTTGGATAAAGCTGACTAATTTCGCGAAATTTTCATTCATTATATTGATAAAAATTAGTATTGAATCTCCTATATTCGGTTTCCACTAAATTGAGCTTCGTGTGTTTGCATGATATAAGTTGGCTTTTTTTAAATAAGGATTATGAAAGCTACCTCTTCCTCCCGGCACTGGCCGGAAGGACTTTTTTGAATTTCTAGCGTGGCTGACATTTTGAAACGTCTTGAATTTTGTCACGCGATAAAAGGCGTATTTATGAACTGACTTGGATGTAACTTCGTTTATACATAGTAAATACCAATGTCTCGATCGAGTTCGTTGGCCAGCTTCATCCGCCATCCTGTTTAAAAATGGCGGCCATTTAAATTTTTAAGAAAAATTTAAATTTGAAATGTGGTACCAAAAAATTGAAAATTGAAAAAATATTTTTTTCTTATGTGTTTGACCTTGATAAAAGATTCGGGAACAGTTTTTGTTTCGTCTATACCTTAAGAAATGGCTGAGTTATAGCATTTTGAATTTCTAGCGTGGCTGACATTTTGAAACGTCCTGATTTTTGTCACGTGATAACGGGCGTATTTATGAACTGATTTGGATGTACCTTGGTGTGTACATAGTACATACAAATATCTCGACCGAGTTCGTTGTCCAGCTTTATCCGCCATCTTGTTTCAAAATGGCGGCCATTTAAAAAATTTAAAAAAATGTAAAATGTAAAATGAGATACCAAAAAATTAGAAAATGAAAAAGATTTTTTTTGTATGTGTTGGACCTTAATACAAAGATTCCGGAACAGTTTTTGTTTTGTCTATATCTAAAAAAATGGCTGAGTTATAGCATTTTGAATTTCTATTGTGGCTGACAATTTAAAACGACTTGATTTTTGTCACGCGATAACAGGCGTATTTATGAACCGATTTGGATGTAACTTGGTCTGTATATAGTACATACTAATGTCTCAACCGAGTTCGTTGGCCAGCTTCATTCGCCATCTTGTTTCAAAAAGGTTGCCATTAAAAAAAATTAAATTTAAAATGAGGTATTAAAAAATTTGAAAATGAAAAGGATTTTTTTATGTGTTTGGCCTTGATAGAAAGATTCCGGAGCAGTTTTTGTTTCTGAAAATTTGTTCTTTTGTTTATATCTTAAAAAATGGTTGAATTATAGTACTTTGAATTTCTAGCATGGCTAACATTTTGATACGATCTTGTATTTGTCACGCGATAACACACGTATACGCCTATTTCGATGTAAGAAGGCATGTGGATAGTATACATCAATATCTCGACCAAGTTCGCTGGCCAGCTTCATCAGCCATCTTGTTTCAAAATGGCGGTCATTAAATTAAAAAAAAATTATATTTAAAGTGAGGTGCAAAAAAATTAGAAATTGAAAAAGGTTTCTTTCTTAAGTATTTGACCTTGATATAAGGATTCAGGAGCATTTTTTGTTTGTCTTTATCTTAAAAAATGGCTCAGATATAGCAATTTCAATATCTAATGTGGGTGACATTTTGAAAAATCTGATTTTTTTCCTGCGACAGCACTCGTATATATCAATCGATTCCGATGTGAGTGAGCATGTGCACAGCAATTACTAAGGTCTCGACGAAGTTCACTGGTTAGCCTCATTCACCATGTTGTCTTAAAATGGCAGGCACTTTAAGAAATCGCCAAATTTGGCAGCCAAATATAAGTTGCTTTAAATAAAAGCAGCTTGGAGAAAGCTGACTAATTTCGCGAAATTCTCATTCATAATGATTTTGTATTGATAAAAATTAGTATTGAATCTCCTATATTCGGTTTCCACTAAATTGAGCTTCGTGTGTTTGAATAATATAAGTTGGCTTTTTTAAAATAAGGAATATGAAAGCTACCTCTTCCTCCCAGAACTGGCCGGAAGGACTTTTTTTTATATAGTGTACATCATTGTAAGTCTTAGTAGATCAATTACCGAGCTTGATTTCATTTTTGATTCTAACTCCAAAGAATATCTTTGAAGTTTCAAACTTCTAGAAACAGTAGCCGGCAAGAAGCGGAATCAATACAATTCTTTAAAAATAGTATTGATGTTAAATTTTAATAAATATATTTAAGTATAATATAATGGAAAGTAATCTTCAGCTAATTAATGTATACATTTTGCATAATGTGGAAATATTTAATATTCTAATAAATAATAGAATGCGCATGCAATTTATTGCATTACACTAAGGTTGCGCTATTTTTCCTTCCTTTCCGTTAGTATGTGGGAAATTTTCGTATCGGTTTCTTAAAAAGTTTATTTTGTTACTTTTCTATACTAATAAAAAAACAAATCGGTCTGTCAATCTGTCTGTCTGTCTGCGTGTCTGTCTGTGTGCGATGGCTAACGAAAACTACTGCACGTAGAAGTCCGAAAATTTAGATGTGAATAGTCGAAGATAGGTCCTGATGCACATGAGGCTCAGATTTTTAATTTTTTAAGGGCCGGGCCCCCTGGGCCACTTTAAGTTTTATGTACTAAACAGTGGCGTAGCTACATATTCAGCGCCCTGGAGCAAGTAAAGTTTGTGCGCCCTCTTGTCTCTCAAAAAAGTTCTGCGTAATTTTGTTTTGAAGTTACACACACACACACACATATATATATATGTAACTAACTGACCCGCCCGGCGTTGCCCGGGCCCGTTATAATAACGTAAACAAAACTCAAGTTTGTATGATTTTATATATTCATAATATAGCTCAAATGAACCTGGATTTAGGAGCGGTCCACTGCTTTTGGCAACGTCTAGTGTGTTCCCGACAAACCTCTTTCTGAACGAACCTGTGGCCTGGGTCCCCGCTACCAAAGGCAGTGTATGCCAGGAGTGTTTCGTACGCGCCGGAGTCAATCGAAAACCAAGTTGAATGAGTAAACCCCGTAGTAATCAAGCCCATAGAACCCGAGATAAGAATCCTGGCGGTGGAACTATAATCTTTAAAACAATAGTAAGCTAAGTTTAATGGACCAATTTCCAGTGAAATAGAGCCCATAACAACCGAGAAAAGAATGCGCCAATTAATGTTCGAAAATGGTGATAACAGAAGTCTAAGATAAACTTTCACAATGTAGAAAGTAGCTGAATAGTAAGCTAAGTTTAATTATCCAATTATCGTTGAAATCGGGCACATTGAACCCGAGAAAAGAATGCACCATTAATGTTCGAAAATTGGTAACTGAAGTCTAAGACAAACTTTCATAATACAGAAAGTAGTTGAATTGTAATCTAGGTTGAATGAACCAATTCCCGTTGAAATCGGCCCCCTAGAACCCGAGGAAAGAATGTACCCCGAAGCAGTGGAAGTTGCTTCTTACTTCCACCCGCTGTAAATTTAACGAGTTGCCTTTAACATTAAGAGGCTACTTCAGTCAAGGGAAAATGCCCGTTCGCTAATGCTAATCCTATGGCAGAAATTTATAAAGATATCTCGGTTGCATTTCAATATTTTTAAATGATTTTTTTTTTTTTTGCATTGGATAGCTGAGATCGGTCTGTATGCAGGCCGTTTTTTACTTTTTCGATTTCGATTGCAGATTTTTTTTTTATGGGAATGCTTTCAGTTTCGAAACTGGTTCCGAAAATGAAAGTGTCCTCATTAAAAATATCTGTAAACAAAATCGAAAAAGTAAGAAACGGCCTTTGTACAGACCGATCTCAGCTATCCAATGCAAAAAAAAATTGTTTAAAAATATTAAAATGCAACCGAGATATCTTTATAAATTTCTTCCATAGGATTAGCATTAGCGAACGGGTCTTTCACTTGACTGAAGTAGCCTCTTAACGTGATATTTAATTTACGAATGAAACCCCATCCCCTTTAAAGTTAACCACTTACCTTTAACAATAGCGCGAATTTTAATTCACGGCTGTAGTGAGTAAACGTAAGTTGATGCCGTAAAAGAATATTAATATTCGAAAAAGGGGGTAGCTGGAGTAAAAGAAATTTTTTAGTGGTTTATAAAGTAGCTGGAGGACCCTATAACTATGCTAAAGGAAATTGCAAGACTATCGGATAATTTTTAAAGAAACTGCACCAAGGGCCCTAAGAAGGCGATTAATATTCAAAATTGGTGGTAGCTGAAGTGTGAGTAATTTTTTTGTAATTCATGTAGCAGCTGGAGGACCTAAGAAATTGTTAGGGGAAAAATCCTAGCGAATCGGACTATTTTTATAGGGGGACCAAAAGGAGCCTACTGATAATTGAGAGCAAGGCCTAAGATGAAAGGTCCTAGTACTTAGCGCTTTAGATTTTCAATTAGTCGAAATTAAGTATAGGGTATAAGTATTAATCATTAGAAAAAATTTTCAAAGAAATGCTTAAAAAAAGAGCCCTAGAATCTCAATAAAAATATGAAGGTGTTGGCTCGGGGAGAGAAGTCCAAGACTCAATTTTGAAGTTATGCAATGAGAATGTGACACAATTAGTGGGTGAAAAATGCATGGCGCACAAAAAGTTACCCTAGGGGGCCAGTGTCTGAACTGAAATGTAGAAACGAAAAAAAAACTCAATGGAAAAAGAGCCCCTAAAGCGAGGGTCGGATTAAAAGGGGGGACTTTATTAACAATTTAGGTCACAAAAACTTCAATTGTCCTTGTACCAAGCTCCAGGGTTTCAACTGAAATGTAGCTGGGCAAGGGCCTCAAGAAGGCGATTAATATTCAAATTTGGTGGTAGCTGAAGTCTAAAAAAATTTTATGTTGTTCGTGTAGTAGCTGGATTTCCTAAGATTTTGTTACAAAAAAAAGTTAGTGAATCAGATCATTTTTAAGGGAGATATAATAGGAGGTCCAAAAGGGGTCAAGTGATAGTTGAGAGCAGGACCCCAAGATGAAACCATGTTAAAAGGTTCTAGTACTTAGCGCTTTAGATCTCAATAAGTCGAAATTAAGCATAGGGTATGTATTAACACTTTGCACTCCGTTGTCGCCGCTGCGACGACATTATCTTTCTTTGCAAAACTTGTTTTTGGCACCAGTAACAAAGGAAAATAAAATTTGTCTTATTTAATCAGAGCATTTTTGAAATTGTGTGCTTGAAGGAAACTTCTTTTTAAAAAGTAGTACCGACCGAATAAAATTTGTGTAAGAGACTCCGGAGTCCAAAGGGTTAATCATTCGAATAAATCTTAAAGAAGCGCGAAAAAAAATGGGGGAAATTCTTAAAAAGGACACTAGGTGCCCAATAAAAATATGAGGCTGGCCCAGGGAGAGGAGTCCAAGTCTCAATTTTAAAGTTATGCATTGAGAAGTTGACAATATTAGGGTGTGAAAAATGCATGGCGCACAAAAATTTCAAGGGGTCCAGCGTTTTAACTGGAATGTAGAAAGGGAGAATAATTAAATGGGAAAAGGTCACCCAAAACGAAGAAGATCGGATAAAAAGGGGGCAAGTTCTGAGCAATTCAGGGCATACAAACTGAAAGGTGCTATAGGGGCGCCGGTCATAAAAAATAAAATATCTGAGTTCCAGGTGTATGAGCACCTGTCTTGGACTACCCTCAATCAAATTTTCAGATTTCTACGTGCAATATATTTCATTAGTCACCACATATAGAGCGAAACTTTCTTTTATTAGTATAGACTAGCTGATTCACCCGGTGTTGTTAGAGCCCGTGATAATATTCTTAAATGAACCTGAATTTTGTATGATTTTATTTCTTAAAGCTGTTCTTAAATCCAAAGGGGCCATTTTATGACACACGTTTTAATTAATTTTTGCTCAAGAACTGGTATGTGTTGTTATTAGGAAACTTTGTAATCGAAAGACGTTTTCCGGATTTTTTGTAAACACAATAGCTCTTACAGAAAACATTGTCAAAGTTGGCGTTTTAAACGGAATTTCCCGACGAAAGCAGAAAAGCCAGTCAACGAAGGGAAAAAAACGTCTTGTCATATATCTTTAACACGATTTTGTCTGAAGTACGAGCTCAATGACTCCGTGAAAAATCGGTTTAAAAAATTAAAAAAAAAACCAGTCCTGTCCTAACGTATATACAAAATAGCTGACCGCCGTTCTGATTATCACATTTATAGACAATATTGAAACAGTCCCGTTTTCATATTAAAATGTAATTTTTAACAAAAAAGAATGTTTAAATTACATTTTCTTTGCCGAAAATATTCTTTATAAGTACTTTTGCACATCAAGCGCAAAAATCAATATAATACACATTTATATAGGGGAAATTACAATCACAGCATTCTACGAATACATACGAAGCCTACACATTTCAAACAAATACTTGATAAATGATTTTACAAAAAACTAAATAAAATACGTATATATATATTTAAAGAGAGGTCGCGTTCTTTGGTACCAGACAGGCTGAAAATTCTTGGGGCAGACCATGTCGCTATTGGTCACAGAGAAATTACAGAATATATACGTTAGGTTATAAAAGATTTAAATTGGCCTCTGAAGCAAAGAAACTTTCAAGAAAAAAAAATCAATTCGTCTGCCTTGCAAAGAGAAATAAAAATCATAATAAAAAATGCTTCAAAAAGTGATTTAAAAAAAAAATTAAATGATTTAAGACTTTTCAGATCTAATGCTTATAGCAAATTTTAAAACTATTAGTTTCACCTGAGGGAGGGAACAACTTTACCTGGTTTAGAGTGCACCGATCCTCAGGTCGGTTACCCAGCGGGCCAGTCTGCCTTATTTAATCCTAAAATTCTGCGATTAAATAAGGTTTAATGCTGAAAAATACTGTTACAAAAAAGTGGTGCAATATTGCATAGGCTATAATCAGGCCGTAAGGAACACTGAATTTGGTACTTAACTTTTTCTCTCTTTTTGAAGTTTGTCGATTCTGCATTTGACATTTGCAATATTTTCAAAATCTCAAAAACAATAGTCACAAAATTTAATTTGTTACTTCCCCTCACCCTCCTCCCGTCTAAATTATGTCGCCGTTGGCTTATGTGGAATATGTTTAAATCCAACTCTTATTATTGTTTTATAATCTGTATTGATGCATATTTAGTTTCCACAAAACAAACAAACAAAAAAAACCCTTCAAAATTTTCGTTTTCGTGGATTTCGTTTGTAAAATGGTCAATAATTTTCTTCAACTTGTCAGGCTATTTTTTTCCAAATCGTAAAATAATTATCGTAAATTACTATTGTTACATCGTACATTTAGGTTTCTCAGCGGTGAATTCTTTGGCTACCATTATTTCCACATAGACGACATAATCATGATAGATTTCTAAAACATTTTTAGTAGAAATGTACCAGAAAGATTATTTTTTGGAAATAGTGGTAGCCAGTAAAGTGACCGATGAGAACCCTGTTAAATAAGTTTTGATTACTTTAAGATCTGAAAATCTTCAACAGGCGTCTCCAGAAAAGTTACAGAAAAAATAAGGCATGCTGAAACGATGCTGCAGAAGTTACTTGAGGCTGCAATATGAATTAAAACTTCCTGAATAGAAGACATTTCTTTCAACTGTGTATGAAAACATGTTTTAAATCGAAATAGTTGAGGTTAAGCACAAGGTAAAATTTCATAGGAATACGCTGATTGTAACAAGGTTCATCTATAATGTCTGATTAATAATGAAAAAAATATGCAAATATTTTAAGAAATCTTTATTTCTCTTTTTCTAATTTTGCGCCCTTAGGATTCGTGCGCCTGGAGCAGTCTGCTCCAACTGCTCCACGGTAGCTACGCCCCTGGTACTAAATTGTTAATAACTTTCCCCCTTTTCATCCCATCTTCTTCATTTTGGGGGACCTATCTCCATCTAGTGATTATAGCCTTTCTACTTTTCAGTTAAGACCCTGGCCCCTTGGGGCCCGATACAGGGCGCCTTGAAGTTTTTGTGCAAATAAATCTTTAATAAATTGCTTCCTTTTAATCCGATCTTCATTTTTGGTATCCCTTTTCCATTTAGTTATTCTCATGTTTCTACATTCCAGTTAAGAACCTGGGCCCCCCAGGGTTGCGTAGGGCCTATCCAGAACCCCTTGAACTTTTTGTGCACCAAGAATTTTTCACCCCCTCACTTTCTCACCTTCTCAGTACATAATTTTAAAGTTGAGTCTTGGACTCTTCTTCCTGGGTCAACACCGGAGCCCTAGGGCCCTTTTTAAACATTTACCCATTTTTTTGTGCATTTCTTTAAAATATTATTCTAACGAATAATTCATACCCTATGCTTAATTTTGACTAATTGAAGATCTAACGCGCTAAGTACTAAGACCATTTTAACATGTTTTCATGTTAATGCCCTGTTTTTAACTATCAGTGGGCCCCTTTTGGGCCCCCTGCTATAGCTCCTTTAAAAATGGTCCGATTCACTAGCTTTTTTTTTTTTTAACAACTTCTTAGGACTTCCAGCTACAACATGAAAGACAAAAAAAATTTCTCAGACTTCAGCTACCACCAATTTTGAATATTAATCTCCTTCTTGGGGCCCTTGGTGCAGCTTCTTTAAAAATTATCCGAATTGCTTGCAATTTTCTTAAAAATAGTTCTAGCGTCCTCCAATTAATTTAATTTTGATTACTTGAAGATCTAAAATGCTAACTACTAAAATATTTTAACATGTTTTCAAGTTAGGGCCCTGCTCTTAACTATCAGTTGGACCATTTTGGGCCCCTTATCCGATTTGGGCCCCTTACTCCCTTAAAAATGATCCGATTCACTAGCTTTTCCCCCCTAATAACATCTTAGGTTCTCCAGAAACTACATGAACGATAAAATAATAATAATAATAAAAAAATCAGACTTCAGGTGCCACCAAATTTTAATATTAATCGCCTTCAAGGGGGCCCTGGGTGCAGCTTCTTTAAAAATGGTCGGAATTGCTTGCAATTTTCTTTAACATAGTTTTAGAGTCTTCCGATTACTTTAAAAGCTACTAAAAATATCTTTATGCCCAACTACATGTCAATTATGTCTCTGGCTCCTTGGGTCCGACACAGGGCCCCTTAAAGTTTTTGCACCATAAATTGTTAATAAATTGCGCCCTCTTAATCCTATCTTCATTTTTAGAATCCTTTTTCCACTTAGTTATCTCACGTTTCTATATTCTAATTAAGACCCTGGGGCCCCATATGGTCCTGTAGGGCCCGGTCCAGGTCCCTTGAACTTTTTATGCACCATGCATTTTTCACTCCCTAATTTTCTCATCTCATAAGTGCATAATTTTAAAGTGGAGTCTTGGACTTTTCTTCCAGGACCAACACCCTCATATTTCTATTGGGGCCCAAGGGCCTTTTCTGAGGCATTTACCCAATTTTTTGTGTATTTATTTAAAATATTATTCTAACGAAAAATTCATACCCTACGCTTAGTTCTGACTAATTACAGGGCCCGACTTATGCAGGGGCATGTGGGGCAGCTGCCCCGGGCCCCCATTTTTAGGGGGGCCCCCATGAGAGTAGTCAGGATTTTCATTAAAAGGTGCCATATGGTTAAAGCCAAAATGGTTAGCCAAAAGTTACCAAAATTCATATATTTCCAAACATTTAGGAAAGGAGTGTGGTCCCCCTTACCCTCTCTGCTTCCAGTACCCTCTCCCCTCATGCAAAAAACAAACTATATCATTAGAAAACTAATGATTAATATTTTATTACAACAACTTGGTATTCTATTGTTTTCAAAAGCAATTCTTTATTAACGTTTCCCTCGTAATGTGGCAACTTAAAACGATTAATTATGACCCATTTGTGACGTTTTCTTTTAAACATCTTATAACGTGCGTAGATAAGCTAAGTAAAAGTTTGCAAAGAAATACTCGAATCAACCAATCTATCATTTTTTTTTTCTATTACCCTACTGGTATTTTTTCGTAAAGTTGTGACCATATTTTTGTGACACTTTGTATACAGATGGGAGCAGTACCGGGTACAAAATTTATGCATATAATACAATATGTATGAAGTTTAGTTTAGTATTAGACACTTCCACATTATTCACAAAAAAAAAAAAAAAATCTATAGATAGATAGAAGGGGCCCCCAGGATGGTTTTTACCCCGGACCCCCATAGCCTAAGTCGGGCCCTGATTATAGATCTAAATCTTTAAGTACTAAGACATTGTAACATATTTCCATGTTAGGGCCCTGTTTGGCCCCATACTATAGCTTCCTTAAAAATGGTCCGATTAAGAAGCTTTTTTTTTTCTAGCAACTTCTTAAGGCTGTTCTTAAGTGCGCTGCTCAACAAGCACAAAACGTTTTGACACATTTACAAATTCATTTTCTAACGGAGAGATATAAAACTGGAAAGCCTGGCCATGGAAGCGATTTGGAATCGAACTGTTTTTTTCCATTTTTTGATCAATCAATTACCTATTCAGTTATAAGCGATTTTGATCACGTGACACGGCATTCCCCCCCCCCCCCCACCCCTTACTGACTGGATTTTCTTCTTTCGCTCGGACGTTCAATTCAAAATGCCAACTTTGACAGTATTTTCTGAAAGATCTATTGCGTTTACAAGAAAACGGAAAAAACAGCTCTATTACATAGTTTCTGAATAACAACACCTTCTAGTTTCATGCGTTTCAAAACAATTATGAATTAAAACTTATGTCAGAAAGTTGACTTTTTGGATTTGAGAACAGCCATAAGTCCGCCAGCTACTACATAAAGGAAAAAAAAAAAAAAAAAAAAAAAAAAAAAAAAAAAAAAAAAATCAGATTTCAGCTACCACCAATTTTTTATATTAATCGCCTTCTTGGGGCTATTAATATGGGGCTGCAACTATGTATGTATACTTGGTGCAGCTTCTTTAAAAATAATCGGAATTGCTTGCAATTTTCTTTAACACGTTTTTAGCATCCTCTGACTACTTTAAAATTACTAAAAAGTATTATACGCAACTACATGCCACTTAAGTCCCTGGCGCCTTGGGGCCCGGTACAGGGCCCCTTAAAGTTTTTGCAACATAAATTGTTAATAAATTACTTTCTCTTAATCCGATTTTCATTTTTGGAACCCTTTTTTCATTTAGTTATTCTCCCGTTTATTTATTCCAGTTAAAATCCTGGGGCATCCTAGGGTTCCATAGGGCCCGATCCGGAGCCCTTGAACTTTTTGTGCTGCATGCAATTTTCACCACCTAATTTTCTCGCATTATCAATGCAAAATTTTAAAATTGAGTCTTGCACTCTTTTCCCTGGACCCTGGGGGCCCTGTTTTAAGCATTTATCCCCAATTTTTGCGTATTTCTTTAACATTTTATTCTAATGATTAATTCATACCCTATGCTTAATTTTGACTAATTGAAGATCTAAAGTGCTAGCACTTAGACCTTTTAACAAGTTTTCATGTTAGGGCCTTGCTCTTTACTATCAGTCGGCCCTCTTTGGGCTCTTTGTTATAAGCCCCTTAAAAACGGTCCGATTCACTAGATTTTTTTTTTTTTCTTTTTTTTTTTTTTACAATTTCTTAAGCCCTCCTGCTACTACATCAATGACAAAAAATTTCTCAGACTTCAGCTGCCACCAATTTTTAATATTAGTTGCAGCTTCTTTAAAAAATATCCTATTCTATTACATTTTTCTTTAACATAGTTTCAGCGTCCTCTAACTAATTTAAAACTACTAAAAATTTTTCTTCTACCCAACTACATTCCAATTAAGACCATGGCCCCCAGGACCCGGTCTTTCTTTATACCTCAGCTACCACTTTTTTCGAACATTAATCTCCTTTTTCAGCATCAACTTACGTTTACTCGCTACAGCTGTAAATTAAAAATCGCATTAATTTAAAAGTAACTTTAGATAATGGATTTCATCAGTCATTAAATATAGCGTTAATGTTAAAAGTAATTCATTAAATTTACAAGGGGAGAGGTCGTTGCTGGACAGATAGTTACACCTGTTTATTTTCTATTTAATTTACATCCAAAATTGTTAAATGGTCCAAATCATCCAAGCAACCTCATAGTAAATTGGTATATAATTTTATATACCTTAGATAAATTCAAATAATATAAGTGATCGTAATTACCTAAATTCTAGTAGAAGAGCAACGCGAAGCATTAAATAAATTAAATTATAATTCGCGTCAAAATGTAATTATTAAATTTGAATAATTACGAATAAAATTAAGAGTTTGCGTTGTGAATTATTTAGACGAACTCTTCCACTTATGAATTAAACTAAATTTTAAGCTGTAAAAATAAATCGACACACCTTAAACATTATCAATTAAATAATTACAGAAACTTTTTAAAACTTGATTAAATATTTTATTTACATTGAACACAACTATATACAGAAATACATAATATTAATTCAAAAAAAAGGAAGCAATACTTTTGTTTGCTTCTCATTAATTTATGTATATTTAATCTTTAAAACAAAAGACAATATTTTCATGTACTCTAATTATTATATTTTTTCTTTTTGCTAAAAGAATAATTCTCTTTCTTTTTTAAATTACCTTAATTTTATTTAATTATCGGTTTTGTCGGATCTCAGATTACTCTCTACCATAAAAATATCAGAAAAGTATATTTATAATTTTTCATATGATTTTAAGTGGTAAAAGAAAAAGTTTAAAGTAGTACCTTTTTTTAATATACGGGATGGTGGCCTTTATTCATCAAATTCAGAGTTGTCGCGTTGCTTAGGATCATATTCATATGTCATCAGGAATTCGCTTTGTATCAGAGCGGCAACATCGGGATGGCAGGATGCATAGCTACGGACCTCTGTAGAATAATCCACTTTATTTTAACATCAGGAAGATATCCTCAATTAGGCTTGCTGAGGCTCACTCCGATATGTACATCAGGAAGACATCCTCAATTAGGCTTGATTAGGCTCGCTCCGATATGTCCATCTCGCCTGGACATTACTAGGGCTTTCAGGATTCATTGCACGGGCTTTCAGGAGAGCTCCTGCGTCCTCTACATCTTTTTTCAGACTCTCTTTTTCAAACCTTATTCTTCTTGCACACCAACTCCTGCAGTGGGTGGAACTATTTTTGTCTAGTCCACTGTTATTGGATGTGAGAAGATTTTGCATTATTCTTCGATAGGCCTATTACCTAACAGTCTGCAAATGGCCCCTTACATATACTTTAATATTATTATCTGCCTTAAAGTTTGGGTGGTCTGAAAAGCCATAAATTTATCCCAACACTTTTATTGAGGCCATAAATTTATTCCAACGTTTTTATTATTTTACGATTTCTAATTATACACCACTTTCCATTGGCTTGTCATAAAACGACACCATGGCGTCTGGCTATTGTTGTTGTCTGAGATCCGAACTCTATTCAACATTATACATTCATTTTACAATACAACAATTTTTTAAAAATATATATTTAATATTTAAAATCAACTTAATAATTTTTGTATGAACTTACACTCCTATTTTACTTAAATATATAAACATTATAATTTTACACTCATAATTATATTTTATAAAAAATATTTATACAAACAGAAATAACAAATTACGCAATTTTACTTTGATTTAACCAACATGGTGCGGGAACATATCATAGTTATATGTTGCCCAGCATCTCTCCCGGTAGTCAGAAAAAAAAAATAAAAACTGATTGCTGGTTTTATTTTTTTTTTTGTAAAGCATAAAAGAATGTACGTGTCCATATGACTGTGTATCTACACAGTTTTTGAACTAAGTCTGTAAAGTTCAATTATCAATGGTTCTGGTATATTTTATAAGAAGTTCTTCTATTTTTCATAACAGAAAGTTCAACACATGATAGCATAGTTGTCTGTTGACATTCACATTTATAGAAGACCTCTGTACTGAAAATCTGACGTCTTTCTCGAAGCCTTTTTTCTTTACCACACACATGTTTAATAATTTTGTAACTTTACAGTTTAAGTGCCCAAAATACATTCAAAGCTATAATTTTGTATGAAACTAATATGCCGAAATAAACCTAATTACAAGAAAAATAATGTCATACACATTTGACATATTATTTCCTCAAATATAACCTTATGACACAGTGTTTCATTTAAAACACATTTTATACTGAATAAAAGTAAATACAATGCTTGTAATATGACATGTTATATTTTCACATAATTAATCTGATGTATTCAAATTATAATCAGAAAAATATTGTATACAAACTGGTTACATTATTTTATTTATTTATTTGTTACTTCTAACATGTATGATACGTCAACATATACAAGCTATCTCATCTCCTTTAATATATTATTACGTAATGCTTTCCAACTTTACCCGATACGAGAAAAAAAAAAAAAGAAGAAGGAGGAGAGAATAAAACCAGTTTTTGAACGTCCCCGATCCTTTCGAAACGAGGGGTTGGTCAAGCTACTAATCACTTTCTGCGAGGTGATTTGTGCTGTGACAAAATTTTACGACTTCCCAAAGTATGTATTTAAAACCATTTCATGCTTGTAATTACCTTATTAATTAGTATAATTTCTTGATATACTTTCTTCTTAACTAACTGTGCATGCCTGTATGTAATTTTAAACATAATCTATGCATAAACAGTGTATGTATTTGTATCATATCTAATGTAAACCTTCTGCTTTGTTTTATTATTTTGTAGGGGAAAATGGCGATTCTAGCATTTGAATTCTCCTGCCTCATACTGCGACTGAAGCGAGCGTGGCTTTTTATGCTGTCAGGTTCACATCTAAACCAAATTGCCTTTCAGGATTTAAAAAAAAATGCATATAATTTTCTTTAACTGATTACATTGTATATTTTTAGACCTTTCTAACAAACACAAATTTTGATTCATGATATTGTTTACTATTAAAATGTAAACAACACGGAAAAATGACTTCTACGGCCTCTCAAAATGCAAAATATGCATTACGCTGACCTTAAAAATCCACCTTCATTTAATACTATTAAATAGTCTTGTCAGAAATTACCATTGACGAAGAAGAGAACAATTTTTTTTGTCTTTAATTATTATTTATTTAGCCAACAATTCTATCTTAAAAGATTGTTAAATTTTCATATTTATTTATTTACTGAATGAAATAAAAATTTATTTATTCAAAAATTAATTTATCATTAACATTCCGTATGTGAATTCTACTGTCTAAACTTTAATGATATGTTTAAAAAGTAAAAGATACTAAATTATTATTATTAATCAAACATTAATAATTATTATTTAATTATAAAAAAAATGTACTTAATACACTTGTATAATTAAAAAAAAAAAACAAAAGCAAATGATAATTACTACGTAACATCGTATGCAGCCATCTATGAGTACCCGGCCGGACCAAAGAACTTCTGCCAGCAGAAAAAATCTTTGTATACTCACAAACAACCACATCCAATTTTTTTTATAGATCAAGTTTTTAAAATAATTACTGTACGTACTATAAAAAAAATTAATTAAATAAATTTATTAAGCCATACTACATATTTTAATAAAAATAAGGCCAATATATATAAATATATTTATTTATTTATTTTGTTTTCTTATGTTAAATTGGCCAAATTATATAAAAAAAATTTTTTATGAACTCACACACTCAAATTTATCAATACTATGTATATTTATATGTGTTTAATTTAGAATTGCATTTAATTCTAAGGGAAATTAAAGAGAAAAAAAATTGCTAAAATTCTAAAATAACATAAATTTATAAAATATTTCATTTAAAAAAAAAAAAAATCTAATTTCTAGCTGATTTCAGCAAGATGTCATTTAATATTTATATTAAATAATTTTGCTAATACATTTTATTAATTATTAAATTTGCATATTTTTATATATACAATAAAAATATAATAGTCTTACATAAAATTTTACACTACAACAATGTTATTAATTAATTTAACTTGGATTTAAGCCTACTTTAATTCTAATTGAATACCGTTAATAAAAGTAAATTAGCTTATCAAGTTAAATATAATATAAACTATGTTTGTCTAATGTTAATTTTGCTGAAAATTCCATAAATTTTAACTGTAAATGCTAATTGATATACCTTTTGTTATTTATTTTGAAAACAACACCAACTTATATTTTTATTTATTATTTTTTTTATTAAATCTAGGAACTATACACTGAGCTAGACACTCCATAAATGTGTAAAACCTAAAAATCAAAAGTTTTCCTAAATAAAACTCAAAATGCTGCTTTTTACAATATAATATTACTAATTTTATTGTTTCTGAGCATAACATCTAGTAATTATCCCATACTTAATTTTTTCTTCGATTCCTTTTTCAGCCAAGAATCCTGAAATTTATAACTAAGTGATGACCTTGATCTACCTTGATGAATTGATAAATTTTCTACAAAAATTTTGTTGGTGTTGGTGCATACCCAGCCGTATGCCAAAATTGCACCCTATACAGAAAGCCTTTGGTGAGAAAATTTTAATTTTACTTCAATTATTTATTTGTGTAATTTTTTTACAATAATTTTGTGTGCAATCATATTGAAATAACTTGCCTTGTCCATTGTTATACATATATATGTTTTTTAAAAACCAATGTGCTACACCAAAATCCTTTTTTAAAATTTTTTATAACACTTTTGTTCATAAAACTTATCCCTGCTGTCTAAATTCGAGACTTTAGCATATAAGTTGTACTTGAACTACCGGAATAAATCTTAGCACTTTTTGTATATTTTATTATATTTAGGCTTATAGTTGACCGCTATCCTAATATAGAGTGCACTAATAATTTATTCCTTGTCAACCATATATTTATATAAGAAGAAAAAAATATATATATGAGTATGCTATAAAGCTGTTCTAACTACCCTGAACCTATAGCTTACACCTACTCATTTTAAAGAGTAATTCTGAAATTCTGTCATCTAAATTGTAAGGCTATTAGCAAAGGCTACCCTTATAGAAGACAGAAAAATTCTCTTTTTTTTTTGAAAATTACTCCAACATTATTCACTATTAAATTAATTAAGTTTTAATATTATTTGGCTTTGTTAAGATTTTATATTTTCTAATTCATATTCGAAAAAAAAATATATATATAACTTTTGCCTGGAGATAAATATTTCACTGCTCCAGTGAAGTTTTGTGAAGCACATTACATAATTTTATAAGTATGTTTTCGGGTGCGCCCTGCACATTTGCTCAATATTGTAACCCTGAGACAAATTGGCGTTCCCATGTTCCTATCCTTTCTTATTATTATTTTGAATTTTAAAAAGGCAAGTTATTAATTTTGTTTCAATTTTTTTACCTAAAAGAGAAAAATTTATTTTTAACTTTTGAAAATTTTTAAATTTTGAAATTCGATTAATTATGTATTTTGATTTATTTTTAATACCAATTCATATCCCATGGATAATATTGGGGAGGGGGGAAAGGGTAATGATCTTGTATAACATCCCCGTATAAGTTTGTATATGGTGTATAACCATATAACGACATATTTTTATCATAATAATCTATTTGATACTTTAAATATGGGTCTACATTCTCAGAATATTTATTATTTTTTTTATAATACTTTTTAGTAAGTTTGTCACCCTTTTGACTCGTATTTTTGTTCAATTTGAACCAACAATTTTCAGTTAAGTGCGATTTTCTCTGACAAATGCAACATTTATTTTTGTAATTTTTATCACCCTTAATTTTTTTCTGAGACCCTTGTAAATTCGTAATTTCCGCCTCTGTATGACCTGTTGCATATTTCGGAGCGTACAGCTGATCCATATGTCGTTTGATCGGCTCTATTGATTTATCTGGAACATATTGTAATAAATAATTAAAGTTTCTAAACTTTTTAGTAACTTCGTAGGGTCCTTGAAATTTTGGCTCTAATGCGCCTGGTTTTCCAATACATTTTAAATATACTGTTTGACCCAAATTTAAATCCTTTACTTTTTCGTATGCCTCTTCATCTATATATTCTTGCATTATTTTCTCCTGATTTGCAAGGGATTGAATTTTGATTTCCTTCATATGCTGTATTCTGCTTTTAACATAAGAGTGGGTATATATTTCCTCAGAAGGAATATGGGCTGTGAAGGGATTTTTTATTTCCCTTGCGAAAAATAGCAGTGAGGGACTATATCCCGTAGCGCGGTGTTTCGAGGAATTATACGCTAGTTTAAAAAAATCCAGTCTTATGTCCCATTCCGTAGTGCGTTTCGACATAGCTACAATTGATGTTTTTAATATTTTATTGGTAACTTCACAAAGTCCATTTCCTTTCGCACGGTATACACTCACAAATTTCCTTTGTATGTTTAAAGATTCCAAATATTCTTTCATAATTTCGCTTCGTAAATATTTTGCGTTATCAAAGATAATTTCTTTACACATCCCATAATTTGCAAAATATTTATTTAGTACATTTAATATAGTCTGTGACTCTACGTTTCGTAGGGGAACAGCTTCCCGGAATCTCGATGTCGAATCAATTATAATTAAAATGTATCTGTTTTTCCTCAACGTGAGGTTTAAAGGTCCAATGACGTCAGCATGCAGGACTGTACCGACTTCGTGATCTTTCACCATTTTTTTAACAGGGACTTTTATTGTCGTGTGTTGTTTAGATGTGAGGCGCTGCACACAATTTGCACAATACTGTTTAATGTCTTTGTATATTCCGTGCCAAAAAAGCTTTGTTTTCACATTATCATAAGTTTTTTGAAATCCGAAATGCGCTTTATGAGCTTCTTCTATGGCTGCAATTTTTAATGAATCCGGGGTAATTAAAAGCTCCTTTTTATCTGAACCAGGTTTCAAAATTAATAATTTATTTTGATTTAAAGCAAATCTCTTCGTGCTTCTATTATTTTTGTCTTTTTCGATTTTATTTATTATAATTTTTAATTTCTCGTCTGCGTATTGCTCCGATTTAATATTTTCGTCTGTAAGTGCTATGTTACTTGCAAACAAATTATTTTGGAGTTCTCTGTCTGTTGTAAGATTATCTAAATTCCTGCTCAAATAGTCTGCTGGATTGTTAATTCCTTCGACGAATTCGAAGTCGAAATTAAAGTCTTGTAAATCTGCTACCCATCTGTTTATAATTTCCGATTTATCTTGTAAATGTAAATGCTGAGTTAGTGCTTTCGAATCAGTTAACACAGTAAATCTTCTACCTGAAAGCATATATTTAAAATGCATAATTGCTTCATGCACTGCTAATAACTCAAATTTAATACTCGGATAATTTTTTTCCGGTTCTCTAAGTTTTCTCCCGAAAAATTCAACAGGTAGCAAATGACCATCCTTTTCTTGAGCTAGAACACCTGAAATTGCAACTTTGCTCCCATCCGTGAATAAGAAAAATTCCTTGTTAAAATCGGGGGGTCTGAGTGTTGGTTTTTGTACAATTTCATCCTGAATTATCAGGAAAGCTTTTTCTGCTTCTGGACTTCACTTGAATTTAACTTTATCTTTAGTCAGCTCTATTAAAGGGTTAACTTTGTCTGAATAGTTGGGTATTAGCGTCCGAAAATAATTCGCTAAGCCCAATAAAGATCTGACCCCCTTTTTCGATTTTGGTCTGACTAAATTTTTCACTTTTAGGTAGCTTTCTTTACAAAAAAGCTACCTATTGCAGCCGTTCGGAGGAAAGCGATTTCAAAAAATTTTGGTATATTTTCATCGATCATGACCCCCAGACCCCGAAACCACCCTCCGTTCAAAATTGATATATATATATATATATATATCTGACCTATGTCACACAGTAACTCCCGTAATTATGAACCGATTTCGATGTAATTCGGTGTGTACATAGTACATACCAATGTCTCGACCGAGTTCGTTGGCCAGCTTCATCCGCCGTTTTGTTTCAAAATGGCGGCCATTTAAAATTTTTAAAAAAATTTAAAACTTGAAATGTGGTACCAAAAAATTAAAAATGGAAAAATATTTTTTTCTTATGTATTTGACCTTTATACAAAGATTCCGGAGCAGTTTTTGTTTCGTCTATATCTTAAAAAATGGCTGAGTTATAGCATTTTGAATTTCTAGCGTGGCTGACATTTTGAAACGTCCTGAATTTTGTCACGCGATAAAAGGCGTATTTATGAACCGATTTGGATTTAATTCGGTGTGTACATAGTACATACCAATCTCTCGACCGAGTTCGTTGCCCAGCTTCATCCGCCATTTTGTTTCAAAATGGCGGCCATTTAAAAAATTTAAAATTTGAAATGTGGTACCAAAAAATTGAAAATGGAAGAATATTTTTTTCTTATGTATTTGACCTTTATACAAAGATTTCGGAGCAGTTTTTTGTTTCGTCTATATCTTAAAAAATGGCTGAGTTATAGCATTTTGAATTTCTAGCGTGGCTGACATTTTGAAACGTCCTGAATTTTGTCACGCGATAAAAGGCGTATTTATGAACCGATTTGGATCTAATTTCGTTTATACATAGTACATACCAATGTCTCGACCGGGTTCGTTGGCCAGCTTCACCCGCCATCTTGTTTAAAAATGGCGGCCATTTAAATTTTTAAGAAAAATTTAAATTTGAAATGTGGTACCAAAAATTGAAAATTGAAAAAATATTTTCTTCTTATGTGTTTGACCTTGATAAAAAGATTCGGGAGCAGTTTTTGTTTCGTCTATATCTTAAGAAATGGCTGAGTTATAGCATTTTGAATTTCTAGCGTGGCTGACATTTTGAAACGTCCTAATTTTTCTCACGTAATAACAGGCGTATTTATGAACCGACTTGGATGTACCTTGGTGAGTACATAGTACATACAAATATCTCGACCGAGTTCGTTGGCCAGCTTCATCCGCCATCTTGTTTCAAAATGGCGGCCATTTAAAAAAATTAAAAAATAAAAAAAATTAAATGAGATACCAAAAAATTGGAAAATGAAAAAGATTTTTTTTGTATGTGTTTGACCTTAATACAAAGATTCCGGAACAGTTTTTCTTTCGTCTATATCTAAAAAAAAAATGGCTGAATAATAGCATTTTGAATTTCTCTTGTGGCTGACATTTCAAAACGACCTGATTTTTGTCACGCGATAACAGGCGTATTTATGAACCTATTTGGATGTAACTTGGTCTGTACATAGTACATACCAATGTCTCGACCGAGTTCGTTGGCCAGCTTCATTCGCCATCTTGTTTCAAAAGGGTTGCCATTTAAAAAAAATTAAATTTAAAATTCAAAATGAGGTATTAAAAAATTGGAAAATGAAAAAGATTTTTTTTATGTGTTTGGCCTTGATGCAAAGATTCCGGAGCAGTTTTTGTTTCTGAAAATTTGTCTTTTGTTGATATCTTAAAAAATGGTTGATTTATAGCATTTTGAATTTCTAGCATGGCTAACATTTTGAAACGATCTTGTATTTGTCACGCGATAACACACGTATTCGCCTATTTCGATGTAAGAAGGCATGTGGATAGTATACATCAACACCTCGACCAAGTTCGCTGGCCAGATTCATCAGCCATCTTGTTTCAAAATGGCGGCCATTAAATTAAAAAATATATATATATTTAAAGTGAGGTGCAAAAAAATTAGAAATTGAAAAGGGTTTCTTTCTTAAGTATTTGATCTTGATATAAGGATTCAGGAGCATTTTTTGTTTGTCTTTACCTTAAAAAATGGCTCAGATATAGCAGTTTCAATTTCTATTGTGGGTGACATTTTGAAAAATCTGATTTTTTGCATGCGACAGCACTCCTATATATTAACCGATTCCGATGTGAGTGAGCATGTGCACAGCAATTACTAAGGTCTCGACCAAGTTCACTGCTTAGCCTCATCCACCATGTTGTCTTAAAATGACAGGCACTTTAAGAAATTGCCGAATTTGGCAGCCAAATATAAGTTACTTTAAAGAAAAGTAGCTTGGATAAAGCTGACTAATTTCGCGAAATTCTCATTCATTATATTGATAAAAATTAGTATTGAATCTCCTATATTCGGTTTCCACTAAATTGAGCTTCGTGTGTTTGCATGATATAAGTTGGCTTTTTTTAAATAAGGATTATGAAAGCTACCTCTTCCTCCCGGCACTGGCCGGAAGGACTTTCTCAATATTCTTTTGTGATGGAGAATATCCCATTTGATTCACCCTAAATCCTAGGAATTCTATTTCTGCTTTGCAAATTTGCATTTTTGAAGGTTCGATTGTCATGTTGTGATTTATTAATACCTGTAGAACTTCTTCTAAGGTTTTCGTCATCTCTGCTATTGTGTTTGCAGATATCAACACATCATCAATGTAGTATGATACTTTGCTTTTGTCAAAATGACCCAGAATTTTATCGATTACTTCTGCAAAAATTGCGCTAGAATTTCGTGTGCCAAAAGCTAAACGAAGTGGCATATGTTTTCCAAATTCCGTAATAAACGCTAATTTTTTGCAATCTTCTGGTTTTAAATTTATTTGGAAAAAAGCACTATGTAAGTCTAGCACCGTATAGTATTTTTTACTGCTTATTTTTTGTAATAAGTCTTTTACGTCCGGCATCGGATAAGTATAAGGTTGTAAAATTTGGTTTAATAGTCTTAGGTCCGTTGCCATTCTAAACTTGGGTTCTGCATTCGGGTTATTACTCGGATTTTTCTTTCTAACGAAAATAACTGGAAAAGCATACTCGGAGTCAGTCTTCTCTATAATTTTAGCCTGTAACAAATGTTCAATTTCCCTTTTCGCATACTGTCTTACTGCCTGAGGCAATTTATATGGCTTAGCTTGTACCGGGAATTCATGATTCAATTGAAAACTTGGTGCGACAAACGCTGATTGCCCCAATGTTTGATAACTTTTTGAAAATGCATGAACATTGCCCATTAAAATTTTTCGAAATTTTTGTTTTACTTACATATAAATGGCTTAAATCGAAATCCGTCTCTTTAATTTCTGCTTCTCGCAATTTTCTTACATCTTCTATATTTAAATTATTTATTTCATAAAATGTCCCTTTCTCTATATTATCAGTTGAGTCATCTTGCTTGCACTCAAAGTTCTTTATAATTTCCCCCATTTTAGTTCCTTTCTGAATAATTAACTTTTCTAACAGTTTATTCTTTATTATAATATTTATGTTATTATTTTTTTGAACTTCGTGTAACGAAGTCTCGCATGAAAATTTACTATTTTCTTGAATGGGGTCAAAAATAATCACATCTGACATATTTATATCCTCTGGGCATTTTAATTTTACAATTTTCGATTCTTCAGGTTGGAGAAAAATTCTATTTTTAGTAATGGCAAACATACTTTTATTTGAATGTTCCCCTGAATTACATGGCGTAATGTTATTCACTTCATAATTATTTACTTCACTTGCAACGTTTAATTTAATTTGTTGATTTTTAAATTTTAATGTTTTATTGCATAAATCCAAAATCATATGATTTTCTTTGAGATAATCGTACCCTAATAACATTTGGTACTGCCTATCAAAATCATCATTAGTGACATAAAATGTGCCTGTTGTGAATATACCTTTTAATCGAAAAGTTAATTTTACACATTGTTTAAAAAAAATCTTTGAATTCGTTAAAGTTTTAATTTGGATCTGATTGCCCAAATATTTGATTTTGACGTTTGTATCTTTAATTTTTTTGAATAAAGAAGGTGATAAAAGGGAAACAGCAGCTCCAGTATCCAGTAACGCTTGTATTTCGACGCCCTGTATACTTAGAGATATAATTGGCACACTGTCTTTGTCTGCATTTGTTATATTTGCGATTGTTTTATTTATTTTATCGATTTCCGTCTCTGAAAATTCCGAATCTTGATCCGATTTCGCTGTTTTCTTTGCCCATTTTTTTTTCTTTTTGCGGTTTTCAAATTGATAACCCTTTTGATCATAATTCTCAGAAATATATCCAAAATCCCTATTTCCCGAATTCCAGTTAGGTTGTGAATAATCATACATCCCATAATGCGTCGGGTAATTAAAGGAATTGTAGTAATCATTATAATATCGTTCATAATCATTATAATGAAAATTGTTATTGAAATGGGGACCCTGATAATCATTGTGTTTATTAAAGAGTTTCTTATTCCGCGGAACACTATCATCTCTAATTGCATGGTTTTTTTTCTTTGATTTTTTTAGTTTTTCAATCTCCCCTTTTAATTTCTCGATTAGCTCTTTGTTTTGCTTACTTGATTCTATAATGTTCTCATAAAGATCTTTGTTTTCTTTATTTATTGCGTTAATTTCCTCAAACTTTGATTCATTATACGCACTTTCCATAAGTTTTGCTAACTCGCATGCCTCCTTGAAGGACCTGGGCGCATTTTTACGAACATCTAGTGCAATATCCTGTCTAATTGAATTTAAAAAATTCGACATTTTTAAGATTTCGATAAAATTCTCTTCCTTATTATCCACATTTTCGCCTGCACTTTCGATATAAGATTTTACACCCTTTTTAAACTCAAAAATGAAATCCTCTATCGTTTGACTTGCGGCCTGTTTTAAATTTAGGAAATTGCTCTGAGCATTAAGGAAGCTTAGTTTTGTACCAAATAACTCCACCAAATTATTTTTAAATAAATTATAATTGGTCTCGTTATATTTTTCAATCTGTTTACTTAAAATATGTTTTGCGTCCCCAGTAATTTTAGCCTTTAAAATTAATAATTTAGTTTCTTCCTGTATATCTGTCGAATTCAAAATATTATCAAATTCCTCTAAGAAAAATATAATGTTTTTGTTCTTTTTATTGTCAAATGGTGACACTAACTTAATACGTGTATCTATATCCAGCGTCTGAGTCATTTTTAACAAATATTAGTAATCAATGTATACTTTTTCAAAATATCAATTCAAAATAGATCCTATACCTCTTAAAAGAATATTTTGCATCTCATACTATTTTCTCTATATTACAACATATGTATGAAAATATTCTAAATTGCATAAATACATAAAAACAACAGCACTAAAATTTAAAAAAATTTCTTAGGAGATGAAGTTGTTTTGTAGATTATTCTTTTACACACATAAATACCCCTAAAATGTTTATAATACACGTATATATAAAAAACAACATAATTTCATTTAACAGAAAAATATCTGTCTTTTTCTACAGAAAAAACAATCTTATTTTATTTTTTTTATATATGTAAATAATGTACTACTACTTCGTAGTACGACTCATAAATTTTCTTTTGTATCAAGGTGATACAATTTCAAAAATCATGATCTATTGACATTTCAATCATTTTTATACCAGACATATTATCAAATTTTACTTATTATTCTTCTTATTATTATTATTTATACAGTATATAAAAAAATTATTTTTACAAATGTGTCATCTGTGATGTGAATGCCATTATTTCTCAATGGTAACTGAGATCCAACCAAAAGAGAAAAGAGAGAAAAAAACAAAATTGTAATTCCTAAATTTACCTATTATAAATCCCAGAATTATTTTTTTCATTTCCTTTTTTTTTTTTTTTTTTTTTTTTGCTAACATATATTATTCATTTTATTTATATAAAATTATTATATGTGTGTCATTATTGTTACAATAATAAAATTAATTTTAATAAAATTTTAATCAATTAAACTTACATACCTACAATATCTTTAAAATTGTGACATTAAAATAATACTTAAATTTATTTTCCTTTATTATTATTATTATTATTATTATTATTTCTAATGACCTCAGATGAACGTTCCTGAGTCATAGCACCATTTTACTATGAAGGAGGGGATGCTGGACAGATAGTTACACCTGTTTATTTTCTATTTAATTTACATCCAAAATTGTTAAATGGTCCAAATCATCCAAGCAACCTCATAGTAAATTGGTATATAATTTTATATACCTTAGATAAATTCAAATAATATAAGTGATCGTAATTACCTAAATTCTAGTAGAAGAGCAACGCGAAGCATTAAATAAATTAAATTATAATTCGCGTCAAAATGTAATTATTAAATTTGAATAATTACGAATAAAATTAAGAGTTTGCGTTGTGAATTATTTAGACGAACTCTTCCACTTATGAATTAAACTAAATTTTAAGCTGTAAAAATAAATCGACACACCTTAAACATTATCAATTAAATAATTACAGAAACTTTTTAAAACTTGATTAAATATTTTATTTACATTGAACACAACTATATACAGAAATACATAATATTAATTCAAAAAAAAGGAAGCAATACTTTTGTTTGCTTCTCATTATTTTATGTATATTTAATCTTTAAAAAAAAGACAATATTTTCATGTACTCTAATTATTATATTTTTTTTCTTTTTGCTAAAAGAATAATTCTCTTTCTTTTTTAAATTACCTTAATTTTATTTAATTATCGGTTTTGTCGGATCTCAGATTACTCTCTACCATAAAAATATCAGAAAAGTATATTTATAATTTTTCATATGATTTTAAGTGGTAAAAGAAAAAGTTTAAAGTAGTACCTTTTTTTAATATACGGGATGGTGGCCTTTATTCATCAAATTCAGAGTTGTCGCGTTGCTTAGGATCATATTCATATGTCATCAGGAATTCGCTTTGTATCAGAGCGGCAACATCGGGATGGCAGGATGCATAGCTACGGACCTCTGTAGAATAATCCACTTTATTTTAACATCAGGAAGACATCCTCAATTAGGCTTGCTGAGGCTCACTCCGATATGTACATCAGGAAGACATCCTCAATTAGGCTTGATTAGGCTCGCTGTGATATGTCCATCTCGCCTGGGCATTACTAGGGCTTTCAGGATTCATTGCACGGGCTTTCAGGAGAGTTCCTGCGTCCTCTACATCTTTTTTCAGACTCTCTTTTTCAAACCTTATTCTTCTTGCACACCAACTCCTGCAGTGGGTGGAACTATTTTTGTCTAGTCCACTGTTATTGGATGTGAGAAGATTTTGCATTATTCTTCGGTAGGCCTATTAGCTAACAGTCTGCAAATGGCCCCTTACATATACTTTAATATTATTATCTGCCTTAAAGTTTGGGTGGTCTGAAAAGCCATAAATTTATCCCAACACTTTTATTGAGGCCATAAATTTATTCCAACGTTTTTATTATTTTACGATTTCTAATTATACACCACTTTCCATTGGCTTGTCATAAAACGACACCATGGCGTCTGGCTATTGTTGTTGTCTGAGATCCGAACTCTATTCAACATTATACATTCATTTTACAATACAACAATTTTTTAAAAATATATATTTAATATTTAAAATCAACTTAATAATTTTTGTATGAACTTACACTCCTATTTTACTTAAATATATAAACATTATAATTTTACACTCATAATTATATTTTATAAAAAATATTTATACAAACAGAAATAACAAATTACGCAATTTTACTTTGATTTAATCAACATGGTGCGGGAACATATCATAGTTATATGTTGCCCAGCAGTCGTCTTTCACCGCTTGGGGGCGCATTATTTTCTCAGATTCTGAGGACCTAATTTCAACGGGATTTGGTTCATTCAACGTAGATTACAACTACAGCTAACTTTCTGTATTATGAAATTTTATCTTAGACTTCAGTTAACAACATTTTCTAACATTAATGATGCATTCTTTTTTTGGATTCTATGGGCCTGATTACTACGAGGTTTGGCTCACTCAACTTGGCTTTCGATTGTCTCCGGCACGTGCGGAGCACTTCCGGTACATGCTGCCTTAGGTAGCGTGGACCCAGGTTACAGGTTCGTTCGGAAAGAAGTTTGTTGGGAACACACTAGACTCTGCGGAAGGCAATGGGTGAAATTAGGTACATTAAAATTTTTTTTAATGATATAAAATCCTACATTTAAATTTGAATTTTGTTTAAGGTTATTATTTACGGACCCCAGGCAACGCCGGGCAGGTCTGTATTACATGACTAAAATACTTTGTAGCAGTTTAACAACTTATTTGTTGAAATATTTATAAAAATTTAATTAAACCCATACCCATGATATCAATGCATTCTTTTTCGTTAATTGATTCATTAAACAGTCTTAGAATTTTGTTAAGGCTCCTGTCCCTGACGGCGAAGGCACTCTCGAGCTAATGCTAATCCTATTGCGGGGGGGGGGGGGGGATTTTTCTAATATCTCGTTTGCATTTCGACATTTTTAAATGTTTTTTTTTTTCTTTGCAGTGGATAGCCGAGATCCGTCTCTACATCGCACCTTTTTTACTTTTTCGTTTTCGGTTGCAGATATTTTTTAGAATGACACTTTCATTTTCAGAACTGGTTTTGAAAGTGAAAGTAACTTTATAAAAAATATCTGCGACCAAAATCGAAAAATTAAAAAAGGTGCGATGTAGAGACGGACCTCCGCTATCCAATGCAAAAAGAAAAAAAAAATTAAAAATGTCGAAATGCAAACGAGATATTTGTTAAATCCCTTCCCCACAGGATTAGCATTAGCTCGTAAGTGTCTTCGCCTGCAGGGACAGGAGCCCTAATTTATTGAAATATGAAAAAATATATTCCTTTTTGATTCTATATGTTAATTAGTTGAGTGTTTTTATAATAAGCAGTAAATAATAAACATTACTTCTTTAAAAGTTAAAACGTTAATTCGGTCTTTATTACCCACTCCTCCTCAACACCCCCCCCCCCTCAAAAAAAATATAAGATACATAACTTATTAATTATGTAAATAAGCGGATTTATTGGTTTTTAAAACTAAATGCAGATTAATAAATAAATTATAATTTAAAAATTAAGATATTAGTTTCGATATTAAGTATAAAGAATCCGGAAATTTTGTATGCCTAGCAATTTGAATTAACAAAAAAATTTTAATATCTCTATGCTGCCGGAACAATGCTATTATTGTTTATTCGGTTCCGGCTGTCTAATCTTATACGCTGTGCAAAGGGCGATTCGTTCTCTTGAGCAACCGGCAGTCCTACTGCACTTGCGCAGTAGACTGCCGGTACTATAATAAAGATCCAACTGCCCGAACTCACTCTAACCACGGCCTATATAAAAATACACATTAGAGATAAAGTACATTCCATTAAAGATTTAAAAAGTTCTCAATGTTTGGAGTTAACATCGAGTACAAAACATATAAAACACGGCAATTTCTTATTTGTATTCTTAATATTCACTGGCAAAACACGCGGCATTGCGGACGTAGTTGTTAAAAAACGCCAAGTTGTGTGCCTATTTTCATTAGAGGAACTTATGCTACTACGGACAAATCAAAAATTACTAATTAAGCCACATTTTGAGTAAACTTTATTCTTTATACAGCATTAGGCGAACATAAGATTTAAATTAATGAGAATATATAAAATTACTTCCAAATAAATCGCAATTTAGAATTTATTTGGACGGTTTTCTGCTCATTTCATTTTTCATTTGAAATTTCGAATTTTTTAGAAACCGTTCTTAGCGAGAATTTACATCTTAAAAGTAACCCGCATGCCAAATTCCAAGCTTCTATGATCACAGAAATTACAATTTTAGAATGGTTTTTGCTTCTCCACACTTTTAAATTTCAAAAAAATTTTAAACTGTTCTGTGGGTGCTCTAAAGTAACTGCCATATCAAATTTCAAGTTTCTATCTCTAACAATTTCAGAAAATTCATAGTTTAGAATTTTTTGAGAACGTTTTCCGCTCATTTCACCCTTTTAAATTTCGAATAATAATTTAAAAAAAAAACCGTTTTGAAGCAAGCCCTTGCATCTTAAAAATAACCACCATGCCAAAATTCAAGTTTCTAGCCCCATTAGCATCACAAAAATAGCAAATTTAGAACGTTTTCTGAGTCTGCAGCCATTTAAATTTCGAACTTTTTAAAAATTATTCTGTGCGCATTTACATCTTAAAAATAACAGACGTTACATTTTAAGTTTCTATCCCTAACAATTCTAAATAAATCGTAATTTAGAACGTTTTCCGCTCATTTCACACCATTAAATTTCGATTTTTTCAATAAACAGCTTATACAGAACATCTACATCTTAAAAGTAACCACTATACTAAATTTCATATTTCTAACCCTAACAATTCCGACTAAATCGTAATTTATGTTTTCAAAACGTTTTCGGTTTATTTCACACTTTTAAATTTCGATTTTTTAAGAACCGTTCTTCGAGAGCCTTTACATCTTAAAAGTAACCATCATGCCAAATTCCAAGCTTCTATACCAACTGTATCACACAAATCACAATTTTAGAACGCTCTTGGCTATTGCACCCTTTAAATTTCGAATTAAAAAAAAACTGTTCTGGGCGAGGAATTACACATCGAAAGTTATACCAAATTTCAAGTTTCTATCCATAACAGTTCCAAATAAATCGTAATTTAGAATGTTTTTCACTCATTTCACACTTTTAAATTTTGAATTTTTTTAAAACCGTTCTTAGCTCCTTTTTTTTTGCTTTTTTTTGCACAGGATAGCTCAGGACGATCTACAACCGGGCTAGTTTTTACTTTTTCGATTTCAGATTCTTTTTAAAAAATTACTATTAATTTCGGAACCGGTTCCGAAATTGAAACTATCCTATTATAAATAAACTATAACCAAAATCGAAAAAGTAAAAAACAGCCCGATTGTAGATCTTCCTCAGCTATCCTACGCAAAAGAAAAAAAAAAAAAAAATCATTCAAATATATTAAAATTTGAGCGAGAAATTTGAAAATAACACTCCCATAGACTTACCATTAGCGTTCGACTTTTTACCCGACTGCCAAGAAGTGTTATGTGTTTCCCGCGTATCTGGGTATGTGGATTTCTTTATATCCTCGAAACATCCCAACGGCTGGATAGATTTTAATGAATGGGGTCTCTATCAATTCGTCTTAACCGTCCGATGGTTATAGGCTAGGTTTTGTTTCTTTAAATTCAAAATGGCGGTAGAGACGAAAAAAATATTTTACGCACGATATTGAGTGGCATATCATTGGATAGGTCCTTCAAAACGAAGACGATGTTTCATTGGCTATTTTACAGTCAGAAGCTCCGTTTAAATATTACACAACCTTGAAGTTGTGTAGGTAGGATCTCTAGCTTTACTGCAACTCTAACCTTCATAGCCATCATCAGAGGGGCCTCATCAAAACAGTGTTTATAGTTAGGAACTAACAATTAAACACAACTTAAAAGTCATCAATACAAGTAAATTTAAAAAAAAAAAAAAAAAAAAAAAAATTAGGTAAGTAATATAAAAAATAGTTTCACATTGATGAGAAATAATTAATTAGTTCGCTTTTTACGCAGTCGGGTTTTTTGATTTTCTAAATTTAACTTTTACTTGTTTCGAGTGATTGTGGGCTCTTAAGAGGCCACACTAGTCACTCGAAAAGACCCGGATGATAATGTTAATCATATGGGGAAGTTATTATCAAATATCTTGTTTGCATTTTAATATTTTCGAATGATTTTTTCTTTTGCATTAGGATAGCTGAGGGCGATCTACATCCGGGATAGTTTTTACTTTTTTGATTTTGGCTATAGATTTTTTATATTAGGATCGTTTCAATTTCAGAACTGGTTCAAACCGGTTCCGATAGTGAAAGTGATTTTTAAAAAAATCGGAAACCAAAATCGAAAAAGTAAAAACTAGCCCGGATGTAGATCATCCTCAGCTATCCTATGCAAAACAAATCATTCAAAAATATTAAAACCCATTCGAGAAATTTCAAAATAACGCCTCCACAGACTTGGTATTAGCGTTTTCCTTTTTTCATTTTGCATCTATTTGATCACCTTACTTTACTGTTACTATGATATAACAGATTTCTTTTAAATAACCAAAGAAGTTCTTAAACTCTGACAGGTTTTTTCTAAGTGATAAAACTAAGGAACTAGGTTTTCACTTAGGATAAGGTCAGAAAATCCATAGGTTGAAAAAAAAGTGTGAGGAAATCAAACTAGGATGTGGATTTTTGCCAGATATCGAATATCCGGCACAAAATTTTACAGAATATTCGGTATCCGACCGAATACTTTCTCGTTTTAAATTTCAATAGCAATATTCCTATTTTACACTTGCTTTATGGAGAAAAACTTTAAATTATTATAATTTTATGTCATTCAAATATTAATAATAGATTTAAATTCATTTATTAAATTTAAGTTAGTATTTAAAAAGCTTTGTAGTAATTTAATATCGAAATTTAATGACGTTTTGTCTTTAGCTTATACATGGCAGTTTTCCTTTTATTTAAGGTCATTGTAGATGAAAAAGATACATTTATTTCTTTGTTTTTCTTACTGATAATTCTAGTTTATTTATTAAATATCTTTCAAATGTGTTATGCGTTTCCATATGGTTGAATTAGACATAATATTTTAACTTATTAATTTATTATTGTTTTGTTACATTATTCTGAATGTAATTGGAGTTCATAATCTATGCTTGAAGCATGCTTTTTTCTTTCTTGTTCAATTTGTGAATAAATAAAATTTTCACTTTGAGCGATCCCAAAGACTTGTGGAGCTCCTCCCATCTCTAATAAACTGTACTGTAACCTAATACTTTTGTATATCTTTGCATCTTGTAGTGCACTTCAGAGATGTACATCCATTTTAATATGCTTTGAAATAGTGTATCAGCATTAAAATACATTGCAAACGACCTTTTCTCCGTAGTCCATGATGTAAACGTAAGGAAATTATTTTGGGAGTCCTATAAACGAACTACAAAGGCTATGCATTTCATTTTCAATAGCGAGCATAGAATAATAAACCTCAATTACATTGGCAATCGAAATATATTTACGCGAATTAGAACACAGACAGACGGCCACACAAACCGAAGTCATAAACACTTTTCAACTTCTATATTTTGGAAAGGGTTAAACTGTAGATTAAGAAAAACCACTATAGTGTTAAAAATACAGGTTTAACTTTTCACCAAAAAACTGGTGAACCAGCAATTTTTTTAAAATTATTTTTAATATGCAGTTATTTTTCGCAATTAATTAGAACCAATTGTTTATATGAAATTGTTTTTTAGATATATTTCAAATACAAATATCTACATTCAATAATTAAAATTTTAATAGTAATTTTCAGTTTAATGTAAATATATATATATATATATATCCTGGTTCTCTGGGACAACAGAATCTCGCAGAAAAAACTTGAATTTTGGTTT
Organism: Maratus speciosus; assembly: GCA_963932465.1. Lineage (NCBI taxonomy): Eukaryota > Metazoa > Arthropoda > Arachnida > Araneae > Salticidae > Maratus > Maratus speciosus. The sequence goes on from OZ010790.1 coordinate 503,039,193, forward strand.
ATTCTGCACTATAAAATGATAAAAAACTAAATATTGGTTCAACATTTTAGTGCAAAATGAGAGAAAAAAAAAACTATATAACCTTTCCCCATAAAAATATAGTTAAGAGATTTTAAGACCGAATCAGTTCCTGTTAAGACTTCTAATGGCTGTTTTCTTGTTTGATTTAATAAGATCAGTAAAACATAAAAAAAAAAAAGCTAATATAAAATTAACTAAGTAAACAGATTTTGCCTCGGGGTTTTTAAAACGTGTAAATAAATTTCAATCCATTTCAAGTGGTCCAGAAAATCACTTATTCGTTGCTTGACCATTTTTAAAAATTCTGAAATTTTTTGTACAACAAGCCTAACATGATGGAAGTTCAAAATAACTATTATTTTAACTTTATTAATTTTTGTTTGTGCATGGCGGCCATTTTTGTTTCGTCGTCTGCAGCAATTTTCTCCGAAAAAGGGTTTACGGAATTATAAATAATTCATCGTTTATTTCTCCAATTCAAGTGCGGATCAAAGCAGTTTGTACAGAATACATTGGGCTAAAAATTTGGTAATAGAGTAGTTTCCGAAAATAAATCCTTATTGGTGAAATATAAGCATAAAGTTTCAGTTTTTTTCCAAAATTTGCCCGTTTACAAAAGGAAATTTTTTTAGCAAGGAAAAATGTGAACATGACATGTATTTTTTTTACAAATAGGCCGAAAGTACTTGTACTCACATGCCGAGTTCCAGATCTGGGACTTGATTTCTCTTCGCTAAAAAAAATTCCAAATTTTTCAAAAATGTCAAATGTCTATTTTGACCAACTTTAACTATTAGTAGCTCTTAAAATAATTCTTCGATTTAAAAACTGCCCGCTCCAGCGTGTTTATCAAACATTTCTTTATAATACCATCCATTTGCATATTTTTTGTATGCAGTCGTTTTCTTAATATTAGCGAAAAAAATCTCCCGTTACGCCCTGCACGGGCCGAAATTTCGAGGCCCGGACCCAGACCGGCTCATAGAAAAAAGAAAAAAATTCGGCCGTCCCGATACAAAAATTATAACTTTGGCCCGGCCCGGTATAATAGCTAAAAGTTCGGACCGAGACCGGCAAAAAGTTAAAATCTCTGCCCGATCCCGGCCCGAGTGAATTTCTACAAAACATTGATTTTTACGTCGATTTGGTTAAAAATTTGTCTAATTCAAGGAGTTATGACCAAAAATATTTATCTTAACTTTTTTTTTTCATTTTTTATAGAAGCGCCGCAGGCTGCGATATTTATTTTTTTAATGAATCCCTATTTCTTGTATGTAAATGTTTCAGTTATCATTAATATTGTTAATTCATATTCCATGTATTGAAGTGTTAAAAAATCTGAAAAACACTATGCAGTAAAATCTTCTAATACGGAATTTCATAGAAAAGAAAAAAAAAAATGCTTTATAGACAAGTTTCCTTGTTAGCAAGTGTAAACGTATTATATATTCTTTTCTTACGCATTAGTATATTAATTTTGCATGGATTAACACATTTTTTCGTTTAAAACAGGATTCCGTCATAGGCTGGTTCTTTATCACACGTTTTACTATAGTTTAATTTATCTATATTTTTAAAAGCGTAGAAATCTACTATACTTTAAAAAGAATAAATTTTAATGTTTAAGTGTAGAATAATGGCGATTTAAAAATGTATGCATTTTTTGCAAAAATTTTTGGGCCAGGCCAAATTTTACTGACCAGTGAACGGATCAGGCCAGCCGATACAATGATTTTCATACGGGCTGGGTCAAACCTAGGACTGAAAATTTTGGGCCTTGAAGACTAGGAATGAAACCAGTCCCGGCCCTGCCCGATTTTTAGGAAAAAAGTAAGGTCCGAACCCGGCCCGTAAAGTACTAGGCCCGGCCCGAGCCTTCATAAAAAAGTATGGCCCGTGCAGATCTCTGCCTCCGGTCACAAAAAGTGCATTTACTGGGGCGGTGACAACATTAGTTAGTCTTTTTTACTTTCTTCTATCTTTACAAGAAGAAAGTATTGGTTTCATGAAAATTTTCGAATTCCAGTTTTCGACGGATTTACACGTTATATGGGTCAGAGATTCCAAAAAACATGTTTTTACAAAATGTCTGTCTGTGAGTCTGTCTGTCTGTCCGTCCGTCTGTCTGCCTGTCTGTCTGTCTGTATGTGACACAAATTTTGTGGGCGCTCTATCTCAAGAACTAATGCACAGAATTTAATAAAAATTTATATTCAGTTAGTCCGTGATATAAATTAGTGCTGATTAGTTTTTGGTGTAAATCTTTCCACAGGTGGCGCTGCTATGCAGCCTTTTTCACGATTTTCGCAGTAGCTCAATCTCCAGAACTAATGCACAGATTTTCATCAAACTTCAGATTCAGTTAGTCCTTGAACTGAGTTGAAGTTTTGAACATTTTGGTGTAAATCGCTCAACAGGTGGCGCTGCTATACTGCATCTTTTACAATCTCCGCAATAGCTCTATCTCAACAACTAATGCTTGGAAAATCAACAAACTTCAGATTCAAGTATACTTTGATATAAATTAGTGCTGTTTGTGTTTTGGTGCAAATCGCTCAACAGGTGGCGCTGCTATGCTGCACTTTTCAGAATGTCCATTATAGCTGTATCTCAAGAACTAATGCAACAATTTTCACCAAACTTCAGAATCAGTTAATCCTTGATATGAATTGACATTTTATACATTTTGGTGTAAATTGCTCAACAGGTGGCACTGCTATACAGCATTTTTTCCGATTTCTGCAATAGCTATATCTCAAGAACTAATGGACACATTTTCATCAAGCTTCAGATTCAGTTACTCTTTGATATGAAGTGATGCTGACTACGTGTTTGTGAATATCGTCCAATAGGTGGCGCTGCTGTGCTGCATTTTGCACTATTTCCTCAATAGCTCTATCTCAAGAACTAAATGCACGAATTTTCATCAAACTTCAGATTCAAGTACACCTTGATAAATGTTAATGCTGATTATGTGGTTGTGTAAATCGCTCAACAGGTGGCGCTGTTATGCTGCATTTGTCATCATTTGCGCAATAACTCTATCTCAAGAACTAATGCACAGATTTTCCCAAAAACTTCATATTCAGTTAGACATTGACATAACTTGATGATAATTAGGTTCTGGTGTAAATCACCCAATAGGTGGCGCTGCTATGCTGCATTTTGATGTATTTATACGATTTAAGGGACAGTAATATCTCAAGAACTAATGCACGGAATTTCATCTTTTTAGAATCCTCATGATGAGCATAGGTTGGGTTGATTTTTGATGGCCAATTATCTGCACGAGGGATATAGGCCCGGGGGGAGTGCCCTCCGTGGGGGTCTTTCTAAGGGAACCTAATCCGTATTAACGCATGGAAGATCCACGGCTCGAAGAAAACCACGAAAACTCCGAACGATTAGGCCGACGGGCGCGATTGGGATCGAATCCAGCACCTCCCGTCTACCAGCTTCGAGAGCAGAACCTCTCGGCCACTGGTGGGGCCATGATGAGCATAGATGCACTGTGATAATGAATTTTGAAGTATTGACAAGTATGTGATAGAAGAAAGTTTTGTGATGGCCACAACATACTAGTTTTTTTAGAATAGAGAGATATTTCAATGTTAAATCCTTAATTCCTTCTTAAATATTCACATTTTAACTTTCGATTTTATGCTATTTTATATTCAGTTTTGCAGTTTTTAACTCCATTTTTAATATTTTGTGTGTATGTATTATTTTATACAAATCTACTTGCAAATTTAATGTTGATTGATCAGTTCTAATCCTGCACAGATACGATACATTTATTTATCGGCATGGAATTTTGAACGAGGTCTTAACAAGTCTCAAGTGGCACTTCAAACTACTTACAATCTCAAAATGAGTAAAAGAGCTTATTATTCCTTGAAATTCAATTCAAAAGATGCATTGAATCTAAATTATGAAGACTGAAAACGGTTTCAATTACAGTGTTGTTTACATAAAAACAAATAAAGCTTGAGGACTAAAGATAAAAAGAATAAGGATTATAGATTCAATAAATTAAATATAGAAAGAAATAGGGAGTTTTGGTTTTAAAAAACATGAAAAAAAAAAAAAAAAAAAAAGAGAGTAATATGCATTAAAAATAAACATTAACAAATATGGGGGCAAAATATCTTAATTATGTTTCTTGATAATCTAATAATGATAGTTTCTTGATAAACCTAAACTATTTACGTTTATTTATTCATTACTATTTTTCTTTAGAGTTCATTAAACGGGGAAAAAAAATCAATGCCCCTTGATAATTCTGTTTAACCTGTTAAGGGTTAAGGGTTACCTGTTAACCTGTTAAGTTCTCAAATCCAAAAGGGCAAATTTCTGACATAAGTTTTAATTTATTTTTGTTCAAAAATGAATGAAACTAGCTGGTGTTGTTTTTCAGAAACTATGTAATTGAGATGGGTTTTTTCCCCATTTTTTTGCAAACGCAATAGATCTTTCAGAAAATAGTGTCAAAGTGGACGTTTTGAACCGAATTTCCGCGCGAAAGCAGAATAAACACTCCAGAGCGGGCGAAAAACATGTTTGTCACGTAGGTAAATCGCTTATAACTCAATAGGTAATTTATTGATAAAAAAAATTGAAAACATAGTTCAATTCCAAATCGCTTCTATGGCCAGGCTTTTCAATTTTACATCTTTCCGTTAAAAAATGCATTTGTAAATGTGTCAAAACGTTTTGGGCTTGTTGAGCAGAGCAGTTAAGAACAGCCTCAAATCATTTTTATTAAATCTTAAGGCTGTTCCCAAATCCAAAGAGTCAACTTTCTGACATAAGTTTTAATTCATTTTTGTTCGGAAATACACGAAACTAGAAGGTGTTGTTACTCAGAAACTATGTAATAGAGTTGTTTTTCCCGTTTTCTTGTAAACGCAATAGATCTTTCAGAAAATACTGTCAAAGTTGGCAGTTTGAACTGAACTTTCGAGCGAAAGAAGAAAATCCAGTCAGTAAGGGGGAGAAAAAGGCCGTATCACATGATCAAAATCCCTTCTAACTCAATAGGTAATTGATTGATCAAAAAATGGAAAAACAGTTCGATTCAAAATCGCTTCTATCGCCAGGCTTTCCAATTTTATATCTTTCCGTTAAAAAATGAATTTGTAAATGTGTCAAAACGTTTTGCGCTTGTTGAGCAGAGCAGTTAAAAACAGCCTTAAGTAACATAATTTTTAATACAATTGATGTTTTGTTTAGGATATATATAACTTAGAGCTATTTTTTCAGTAGAATTCTTTTAGTTTTTGGTGAAAATTCCTGTTGTAAATCCTAGCAGAGTGAGTAGATGTACTTACCACACTGTTCTAGACCGATAGTTCTCAATTTTGTTTTCTTTGCAATAAAGTTTATTCAGAATTAATGAACGGTTTTTAAATTTTTCGTTATTTTTATTGCGATTTCGCGTTATGTGCTATCTTTTGATGGGGCCGGGCAACGCCGCGCCGGTCGGGTCAGCTGCAGCTAAATTAAATTATTTTACAAATGAAAATGTAATTATTTTTTATATTGATTAGGGCGATATAAAAAAGACTTTGACAAAAAAAATTCAAGGTGAATTTATTATCGAACTAAGTATTTCATTGTGAAGAGCTGTGTTTTTGAAAATAACAATTACTATTGTAAAATTAAATCTGTATGTATATAATTGGAAATGATAACGAAATTTTTTCTGCATATCATAATTTTTCTATTTAATTTCTGTAATATATTGCGTAGTTTGCTCTAGTATGTTTATCTATTTATTTCTTTTGGCTTGAGAATGTGATTGCTTTATAATATTGATTTCGGTATTATAATAAATGACTTCGCCAAAACAAAATCAAAGGAAATTAGAACTTGAAGTTTTGTCTTTTTCTTAATAGCTCTTTTCTTTTAAATACTAGCAATATGAGATTTTGTTTTGTGTATATGATTTCAACAAAATATTAAACTTGCTACTAATATCATTGTTATGCAATTTGAAATTCATACACAAATTTTATACGTAATTTGACTGATTTTAAATGTTTGACATACACTGCTCAAAAAAATTAGGGGAGCACATGGTTTTAAGGAAATTACGCAAATATTTACACCACACGCAAATATTACACGATAAGTAACGTAAAATAAAACATCCATATTTTAAAGTGCTGTAGAAAACAGATAAAGAAAACTTCACACGTAAATTAAAGTTTATGACGTCAAAAACTGGAAAAAGGTGATAAGTGCAGAAATCGGGATTTTGCAGAAACGTCTATTTCATTGCCTCAGTTGTAAAATTTAATTGCTCAGCTTGTGTTTTGAGAAAGGGTGGCTTGAAAAGTCACAAAAACATGATTTACCGCAATGGCTTGGCGTGTTATCGGGACCGTTGAATTTGGGAAAACACAACGAAGTGTAGTGGACGCTGTTGGAGTCGCAAGAAAGTGTCCATGAAAGGCTGTGGAATCGATTCCAAGACGCATGGAATGGTAGTAATCGACAAGTGCAAGGTCGAAAATGTGCTAACACAGAAACTGATGACCGATATATCCTGTTAACAGCCCGTCGAGACGGAACGGGCAATACTACTCAGCTGCAAACACAGTTGTTTTTGGCCAAAGGACGAAGGGTGTCCAGCCAAACAGTCCGAAATAAGCTTCATCAGGGTAGTCTCTATACACGTAAGCCAATGTACTGTATTCCGTTGACCTCAAGCCACTGTGCGGCCCAAAGAAGCTGGGGAACTGAACATCGAGTTTGGAGGCAACGTTGTTGGAGTGAAATTCTGTTTACAGACGAGTCCCGGTTCAGTCTGGATGTGACATCTGATGTGTTTTGGCATGGAGAGAAAGAGGCACTCAAAATAATACCACATTCGTTCGTGAAAGATCACATTACGGACGAGGTGGGTTGATGCTCTTGGCTGGAATCAGCATAGGTGGACGTACGGGCCCACATATCATTCGGAATGGCATTTTGACGGTCTGGAGTAAATACAGACGAGATACCGAGACCTCATGTCGTATTTTATGTTGCAGTAATTAGTGATTTCTTTTTTCCATGCATGATAATGCCAGACTTTATACAGTTAGTCTTGTGGAAAACATGCTTGAAGCTAAAACAATACAGCGTATGGAATGACCAGTATGACTCCTGACCTAAATCCGATCGAGCATGTTTGGGACATACTCAGACGACGCATTGCTGCGAGACCGATGCCTCCTTTTATTGTCCGGGACATGGAGATTGCAATTCTTGGGCAGTGGAACAATATTCCCAAAGTCTTATCAATTTCCTCATCGCATCCATGGAAAACCGGTGTGCAGCAGTCTTAGCTGTTCGAGGAGACCACACGCCATATTAAAAATCTTGCATCATTTCTAAACAATACTTTTTTTTAATGATTTACTTTTACATGAAACCAAATTGTTGCCCTAAACCATCTTTTCATGTTATTTTCATCTTTTCAAAAAATAAAAGCTCCCTTATCACTTTTTTGCGTCTTTTTTTTATGTATTGCGGATTGCTACACGTGTACTATCCATTTTATGCTCATACATTGCTGTTTTGCACTGTTCTTTTCACTTTTTTGCTTGCTCCTCTAATTTTATTGAGCAGTGTATTTTGGCTCAATAATGTTTATTTTAAACTTAACTGCTTCACCTATTGTAACAGGAATTTTTTCTATATTCATAACGCCGCACCGATACAATGAATGATTTTCCGAATAAAAAACAAGGCGAATGAAATTTTGAAGTGTAGTTTTATTTTTTATATGAGACTTTCTTCTAAATATTAGTAGAATATAATATTTTTATTAATTTAATTCCAAGTTTAATTTTTTTAAAAGATTCAAAACGTAGTTTGATTATTCCTTAAATGTAAACAAGTTTTATATATATGTTTTCTTTTAAATAAATTATAGGGTTATCATGTTAATTTACTTATTTTTAAAAAAAGTTTGTGGTGAAAAATCAATTACATCATAAGGGTGGCAAAATAATGATCGCCTCAGGCAGAAAAATGTCTACCGCCGGTCCTGGGGAAGGGGATGTAAGCACCATTGCACAGCCCACTTCAAAATGAAATGATCTCGATTATAGATAAAATGAATAGTACGTCGATTACAGATGTTGGAACGACTATGCTGGCATCATGCGTAATCGGGTTATCGTTAAATTTCTCTTTGCAGCAGACTGTACAGTAGCGGAAAAAAAAGTAAACACCCCCTACTAACTCCTCAACAAATTATCGTAGAAGAAAGTTGCCGGTACCGAACGATTGGAAATAAAGTCTACTTTTAAATGGTGTATATAAATTTTGCTTAGGGGGCCATCTACATATTAAAACGAACCATAAATTCATTTTTTTCAATGGCAATACCCAATTCTGACAGCATAAATGAACTCTACACCTTTCAATTGGCCTAAAAAACAATTTTTATGCAATTCGTACCATAAGTTTCCGAGAAATTAATTATTATAAAACGTGCGTATTTTAAGGGCTGTATCCAAATTGAAGTTCCGTAGTCGATTGTTAACCGAGAGAGCCTCCTTCTTGATCAAGGCACCTTAAGCAGTCAATGAAGCCTGTTAGACAACGGGACAGCAGAAGAAATTTCAAAATATCTAGTCACTTCTATCATAGACGGTGATAGAAGTGGCGCCTTAAACCATCATTTTACCGTTTTTTAAGCATAATTTGAAAACTATTTGGAAGAAAAATGTGAAATTTCGGATTTTCATAAAGCAGGACTTAATAAATCTAAATCCATCAAAAAAATTGTAGGTTGCAATTCATAATTTTTTCGAATATTAATTTCATAATTCGTATCATAAAATTATAAAAATTGCAAATTCAGCGTATTTATGTTTGGGCACATTAGTATTATTGCTACACAAAAAATTAGCACATTAGGAGCATAATTTCAGGAGATAAAAATAAATATATGAAAATGTAATTTAACATTAGAAGCACTAAATTTTGAATGTTTATAATTCAAAAACTTATCATTCACATGACTTGAAATTTGGTGTCTGGGCATAGTTTGAACCGAAGATTTGAAATATCTCGTTAAAATTGGGTATTGCCATTGAAAAAAAAATGAGGTTTGGGTTTGTTTTAATATGTAGATGGCCCCTAAGCAAATTTTATATACATCATATAAAAGTAGACTTTATTTCCAATCTTTCGGTACCAGTAACTTCCGTCTACGATAATTTGTCGAAGAGTTAGTAGGGGGTGTTTATTTTTTTTTCCCACGACTGTACATGTACGAAGTTGCTAGGATTAGGATCTCTCCCCGCAGGTGCACTATCTAATCTGCAGTTTCGTTATTCCTACCTCCTAATCTATCCCATACTTGCTAAAGTTAACTGCAAGAATGTGACGCTGCTCCTCGGATTAAAATGAAAGAGTTGTAGGTTGTCATGTAAAGGATCTCAAGAAATTATGTTCCGGAACAAATGGGTTGAGATCAAGCGTTATGCCAACTGCCTGCTTGAAATAATAGTCCGTATGAAAAGTTGGAAAGAAGGGTAAGCGATGCTGTGGATGTAAAAGTGTTATTACACGAGGCGTCAAAGTCGCTTCAAATTCCAGGCGTCTCAATGTTATTCTATGGCTCCAAGGGAGTCGCTCGAAACCAAGCAACTATTTTATGTCGGAGCGATTTTGATGCCTGAAACGAAGCGAGTCGCCAGTAACATGCAATCAAATGCTTAGAACATTGACGATGAAAAGCCTTTTCATGAAATGACTGGAAAACGAAAAAGTGGTACCGATGCTGCAGGAAAACTGACGAGTCGCAGGCATTTTTTGTCGCTTGAAATTTTTACATGTAATAACATTTTAAAGCTGTCATTTTGGGGAGTCGGAGTAATACTTTCATTTTAACTTTTTTGATAAAGGACAGCTTCTAGCAATCCGGCAGTTCAAAATGAGTCTATTTAAAGAGAACTGAAATTCATCGATCCATGCTTGCAAATGTGGTACAATATACATAGCGTGTCAAAAAGGAAAAAAGAAGGCTAAAAAAAGGTTCACCCATACTAACGCTGCTGCAAATCATCGTATAAAAATATAAATAGAAACATACTTCCATTTAAATTCACAAAAATGTAGATTTTTTTTTTTTTTTTTTTTTAAATATGCTAAAAAGTAGAAAAAGCTTGAAAAAAAACTTAAATGCGCGGAGTTTAAATTAAATTGAGGTGAGCTCGAGTACGAAAGATTAATGGATTTAAATGGGAATTTCGCCAAATTAGCCAGCTATCGGCAAGTTGGCATCATGTAAGGCAACTTATTTTTGTCGCCAAATTTGGCAATATTTCGCCAACTTGGCCAAAATTTGGCGCTATTGTGATAACTCGGTTATTAGTGCTTTTCAACAAATTCTCACTGTTGGAGCTGATACTGATTTCTCCGTAAGAAATCAAGTAACCATTAAGTACAGTTGCTCCCACCCCCTAAGGGATCAAATTTCAAAAAACCAATGTCCAACTCATATATTGCCCTTAGAAACATATTCATATATTCCAATTTCAAAACTCTATGTCAACAGGAAGTGGGTGAAAAATGAGCCACAAGATTTGACTGCCACATACAAACATAATTGTAAGTTAAAAGAAAGCATGTAAAAATGTGACTGACACCCATTAATAACAATGTCTACTCATGAATGCTACACTTAGACTTTGCTCAGAGATTCGACTACATATAGAAATTGTAAAAAACTTGCTAATTTTCAAGTACGCGAATACTCAAAAGGAAATACTATAATTCAAATAATTACTGTCTCTACAGCATAACTAGTCCACATACCATATAACATCTCATTCATGTCACACTTGGTCACAAGTGTCACAGTCACTACGCTGAAGCAAAAAAAAAAAGGAAATTCCATGCATCTCATTATAAGTCTCAAATGATCCCTAGATGCGACTCCACTGAGACGTCACTGTGACTACTGCTTTGTGACTAGTCACCATGTGACTTTACAATGTAGTTACATTGTGACTCTCATGTGACTGTCATCTGTAGACTCAATTTCAAAGTCATCGTGAATGCTGCATTGTGATAAGTTACCAAATAATGTCACATTAAAGTCACACAATGACTTTCAGGTGACAGAGAGACTACTGTCATGTCACTATTGTGATCTTTTGTGAAAAGTCACCATGTGACTATAATGTGATTTTATTTGGTGACTTATCATATTGCAACGTTCATGATGACTTTGAAATTGAGTCTAAAAATGGCAGTCACATGAGAGTCACAATGTAACTACATTGTAAAGTCACCTGGTGATTCATCACAAAGTAGCAGTCACATTGACGTCTAAGTGGAGTCACATATAGTGATCATTTGAGACTCATAATGAGACGTGTGGAATTTCCTATTTTTTGTTTCACAGTAGTGACTGTGACACTTGTGACCATGTGTGACATGAATGAGATGCTATATGGACTAAATGTGCTGTAGGGATAGTAGTTATTTGAATTATATTATTTCCTTTTGAGTATTCGCTTACTTAAATATTAGCATTTTGTGACTGGTCCTTAATTTTGGACACCAGTGTAGTTTGGGAATTATGAAGGTTTGGAGGGTATTTGGAACTCTTAAAGATAAATTCATTTTTAAAAGTTGCAAAACAGGCTGTAATGCTGGTGTTTTTTAAGCGTAACTTGTTTGAGAACACCCTTAAAAATTTTTCAAAAGGTCATAAAAACTTGAGTTTTGTTTAAAGTTACTATCAGGACCGAAACTAGGGGGGGGGGGGGGGGGCAGAGGGGGCATGTGCCCCGGCCGCCAGAACGAAAGGGCGCCAAATGAAGATTTTGTGTGTCAATTTTTCTTACGTGTATGTTTAACAGGGCATTGTTAAAATCGTCCTGTCTGGATTATGTCAAAGCATAGAAGAATTTAAGGATGATGTGTCATAAGGATCCTGTTTAAAGCAGAATTTTTTTCGATTCCGTTTACAAGATTTTAATGAATCAATATTTGACAAAGCAGACTACGTAGTTCAGTATTACATATTTTATGATTACATATTCTAAATTTTAAATTAAGTCGGTTATGAGAAAATTAGTAAAATTCTCTTTGTAAATATACTTTGCTGAGGAGGTGGGGAGGCAAATTCCATATTTGGCCAGGATGAAAAAAGTCTAGTTTCGGCCCTGGGTACTATAACGGTTCCCGAGCAATGCAGCTAGTAGTCAATAAATCAGGCCGAGTGCAGCAAATTTGTTTTAATCTGAACATGATATTAAAACTAAAGAAATATGTCATTCCCAGACCGAGACATGGGCTGAAATGGTGTCTAAATTGGTGCCGTTGATGAATAGAAATTCTATTACCTAATGAAAGATTCTATGACAATTTAACTCAATATGTTGTGTTCATCAATAAACATCTACTCTTTCCTCAAAGATAACTATTACAACAATATAAATTCTAAATAAATTTAAATAAAAAAAGACTAGATTTGACCAATTTATATATCTATCAATATTTTAAATAACAAATGACATTAATTAAAGACTTTCGTGGAAGAAGGTGTTATGTTATATTTTCTCAAAATTTTGTTTAATTTTTCTATAAAGATGTTATGAGATATTCTATCATATAGTAAAGCTGAAATACCAAGATGTCTTTACGATTTGATACGTTATTTATTAGCGTTTAATATTTAAATATCAAATAATTTAAATATTATTAATAATTTTTATGTTTGGAAATTAAATGTTGATAAGTTTTTCTCAGAGAGTTTAATACGCATCTGTTAACCTATTAAATGTATGCTACCAAGAATGAAAAAAAAACAAAAATTAAATTTACATGAAAAAGTTTTCATTTCAATTTTCTGGCAATTTCATTTGTGTTACATAACATTCTGTTCCATGTAGCGAGACATGCCGCGCCACCTATAATTAAAATTACAGTGACTATAATTTGAAGTGAACTGAACTAAGCTTTGAGTATTGTGTTGAGATGTAAGTGTCGGAGAAAGCGGCGGTGCGCTGCTTCTGTGTGTTAAATAAATTATTATATCAAGTAACCAGCGACTTTGAATAATTTGTGTTATGGTGTGAGTTTTCTACATGGTCCGTCGACCCAATGGAGGAGTATAATTAAAAAGAATTAGTGTGCTTTCGATAATAAGAACAAATTCGAACTAAATGTGAGGTAGTTTTGATTTGTGTGTAAAGATGTTTAGTTCACCTTTTTTGTGAGAGTGTCGTGATAATTTGTGCCTAATAAGAGAAGTTGGTGACTAAGAAGAATTCAGTGTTGAGATATTAATGTTTCAAATGTGCCCTGGATTTAATACATAAATAGCTACTTCGTGCCTTCGTGATTGTCGCAGCGGTTTGAGTTGAGGTAAGAGCAATTTTCCTAGTTTTGATTTAGTTAAATTATGCCTGTTATTGATAATTTAAATAAAAACGAGCTTAAGCTTGTTGTAGAGGAATTAGGTTTAACTGCTCCTGAAAGCAGTAAAATTATAGAGTTGAGAGATATTATAGAGAAAAGTGAGCATTACTCAAATGAGCAATTAATGAAAGACGTAGTCAATTCGGTTGTTGAGGAGTATAAGTCGCGAAAAGAAACTGAGAAATCTAAACTAGAATTAGAGAAAATCAAATTAGCGCAATTAGAAAAAGAGTTAGAAATAGCAAATATTCGCAAAGAACCTTCCCAAAATTCTTATTATGAAAAAATTAAATTAGCTCAGTTAGAAAAAGAATTAGAATTGGCCAAAGTGCGTAGAGGTTCCCGCGAAAATTTGACGTCCTTAACAGAAAAATCGGAAACTGAAATACTGAGCAATAACCTAGAAAGTTTTATTAAAAGTGTTAAAACATTAACTATCTGTGTACCGACGAGAGCTGAGTCATTTAACCTTTTCTTTCAATCACTTGAAAAAGCGTTCAAAACTAAAAATGTACCCGAAGAGTTTAAGGCAGAAATTCTTCTAAACATTCTCGGGGAAAAAGCGAGTAATTTAATGATTTATTTGTCAGAGGAGGAGCTGATTAGTTATGATAAATTGAAAACTATAGTCTTAAAGGAATTTCAACCTACAGCGCAAGAGTGTTTAAATAATTTCCGGAAAACACAAAAATTACCGTCAGAAAATTACGTTCAATTTGCATCCAGGTTGAAATCAATATTTCTATATTACTGTAGCCTGCGTGAAGTAAATGATTTTAAATCATTATGCGATCTGATTGTTTCAGACAGAATTTTCAATTCGTTAGATCGCGAATTAATGAGTCATATCGCAATTAAGCAAGCTGAATCATATTTTAAACCACAGCAACTTGGCAGAGAATGCGATATTTTCTTATCGGTTAAAAATAAAAACAGAAATGAATCAAATTCGAGAAATTTCGTAAGTGAAAATAAACAAATAGCGGGAAATAAATTGCGAAATGCACGCCCTGAAAGGGGGGTCTCAAATGTTTTCCTTTCGGAAACAAAAAATAATAAATGTGTTTTGTGTAAACCGATTGCGTATCATGCATTACATTCTTGTCCGCAATTCAAAAAACTTTCGATAAAAGAAAGAGTTGAAGTTGTGAAATTAAATAAAGCATGTTTCAAATGTTTAAATTATAATTGTTGCGTACAGAAATGCAATTATAAAAACTGCGATTGTTCACTACCCCATAACAAACTTATTCATTTTCCGAGAGAAGAAAATGATTTGAGTAATAATCAAAATAAATTTCGAGGTCATGTGTTTAAAGCAGGTGCAGAAATAAAAAGTTCAACAAGCGAAGAACAATTTTCTGTCCCTCCGAGCCAGACTGTCGCCTCTAGCTTCGAAAGAAATAAAACAAAAACTGTGTTATTGAGTACAGCTCGCCTGTTCATTAAGGATAAATTTTCGGAATGGCAGGAAATTAGATGTTTATTGGATGTCGGCTCGCAATCGTGTTTGATAACTTCGCAGTGTGCTAATCGGCTGCAACTTAAAATTAATAAAACAAACACTTTAATTTCGTGTTTAGATGATTCATCTATCACAGTAAAGGGTTGCTTAAAGACAGCAATCGCGAATAGAGATAAAAGTTTTGAAAGGGAATTGGATATGTTAGTTGTAAAGAAAATTACAGATTTAATTCCGCAAAGAGTGATTAATGTAAATGTTGAGGTCCCTGATTTGACTATGTTAGCAGATTATCGATTTAATTTTCCTGATAAAATTGATCTGTTGATAGGTGCGGAAATATATTATGAATTATTAAGACCAGGACAAATATATTCTCAGAGTTCGAAATTGCTTTTTCAAAATACTGTATTTGGATACGTGGCTAGTGGAAGCATAGAACAGGGAGATGAGGTTAAAGTTCATTGTGGGCTAATTCAGGAAGAGGATTTAAACAAAACATTAAAAAAGTTTTGGGAAGTCGAAAACATTGAGGTAGAGTTACCAAAAAGTAAAGAATTTGAGATATGCGAGAAACATTTTGCGCGTACGCATTCGAGAAATGCAGAAGGTAGATACGTAGTGAAAATGCCTTTAAAGGAAAATCCTTCGTGTTTAGGCCAATCTAGGGATCTTGCTCTCAAAAAACTCAGATCGCTGTGGAGTCGCTTATCAAGGGATGAGCAATATTTTAATCTGTATAAAGAATTCTTAAAGGAATACGAAAATTTAGGGCATATGAAACAGGTGAAAGAAGCAAAAGAACCTGATATTGCGTACTATGCTCCGCATCATGGTATATTTCGTCCAGAAAAATCAACTACCAAACTCAGAGTTGTTTTTAATTGTTCTGCCGCGACAACAAATGGGACATCCCTAAATTCATTACAATATAATGGCGGAGTCATCCAAAACGACTTATTTACAATTATGATTAGCTTCCGAGAACATGTTTATGCTTTAACTGCAGATGTAAAGATGATGTATAGAATGATTAACATTGACCCTAGTCAGCATTCGTTGCAGAGAATTTTATGGAACGATAATTTTGAAGAAGAACCAAAAATTTTCGAATTACAAACGGTAACTTATGGAACGGTCAGCGCGCCCTATTTAGCTATGAAAACGCTCAATCAATTGTCAATTGATGAAGGAAATAATTTTCCATTGGCAGCCCCAGTTCTTCGTGAAAACATGTATATGGATGACATTTTGTGTGGGGCACCTACGCGTGAGGAAGCCGAAGAGTTGCAGTGGCAACTCATAGCGATTATGCAGAAGGCAGGTATGCAACTTCATAAATGGTGCACAAGTGATAAAAATCTGTCGCTGACACCTGGAGAAGGGTATAAATTTGAGAACAACAGTGAGACTAAAACATTAGGGGTTTCGTGGAACCCAAGGGATGACTGTTTCCTATTTAGAGTTAAAGTAGAATTGAGCGATTCCTATACCAAGCGACAAGTATTGTCGACAATTGCTAGAATTTTTGATCCGCTAGGACTTCTTGGCCCAGTTATAGCGAAAGCCAAAATGTTTATGCAGCGATTGTGGAGAATTAATATTGACTGGAATGACGAGCTCCCTGAGTCAGAATATCACGAGTGGCATCAATTTCTTATATCGCTTAAAAGTCTTAATAATATACAAATAAGTCGACGCATTATAATTGAAAACCCAGAAATTGTTGAAATACATGGCTTTGCAGATGCCTCAGAACGTTGTTATGGAGCAGCAGTTTATTGTAAATCTTGCGATTCTCTAGGAAATGTGATGGTGAACTTAATAGCTAGTAAATCACGTGTTACACCAGTAAAGAGTCTAACTATTCCCAGACTTGAACTATGCGCCGCAGTTTTGCTAACCAAGCTGGTAAAAAGAGTCTTATCATCCATGAAAGTAATAATTACTAATGTTTTCCTGTGGTTTGATTCAACTATAGTGTTAGCGTGGATTCAAAAGGAACCTATTGATCTCAAACAATTTGTGCAAAATAGGGTGGCCAAAATTCAGGAAAACTCTAGTCCTGAACAGTGGTGTCATATCTGCTCTGAACATAATCCAGCTGATAAACTTTCACGAGGTATGGATCCAGATAAACTTATTGATTGTGACTTGTGGTGGCGTGGACCCATTTTTCTTAATAACACTGACTATCACCAAAATTCAGTAATAATACCAGAAGCTAATGAAGAGTTCAAAAAAGAGCTCAAAACAAATTCAAATCCTTTTAATGAAGTTAGTGTAATGAACTGTAATGTTACAGATAACTGTTTTGTTAATGACTTAATTAATCTTAGTAATAATTATATAACTATTTTACGCATTCTTAGTTATATTTTCAGGTTTGTCATGAATGCAAGAAACCCACTTTATAAGTGTGGTGGGCCTTTATCAACTTCAGACTTGGAGCAAGCGGAAATTTATTTAATTAAATCTGTCCAAAGGGCAGAATTCAATGCAGACATACGTAGTCTGCAGACCAAAGGTTCGGTAAGTCCAAGTAGTAAGCTAAAAAGCCTCAACCCGTACTTAGATGAATTTGGAATTTTAAGGGTTGGAGGCCGGTTAGATAATAGTGATTTAAATTTTGCGAGAAAGCACCCAGCGATTTTACCTAAATTTAATAGTTTTACTGTAATTGTTATAAATTATTATCATAAAAAATACCTTCATGTCGGTGCTTCAACATTACTTTCTTTGGTAAGAGAAAAATTTGGGCCAATAAATGGTCGTGCAACATGTCGAAAGGTAGTTCATCAGTGCATCCCATGTTTTAAAGCTAAACCAGTTATTGCAAATCAATTAATGGGCGATTTGCCCAGGGATAGAGTCCATTTGGACTACTGCTTTAATATTTCGGGAGTAGATCTGTGTGGCCCATTTATGGTCAAAGTGGGGTATGCACGTAGAACTATCTTGCAAAAAATTTATATCTGTATTTTTGTTTGTTTTGTATTTAAAGCTGTACATATAGAAATTGTTTCAGACTTAACCTCCGAATCATTTATTGCTGCATTGAAAAGATTCATTGCACGCAGAGGTAAATGTGCCAAATTGTATTCGGATAATGCGAAAAATTTTATTGGTGCAAATAAGATTCTTAAGGCTTTTTATGAGCTAGTAAAAAAACCTGATGAGAAATTAGCAGCATATTTATCCACGGAAGGCATTGAGTGGAAATTTATCCCTCCCAGGGCACCCAATTTCGGGGGTCTTTGGGAGGCCGCTATAAAATCATTTAAGTATCACTTTAAGAGAGTTGTGGGAGGTGCTAATCTCACTTACGAGGAACTTCTTACTGTAGTCATACAAATTGAGGGAATTCTAAATTCCAGGCCTTTGAGTCCATTATCAGATGATGAGAATGATTTTGGAGTCCTAACTCCGGCTCATTTTCTGATAAACAGGCCGTTAAATTCCATTATTGAGCCTGATTTAACCAATGTAAGAGAAAATCGCCTCAAAAAATGGCAACGGATAACTAAAATTCTACAACTTTTTTGGCGTAAATGGCATCATAATTATTTAAGTGAATTACAACAAAGAGGTAAATGGAGATTTGAAAAACATAATGTAAAAATCGGAGATTTAGTGGTGTTAGTAGAAGAGAATTTACCAACAAATAAGTGGCCATTAGGCAGAATTATTGAGGTGTATCACGGTAACGATAACAAAATTCGAGTAGTTAAAGTAAACACTCAAAATGGAACCTTTAAAAGGTCGATAAGTAAATTATGTATTCTACCCATGCCTGATGCCAATGACAATTAAAACTAAAAAAAAAAAAAAAGGTAATTTTGTATGTATGTTTGTTGTATTGATATTTTTTTTTCAAAGGATTATATTTAAATTAACGTATATAGTGAATTTTTGTATTAATTGTGTAATTTAGAGTACTTGGTAAAAATTGTTATTGAATGTTATAAACATGTCAATGGGGGCCGGTATGTTCCATGTAGCGAGACATGCCGCGCCACCTATAATTAAAATTACAGTGACTATAATTTGAAGTGAACTGAACTAAGCTTTGAGTATTGTGTTGAGATGTAAGTGTCGGAGAAAGCGGCGGTGCGCTGCTTCTGTGTGTTAAATAAATTATTATATCAAGTAACCAGCGACTTTGAATAATTTGTGTTATAGTGTGAGTTTTCTACACATTCCAACAAGCACTTAAACAAAATATCAAACATCTGATAAGAAAAAAATTACTCACAAAATTACACTCTGGAACTTGAAACAAAGTGCCTCATGGCAATAACACAAAAAAGGTTCCTGTATTTTAAAGGACAGAATTTATTTGTGAGCTGATAATTATGCAGGGAAACTTAAATTACCCCCACATGTTTACAAGAGGGAAATAGCAAATCCTCAAAGGAAGCCCCCTGCCAAGGTGTCCTCATAGATCCTCTTGGAAAATTAATGGATCAATGATTTGACAACTATATCCGGATTTGCCAGAAAGGGGTGGAGGTTAATTATCACTTCTTAGAATTGTCCCCCGTGGTAAATTTCCCTAACCCAGAGTGTTCCGAAGAAAATTGAAAAAAAAAAATTCAGTCATTATTTTATAAAGGTAAAGTTACATGCAATCCTGGCGCCTGTCCCCAGACCCCCGCCCCCCTCCTCGGCCTGCTCTGACTACAGCAGATGACATTTTATGACCTTGTTGCAAGATTAGTAAACTGGACTTCTTAGAAATGATTTTTTTCCCATCAACTCTGGCCAGAAAAGAAAACTTTCACTCAGATTTGGAATAAGTGTTGCTTCTTTGACACGCCCCCACCCTCTCTCACACAAATTCACATACGGAAATGAAAAACACTTCTTTAATTACATATTAATTCTCAAATCAGAAATATATATTATATTTGTTCGTGTAACCTTTCAAATATTCGAAAATTAAAATTCTGACTATCGCAATCATAACATTATCACTTGAATTTGAATTTCTGGGGTGGGCACTTGAACTATCTGCAGGGGTGCGCCGACCCAGTGTGCACCGCACACAGGCGCCAGAATAGTAAAGGCGCCAAATAGTTTAGTCGAAGCTGAAAAATTTGAAAAACTTTTATCCAATTTAAATTTATTAAAGCGGTATTTAAAATCGAAAGTGTGTCATTTCTGATGACACATTTACGAGTTCATTTTTATTTTTAAGATATATGAAATTTGCAGATGCTCATCAGCGGCGTAGCTTTAGGGTGTGTGTAGGGGGGGAGGGGGAGGAGTCTCAACCGAAAGGTGCCGTGGTGTAGAAAGGTCACGGTCGTAAGGCGCCATGGTGTCGAAAGGTCATGGTCGTAAGTGCCACGGAAGGCTTAAGGGCGCCGTCATGCGCCTAAAATAAATTTTTAAAAAGCGCGAGAAGCATAAAAAAAATCGGAAGGGTGACCGCGAATGCCCCTTTTGATATCCCTGCTCTAGATCAGACCTGTCCAACTTTTCAGAAAACAGGGCGCACTACAGCTGGGGATAAACATGGAAGGCTCCATTATTCAAATAACTGAAAATGTATAACTCTTCTATCTTACTGTAGTATTGGTAGTGATACACATACTGACGGCATAAAAACAAGTAGTATATTAAATGGCACAATGGTAAAGCAGCATAAGCCCCCAGGTTATGCACTGTTCCCATGTCAAAGTAAATTGCCGAAAAAAGCACAAATCAATCACAGCAATCGGCTACATTATATAACAAAAACAATAAATAAATAAAACAGGATAGAGCTCAAAATGCAATGCATTTAAAAAAAAAAAAAAAAGAAATGAAAAATGCCATTCGATTCCAACCCAATTCAATAGCCATGCCTAACATTGTATGCTTTTACGCATAAAAACGAGCCCATGAGCATGTAAGTTACATGTCATTTACAGTAGGGAAACATGTTTTTGAGAACAACCACAAAATGAATTACGTTTTATTGAAATTTTACTTGAATATTTTATAGATTTGCTTCGAACAAATTATAATAGATCAAGCACTAGTTTCACTCGCGTACAGAGAGTTCATACAATAAATTTATTAATTTCTAACTACAATCTTACAAAATATAGTTGTTAAACGAATAATAAGACTTTGCAAATAACTCGGAATTATTTTATTAAATATTTTTCAATAATTGAATTCAATTGGAATGAAAAACGCTGACTATTTATCATTGTGATCCGTCTTGCCTAAAACAAAGTTTAATATTGCCATTGTGCCAAGTACGCTTTGAAAGGAGGTTACAAAGTTTGCATGACCACTTTGGTCTGCGCCACGTTTTTTTAGATAGGTTTTTAATTAATATCTCAGCTAATTACCGACAATTCTTTTGGAAAATCATTATCGACAGTCCTTGGATGATTTCGCGTCGATAGGTATCTCGAACTCTCCTCAACTCCTCCACTGAGCGCCAGCAAGATGAAGTTTATTTATAAAGGAAAACTGCGATTTTCTGAAAAATTGTATGACCTAGGATAATCTCTATAGTTTTCCTGAAAGGTTTAAATAAATTCCTACTACTTCTAATTTTCTCAGTAGATTTGGAAAAAGTAGGGAAGACATAATTTTGCCATACATTTTCGACGAATTTCTGAAAGTATAATTGTATCTATTATTGTATATATTTTTGAGTTCTGCGTTACGAGATTTTTCGAACGACCCCCCCCCCCCCATTTTGTCTTAAATACGTACCCGTTCATTGTGTGAAAATGAGGGAAAAGCTGCTAATTGTTGAGATTTGTTATGTAAATGTTTTTCTTAATATTTGGAAAATTGTATGGGGTAGTAATGAACAAATTAAAACTTTAAAATAACCTCTACCGATAAAAAAAAAAAAAAAAAAAAAAAAAGTTAAGAGGAGAGGAGTGAGTGCTTACTTAGTAATATCCAGGCCAAAATCTTTAAAACAATATGTCACATGAAAAAATTAATTTTCTCCCCCACGAGGGGAATACCACCTAATAATCTGGCGTAAAGTCCTGCATCGGGTCGGATTACCCGCTTTTACTCGAACCCGACCCGCACTCGGTGCTATATTTTCGCGTTGCGGGTCGGGTCGACTTTAACTATTTTTGTTGCGGGTCGGGTTGGCTTTTTGAGTCTTGCGGGTCGGGTTCGGGTTGACCCGATTTTTTAAAAGAATGTGGAAGATATTTTTTCACGTTAAAAGCCTATATAAAAACGCATATCAAAGTTTCACAAAAGCAAAATGCGTGCCTGTCTGTTTTGTCTTTAGTCGTCCTTTCACGAGTCTTCGAAATAACAAACTGCATTATATTTTTATTGTATTTTAAAAATACAATACGCAGAAAAACGCTAAATGGTCCTTCCTGTCTATCACACAGTAGTTATCAAAGTTAGAAGTATCAAGACTTATAGAACATTAGCAATCGCAATCTGTTTTGCAATGATTAAAAATGAACTTAACATTTGGAGATTCAAATTTTAAATCTCCACAATTTCTAAACTACTTGACTGAATGCCTTTCCTTTCTGTTCAGTTTTCTTAAGTAAAATTTAATGACAAAACCAAATATGATGTAAAAATTATTGCGTTTGTATTGAAAATTTTAGAGTTCGGTACAATTTTAGAAGTATGAAGATGAGCCTTAAGATTTTTTTTTTTTTTATATAACTTGAAATAAAACATAATTTCCTATCAAATGTTTGTTTAATTGTTTTCAGGAAAAATTTTGTGAGTAAATTGCATGAGGTCATTATTTCATTTGACCGACAGCACCTTAAAAGCGTCAGATACAAATGATATTTATTCATGAAATTGGCCATCATATGAAATTAGAGGACACTCATCTTAGACTAATGTAGTTATTTGCAGAGAAAAAGAGTATCAGGGAAAGAAAAGTCTTCTGAGGAAAAATTAGAGAATGTGTCTCCTTTAATGGAGAACTACCATCGTAATATAGTATTACCGTGGTAGTGCTTGAAGTGACCTATGTAGTACTAATATACGTTAGCTGAATCAGTACTGCACATATATTAAGTGCACCTGTTACACAAATTTAATTAAAATTGTTTTTCTAATAAAATTCTTCTGAATTAATACATTATTTTTTTACACTCTTCATTATAATTAAAAAAAAATACATTTAAATTCAATATTTCAATATAAAATGTTGAGGTTCTTTAAAATTTAAGAGTTGTAGGAAGTCTAAAGTTCTAAATTTTCATTCCTTTTTAGCAATCCATTATAAATTTTTTCACAGCTATATTTAACTGAAAAATAAATACCCAGAAAAATACCCAAAGTGGTTATTTTACATCACTGGGTGCATCAGGACAGGCTTTCGACTATCCTCACAAAAATTTTGAGCCTTGTACGTGCCGTAGATTCTGCTAGCCATCGCACACAGACAGAGCAAAACCTTCTTTTATTAGTACTTTTAACTTAGAACTTGGATTCATTGTACGAAAATTGGAAATTCGAAAAATAAAAACTGACAGAGAAGGAAGGGTTAAGAGTGTGACAAGGCAAAGTTACGCTTAGCCTCTTAGCAATGTAAACGTCAAAATGAATATGCATTTTTCATAACAATTGTTATATTACCAGCATAGGGGTTCTGTATTTGCTAATATAAAATTAAATGTTCCGGGACTGGAACATTTTCGAATGCACCCCTGATTATAATCTACGTGTGATAATTGTTTAAGGCGCATCTTAATTGATGTTACATTATCTTAAAAGAAATAAAAGTACTATAACAAGCTCCGATGTAATACGGACACCTTTAATTTGAGAAAATATTTTTCTACTTTTATGTGTATTTACCGGATTACGAGCACTCCTTTCTTTGTGTCATAGAGCTACCATTGATTAATTCAACACAGTTATATTTCCAAATCTAAGTTTATTTGAACTGTTTTAAGTATAAATATAAATAAAGATCAGATCATAAAAATTCCGAGAGTAATGGCGGTAAAAGAAGCTGATTTATGTAGGAGGTATGCCATTTGTGGGGAGGGGGAGCAAACAGCTGAAGCACCCACTTTTTAGGGATGTCCGTTATTTATATAGCTGCCAACATTCCTTATTTTTAAAGTCAAACAACAATATTTTAAACCAGAAATTTAATTTAATAAATGAAGTAAAAAAGAACCCTGTAGAAATAAGACACATTTCATTAAATAAATTTTCTGGTTCAAATTATTTTATTTGATCTGGAGAAAACCACCGGAAGGTTGGCTTGGCAGCTATGCATTTACAATCATTGAAAAAATATTATATATATATTTCTTTTTTTTTTTTTTGGGGGGGGGGGGTGTTTAGGAATATGGGGTGCCAATTGATGTTCTGCACACAGGCGCTGGATACTTCTGGCGCGCTCCTGACTATCTTACGCCTATGTGTGCCCGGTAAAACTAACTCTCGTGGCGAGCCTTCGTCCGGCGACATAGGACTCTCGGGGCCCAGACTTGCACACAACTGACACGGAACAGACCCTCCCTCAAGAAGTTTCTCTGCCGTGCACCTGCCGTCAGCGCGTGGTCGCTCAAGGACTTCGCACGTCACGAAGCCCTGCCGCCCGAGTTGGATGTCCGGCCGCAACGACAGAAACCCCACCCGGCCCGAGGAGCCTTGTGGTTCCTTCTCTTGGTCCCTTTGTAGTTCACCCCGACGCCCCGCAGGAAACGAGCACCTATGAAGGAGTCGACCCCACGAGCCAATGCCCAGGATCCCTACGGAGGGGTTGCTGTACAGAGGTCCCTCAAGATCAAATACCATTATCCGGCAAAGACATTTTTGAGGAACAACCGATGGTAGAGGGCCCGGAGTCCCACCGGGCCCCCCTACCGCTCCCATCGAGGACGGAAGGAGAGACCGGCGCAAGCCCGATCCCCCACCTGAGAACAACCGCCGAGGATACTCAAGCACGAGTGCTCCTGACCCCGTGCAGTGTTGGCTGAGTTTACCACCGCCTAAACGCAACTTCGACCGGAGGCTGCAAACACGAACAGGCCGACGAAGCTGACTCACAGTTCGCGGACCCAGCCAACCGGCTTCCGTCACGTACCAAGGCACCCAGACAAGACCCAAGAAAGGCCAGGAGGTGATAGGCCGGCATTCAGAAGTAGCCGGACGAACCACACACGACCTCCTTCGCGGGCATCCACCTCCCGACCCAAGTCCGGTAAGGAGACCTTCCTTGTAAGATTGCGAAAAAATGACGTCATTTTCAATTACTTTTCACCATGCTTGAAATTGTTCAACTCTATTCTCACTGTTGCCTATGTTTTCGTTGAAATTTAGTTTCCTGGCATAGCAACAAAAGTAACACATTTGTAAAATTTCTCTCAACACTGAAAATTTAATGCTCAGACAATCAAACATTATTAACGCACAAAAAAATTGCTGCATGCGATGATCATCGCATGCTGTAATAATTAAAATAAAGAGTAGAATTAGGTTTCAAATTCATTTCCAAACAATTTTTACAAGTTTGTAGGTTGTATATTTAATTGCTCTGGTAAAAATGGAAAGTGCTCGTGTAATGTCTTTTGAATCTTTTTTTTTTTTATGGTCGACGAATGGAAGCTAGGAGTAACGACGGATGGCTGGCATGCCCAAATGAAAATTTTTATTTGGGTATTGCCGCATCATGGAGAGCGAAGACACTGGAGACTCATGATGGAAGTTCCAATTGAAGAAGGAGGTGTGGAACAGGTAAAGTCGACTTCTCCCCCAACCAGGGTTGGGTTTTTGACGTCAAAAAGTGGTTTTTGACATGACAAGCGTCAAAAACTGGTTTAAACTGTCATAAACTGGTTTAAACCGTCGAAAACTGTCATAAACTGGTTTAAACCATCGAAAACTGCCAAATACATGTAACACACTAAAATATTTTAACAATAGGTAAACATTAAATAAGTCAATGATTTATGTGATCTTTTATTGAAATTTAATAATTTAAAAAATATTATTTGCAATAAAATATTTTTTTTTTCGGACTTTTCAAACAGAAGAAAATAATTTTGTACAATTAAATAATCCGAAGCAATTTTACCCTGCAGCATGCTACAGCACACCACGTGTTTCACACATCTATTTACACCCAAAAGATTTTTGAGTTTAGAGTGTATGAAGTGTTAGAAAATAGTTTGTCTCTTAATGGATGCTGAGCTAGTAGGACTTGATAGCAAAAGCATTGCTAGATGAGCAAGTTTTGAAGCAGGCTCAAAAAGCTGTTGCATTTAATGATACCTTTCCACCAAGCAATGGAGTTCTCTCTATAGCACTGAAATAAGAAGACGGGAAAGGGGATTCTTTAGCTTCATACACAATCAGTATGGGTAAGGATCCATAAATTTTCTCTGTAGCTCAAGTGCGAGCTGAATCAACTGATACAGCAGTCAACCCTTGCTCCTGATGGTTGGGATGCAAAGTATAAGCCAAACAATGGTATGGTTTCATGATTTGATCCCTTCTATTATGCACTTTTTCAATATGGGCTTAAAGGAATTTCCTTTTAGATGATTGGCCAATTTTGTTCAGTTTTAAAATCGAAAACATTTTTATATATTGAAAGAAAGTATGTTTTAAAAAGATTTTGACTTTAAGCTTTTTTTCTTTTAAATTTCTTCTCTTACTTTGTAAATGTTTAAAATTAATAATCCAATTTCAATTTTGAATGGAATGGTTATTGCCTAGACTAGAATAACATCGATGCATATTACCTTGTTATATATACAAAAAAATCTGCACTTTTCTAAGTTTCTTTTTCTTATAAAAAAAGCTAGCTAATGCTTTAAGCTCTCAAAAGTAAGAGAAATTAAAATGATTTTAAGTAAGAGAAAAAATGTACAGCTCAGGTGAGCTTAATGTCTACTTTTTAGATAAACACAATTTTACAAAAAAAATTTAAAAATTTTACCCTGTTTAAAAGTTGTACTTAACAATACTTTACTATGTACTAATTACTAATATACAGTAAGAGTGAATTTAAAATATTACATGTAATGTTGTCATGTGTGACATTTAATTTGAATTTTTACAGATCAATTTAGTATTTGAGGTTTTTGACATGAAGGTTTAAACTATGGTTTAAACCCGACATAAACTGACACATGTCAAAAACCTGCCAACCCTGTAATTATTACTAATACTATATACTAATTACAGTAATAGTGAATTTTAAATATTACATCTAATGTGTGACATTTAATGTGAAATTTTACAGATCACTGTAGTATTTGAGGTTTTTGACATGACGGTTTAAACCACAGTTTAAACCGTCAAAAACTGACACGTGTCAAAAACCTGCCAACCCTGCCCCCAACGCTCTCAAAGTTGGTGGAAGAAGTCGAATGTGAGTTGGTGGCGGAAGGCTCTGGCCTTTTTCTGCTGCTGTTATGAAGCGGATTATTAGGACAATTAAAAAACCAATTTCTGTGTTGCTTTTGGCCCCAGGACAATTAGGGGTTGTGTATATATAACGTTATCATTTTAGGGGGGGAGGGGGATCTGGCCCATGATATCATAAGATATCAATATCATTCTTCACCCAACCAAAATTTTGTTTATTTTATTTGTAACTTGGTCTTTATATCAAAATTGTATGTTATCTTTTTTTACTCTGTTATCTACTTTTATGAGAAAACAAAGTTATTATTAAAATCTTTAAATGATTATACAATTATTTAATTCTGAAATATGTAATACCTCAACGTGAATTGATACTTTGTGTTTACTAGTGAATAAAAGTGAAAGAATTTCGTCTGTCTGCTTTGTTGATAAGAAGTTCTGTTTGCCCCTCCCCCCCTCCCGTACGGGTGCAAGAAGACATTATTACTGTTGAACGTATTGTGTAAAAAAAAAAAAAAAAAATGCATTTATTAAATTCTTTTAAATAGTAACTATTTCTTTTAAGTGTTATTTAATTTGATATAAAGTTATTTCATATATAAAATTATATTTTATTGACTTCTCTTCATTGTGAATCAATAAAGTATGCAAAGAATAAATGTAACCATATTTGTATAACACTCCAAAAATCAAAAGAATTTTTAGACATTGATAACGACATCATTGCCGGGGGGTGGGGTGGGGGGGTTCGAGAGATGATAACGCATGATATCGTAAGGGGGGGAAGGGGGTCCAAAATGACCAAAAAGTTGATAACGTTATATAAGTACAGCCCCTTAAAAACCGATTTCTTCGTTGCTTTTTCTACGGTTTTTGGCCTCAGGACAATTAAAAACCGATTTCTTCGTTGCTTTTTCTGCGGTTTTTGGCCTCAGGACAATTAAATACCGACCCCAAGTGGCAACTCCTTGTTGCAGTGGATGGACTTTCCACTAAGAAGTGTCACAACTGCTGAATGACTGGAAATCATTTTTTAAGTAAAAAACACATACTCTATCATTTTAGGATTTCTAAATTGATTTCTCAACATATAACCATAATTTAATTAATATGAAACTATTAATTTATTAAAGCTTAATTTTTGTGTCGATAGATACGGTATGCTCAGACTGGTGTCCTTTATACCAGATTTTAAACTGGCTAACACATTCCAACACAAATCTAAACACGAATAGTACAGGTTGTAATATTTTGTCTTTAGAAAGAATCATTTGACTTTTCTTTAAAAGTGATTATATCCAAATCAACATTGAAATTTAATAATTGTACATAATGCATTATGAACCATATCACAATATATATTCTAAGCGGAAAAGTCAAAACATATATTAAAATATTTATTTGCTTAGAAGACTCTACTAAAAACACTTTAAAAATAATTTTTTAATGTGTTTTTAATAACATCTTTTAAGCAAGTAAATATTTTAATATATGTTTTGACTTTTCTGTTTGTAATATATATTGTGATATGGTTATTGGTGGACTTAATTAAGGCTTATTACTCGTACTAATTTACATTGCATTATGAACTATTGAACTGATTTTTCCCAAGGAGATTTTTTTTTTTTTTTTTTTTTTGTTATGATTGGTAACACTCCATTTACTGATCTTGTTTCAATAAAACCCTTGCATTTGGCTAAAATTAATCTAGTGTAATTGCGTATCCAGCGACTTCTGGAGTTCCATTACCTGAGATTTATTCTGTTGAGCTGAACCAGGTTTCAGACCAGATGCTATAATCATTAAGGTTAGCTGGGTGAAAAAGTTCCACTAGATTCGCCCGGGATAGCTCAGATGATAGAGCACTGGCGGCTTCAGCCAGGAGATCCCTGGTTCGGACATTTTTCGCCCAGTTGGAAATTTAAATCTAATATAATTTATTTACCAATTAGAATAATTGTGTTAAAATTAATCTAGTGTAATTGCGTATCCAGCGATTTCTGGAGTTCCATTACCTGAGATTTATTCTATTGAGCTGAACCAGGTTTCAGACCAGATGCTATAATCATTAAGGTTAGCGGAGTGAAAAAGTTCCACCAGATTTGTCCGGGATAGCTCAGATGGAAGAGCACTGGCGGCTTCAGCCAGGAGATCCCTGGTTCGAATCCTTGCCCTGTTGGAAATTTACATCTAATATCATAAAACAAATTGATGAAAAATGCTTTAAATCAAAACAGCGCTAGCTGATCATTTTTGAATTTTAGAATCAACTTTAAGAGGGATTCTGAAAAGCAGAGAAGCTATAAATGCAGCATGCTAATGCTTTAAAAACAAACCTTTATTGATGACTTCTTTTTAAAAAAAATGTAATTTAACAAAAGTTTGGTACGTGTGTAACAACTTTGAATTTTTAAATTCTTATTAAATTACAATATATAAACGGAAATTATGTGTGTATTTATTTATTAGTGTATTAGTAGTGTACTATTTAGTATTAGTTATGTTAACTTTTTGTGTTTAAGCTTATTTTAAGGTTTTTCACTTATGCACGAAAATTTCGTTGTCCCCTTTTGTTGCGCATAAGTGAGAGATCACTGTATATAATATAATAAGTCCCAAAATAAATCAAGGAGTATTTATTCATCCTAAAAAAAAAAAACTTAACTCTGATTTGAGGTAGCACCTAACAGAAAAATATATAATTCAAAATTTACTAAGATTTATAATTATTTTTAATATTTTTTTACACTGAGATCCTTATGTCTTCTACTGTGATATGCATTTTTTCACATCCGATGCACAAACACTTGCTGCTTCACCAACAACCTTTCCACAAAAAATCTTGTTCCGTTTTTTAACCTATCCAGACATCTGCTAGAACACTGAAAACCGTTTTCTCCGAATCTTTTGGCAAACTCATTCGCTTTAATTTGAAGCATGGGTCCGGCCACAAGAAGATTTCTATCCTGCTGAATGGTGAACCACTTTAACAGTACTACTTCCATGTTTTCCCTTTCAGTTTGACGTAGTTTCTTCGAAGAATCCAATTTTTGCAAATTGAGAGACTGATGCAGACAACAAAGAATTCTTTTTCTAAAGCTGTAGAAGGCAAAGACCAATATGTTGTACTGTTAGATTACAGAATCCAATCAGAAAGTTGAGATCCCTCCTGCCTCCTCCCATCCAGAGCAATTGAAGCATAAATTTAATGTTGAAGAGGTATGAGTAGCTTTGAAGAAAGGAAAGATTTCTTAAAATAAAATGCAACTGTTTTGTCAGAATTGCATAATTATAAAAAAGTGCGACAGGAGTCTTGAAGCATTATAATTCAAGTAGGCCCTCAGTCTCATTTGTAAGTAAATAAAAGGAGAAGATGGAGGTGTCTACAGCAGGCGGAAAACAGAAAAAAAGGTGGAAATCCTCCCCCCCCCCCCCCTTATACAATGGCTGGAAATTCTTGTAATTTAGACATATTTTAACAGTTTACATTATGAATTAAACATAATTTTAAGTATGATTGTTATTTTCTTTTTGTAACTTAGGAAAAAAAAAAAACAACTAACAATAAATGTATAGGTTCATTGAATCAAAAAACAGAATGGAAGGCAGTTTACTAAAACTGTAAATTCAAATATGTTTGATGAATTTATGCGAAGTAGTGATTAATTTTTTAAAACTAATATTATTTTGGGTATTGTTTAAAATTTCTGTTCTCTTTTATAGGGCGGAAAAAATTCTCTATGCTAAATAATTCACGCAGATCAAAGTGATCCAGAAATACATCACTGAAAATACCCAAGAGTTGTATAAATGAGACAATATTCTATTTAAAAAAGAACTTTATTTTAACTTTCTTTCTCTTTTAAAGCCTAAAAAAACTTCACTCTAAAAAGACACTTTAAAAAACTTCATTTAGATGATTTTCATATGCTCATGGCATAAGCTGACCTTTGATTTGATAGTTATGTACTGCAGTTAAAAAAAAAAAGAGAAGGGTTTAAGTAGATGATAAAATGTCTGAGGATTAAATTTACCAGTCACCCCCCCCCCCCCCCATATGCTTTCAATATTTTCTTTGCATTTTTGCATCAATTTACAGAATGTCCAAAATTGTATTAAAAAAGGTGCAATTCCTCCTTTAAGATAAACTCTTTCATGCCTGCTACAGAAAGAAATAGATATTGTATTCAACCAGTCAAATTTGAAGATCGAGAACCTGAAATGGTTGAGTTGAAGACCTTTGTATGAGTGATAGCTGTTGTCGATAAAGTTCTAAGATATTCTAATAAATTCTCAGAAGTTCCAGTAGATGTTATTGTTGTGTGAGTTAATTTCTCAGTGTTTAAATTTAATTTAATTTAATTTTTATTCTTTTTACAGCTGTTAAGATTGGTGTTAATTAATTTCAGTCACTTATTTTGTTCCTGTAACGCGTGATGTTGCTAAGCCTAACAGCAGCTTCTTTTCTCCTGCTATCCGTGTCAAATGTTTTATGGGATATCGGAAGAGCATTTTTATCGATGGTCTCTCTCATAGAATGTCTCGCTTTCATTTGAAGTGTGCATGCACCATTTGGAGCATTTCTATTCTCTCAATGGAGAAAACGTCACGTTTAGCTTTTTCTTTTAAAAGGGCATGTGCTTTGTTTTATTTTGTGAATCAAAATTCTTTTTTTTAAATGCAGTTTCTCATTTGATTTTTTGAGGAGTTTGTCACTATTTTAATTATCAAATCAATTTAAATTTTTACATTCTTTTACTCTTTTTGTCTTGCAAGTTTGATATATATTCAAAATTCACCAATTTCTTTGTCAGAATTCTTTTTGATGAGTTGTTGTCATAAAATAAAATTTAAGCGTAAATTTGTTCCGGGAAACGCGGGCCTCGCTGCCTGCTTTCAGACACTGAAACAAAGTTGCTACAAATGTTTGCTTTCATATTTAAAAAGTCAATACTACATGGCGATGTGGACTAGCTTGTCAAGCCTTAATTATTATTTAATCAGTGCTACCTATTTTTAAGGGAGGCTCCCTCCCCATAACCCCCCATTGCGATGCCTCTGGTCAAGAGAACAGGGATGGCCACTGTTGGTGCAGATCCTTCATGGATTGTATAAGTCACAGAGGTTAGTAGTTTAGTTTGTAGTTTATATTACAAAATAGAAATTAAATTGTACAATTATCAATGTGAATGAACAGAAGATAAATAAAGAAATAAACACAAATAATCAAATACAAGTTTGTTTAGTTTTTTAATTTTATAGACAATCACCTTCAATAATAATTTGTATAATTCAAAGGAAAGCTATGAATGATATTAAAAAAGGTCTTTGACGAGTGCAGCTGTCTTGGATGAAGCTACTTTTTTTTGTATAGAAAGAAAAGGCACAGTTCTGGACTTCAGCACAATACTAAGAGGTATTTGATAACAAGATCCAAGTATTGTCCATTTTGAAAAATTACTGGGAAAAAAAGTATAACTAAAGAAAGGCCATTAAAAAGGATTTTTTTTTTTTTTACTGCCAGGAGACATGAATAAACAAATATTAACAGTTGAAATATTAAGATATTATTTTCCGTCTAGATATAAGATGTAATTTTATATACATGAAGTGAAAACTTATATTGCAGTTTTATCCAAAATATTAACAATGATTGAAGTAACCAATACAATTAGAGACATAACTATGAATATTATAATTCATATTCTCAACCATTTTTTTTTTTTTTATATATTGAATAAAAACTAAAACTTCAATATTTTGATATTGAATGAAGTTATTTATTGATAAAGAAAAAAAAAAAAAAATGTATGAACACAATTTACAGAGAATGACAACCTATATCAAAAAATCTTTTGCATAGATATAGATTTGATTAAGTGACACATACTGTAGTAATGCAACAAGAATTTTAGAAATTTTAAAATGTCATTTCCAATTAATAGGATTTATTAAAAATTTGAAATAATAATAAAACATTTGTGAGTTATGCCACTATTATTTTTAACTTAGGGGGGGGGGGGGGAAAATGCCATATCATGGGAGAAAAAAAGGACGGTAATAGATAAATAATCTATAGGAATTTACCATAATTCATATCCAATACAATTATAAAAAAATAAGGCCAACATTCATATTTCATTTTTTCTTATGTTACAAATAACTCCTTACTATATACAGGAATAAGGACCAACTCCAACTTTTATTTTCCTGATTTATCAACGGTATCACTGATCGGAAGACTAAAGTACATCTATACAGTATTTGGCACAACAAAACAAACCTCTTTTTTTTTGTTCAGTTTGAGCAAAAACAGATAATATACAATCACAACAAAATTTTCTCTAGCATTATCAATAATGCAGAATATTGTCACTATACTGAATGATAATAATAATAATTAAAAAAAAAATGTTTGAAACTTTTAACACATTCACTGTAGACTACTTTTCTTTTTTTCTTTAACACGTTGAGTGCCATGTCAGTCACCGGTGACTGACACTTATAGATTGTGTAACGGGAATCTTATTTCATGGCCCAAATGGAAAGATAGACAAAATAGACTTGGCATTCAATGTGTTAAAAATCTAATGTATGGGGGGGGGGGGGGATTTCAAGAAATAATAATTTTATTTATTTACTAAAACCTTATAATTATCTTAAACAGGCAGTTATTGCGCTATTCAAAATTTTTATCTAAGAAAAAGGAATATCATATTAACACTCTTTAAAAAATATGTATATTTTTTGCATTTGTTCTAAATCTGGTACAGGAGAAATGACAAAAAATATGCAAGTGAATATAAACAGTAATTTAATTAAAATTAAATAAAAATATTCTATAAAATAGTAAAATTAAAGAATAAGATACTTTTTATTACATGGAGAAAGAGAGGGGGAAGGGGGATAGACAATATAAAAATGATTGTTAAAATCAAGGTATGGCAATAAAATACAATTATTATTACTTTCTTAAATACATTTAAAAAATATCTGCAAGCAACTATTTTAAAGTAAGAAAAAAACTTTATGATATAAAGTATGTATTTCAATTATGAATTAAAGATTTATTTCCTCTAATAAGTGTAATGGGCAAAATTTTTTTTTTTTTTTTTAAATAAATGTCAATATATGAAAATTTAATAAAATGCAGAAAGATTGCCCATTTGAGAATAACATTATTTAACTACTGTTAAAAACTATAATGCTTTTAAGGTGCTACACAAAATAAAAACAAGTGATTTAACAAGGATTTAAATTATTAGTATTTGGACTGATAAACTTTTTATTAAGTTAAGTATAATACCTTAACATCACAAAAACATATATAAAAAAGGAGGAAGAAAGTAATTTATTCTTTAAAAATTTCAATTTTAAACATCTTTGATGCTCTTAAGTAGATAAGCAAAAATGGTTTTTTTAAAAAATCAAAGCACCAAGATATTTTCATCAATTATGTTAGCACCAGTAACAAAGATTTCCTATATTGAATATACATCATTATACATATTTGAATTAAACTATGTAAAATTATTCGTCCTTTCATAAAGACAAATTAATAATTTTGAAGCAATTATCATTTATAATAAATGAAAAAACAAAGATTAAAAAAATTCATTAAAAAAAGCATAGAGGATATTTATAATGTTTTAAAAATTGAATTTCAACAAGGAAAAAAAAATTAAATTTTCAATAACCAATGTATAAGGAAATCTAATAGACAGACACATTTAACATAAATAAAACATTTTATTTTTCTATATATAAAATGAGTAGCAGTATAGAGCTATATTTGTCTCTTTCACCATGCGCACATGCATACAATCTCTCTCTCTCGCACATACACACACACACAAGCATACAGTTGCAAAAATTCATTTCATAAAAAGAAATTAAATATACACAATGATACAACAAATTTGAAAATACCCTTCATTTGTTGTATCAAGTAGACATTCACATCAATGAAGTGTTTGGCAGATTCTAGATTCAGCTTTACAATGCAAAATGATTAGAAAAATTCAGTCTCCTGGCAGAAAGAAAGTTGTCATAATTCATTAATAACAATATTATTTTCTTATTGAAAAGACAATTTGAAAGTACACCTAAAAACCAACAACACTGACAGTATTTAAGTATATAACGAAACAAAAATTGTTGATTTTGAGTGCCCACATAATTCTTTGTACAAAAAGGTGTGGAGCAAGTAAGGCCACTGTACAATGTATAAAAAATGTATATATCAATATATTTTGTTGACATTATTTAACTTATCTGTGAGATTATCATCTAAGAACTCTAGAATAAGCTTGGAGAGCCTGAAATGTGATATTGGCCTCTTCAATCTATTTACATAACAATATCAAAAGCATCTTAAAATTCTTAATAAATTATCTCATGGCTTTTACAGAATCCAAGAAAAAAATTATCTGATATAAAAGACAGATTGATATAATGTATCATTAGAAGAATTCTTTTATACAAATAGCAAAAAGATAAAAGTTTGTTTAGCATATTATTATCTTTCTGCTGTTGCTAACTTGCATTTCATTGCACAGGTAATACAGAAAATGTTAAAATTGAAACTATTCAAAACTTATAGACTCTTACATCAAAAGAAAAAAAAAAGAGCATTTCAATTATACACCATAAAACTTATTGTGAATAATATTTATAATAGTAAAAAGTTTTACCTTAAAACATATTAGTACTCAGTACATAAGGAATAATATAAAAAAAAGAAATTTGTATCATAAGTAAATTTTGTAGTTAAATTTATTTAAGCAAAACTTTGTAATTTTGCAATTAAATAAACATACTGGATAGTGGGATTGCTGATTTGCAATATCTTTGTCACCATGTACTATGATGAAATATTTAAAAGTACATTAATTAAAGAAATAATTATCTTTCAGTCAAAGAATTTGAAGTTGTGTTCAATTCATTACTAACAATTATGAAACAAATTTCAATTCCGGACATTTTTTTATGCATAACTCGAAAACTTGGTGGGATGAGAGTTATAATGATCTCGAAGCTGCCAGGTGTTGTCGGATGCATTACACACTCCAGCCCTCGCATTCCTGCTGTTTGATGTATTAAACTTGTTGAATTTTGCCTTTTAATGTTTTTGGTGACATCTTCTGTGATCGTGTCTGCCGCTACCGTTTCGGTCAAGTGTTGAAAAGAGTATAGGGACCTCAGATTGGCTACCTTTTCTGTGAAGTAAAGGCAGCCTCTGAATATAAGATAATCTGATATGGCAGCTCTTATGTGATGCATGAATATGAACAAATTCCTGGGGATTGAGTAGATGAAGAGTCTGAGACTAAAAATTCTCACATTTATCATTAGCTTTTCCTTATATACGTCCATTACTTTCTTTGCATTTTTGCAGTGATTAAGAAAATTTACTTTAAAATCCATCTTTTTATGGATGTAACAGATATCCCATTTTATACTGAGCGTAATTACTATTACAAAATTCATCAATCGTGCACTCAAATAAACTAATTTTAAAAGAGCTACACAGTTTTTGAAAGTTCTGCATTATTCCTAAATTTAACAAAATGAAAAATTTAATGTTTTAAAATCCAATACTCTTACAATATTACTTTTCAGAAAAGGTTATAAACCAAGATGATCGCATATGGCTTAGCTATATATGCACACTATTTGCATAAATATTTCAATTTAAAAGAATCGCTCAGCTATTTTAAGAAATTTAGAATTCTTAATATCCATTTTTAAACTCCTACGTATATCAATATTCGATCTGGAGTATATGTACATAGATTATATATCAAGTATATAGCAGAATACAAATCAATGACAATCCGTCCCTTAAAGTCACAAAATACAATTAAAAAATAAATAAATAAACAAGGCTTTAAATATGTGCAAGATTAAAATGTTATAATTTTGATTTAACAATAAGATATTTTAAAAAAAAGTTCTGTACAAAAATTAAAATAAAAAATAACATTAACATACATTACTTTTCAAGCAAACAATATTTACAAAAATTTAATAACAAATGGTTCAATTCATTAAAATAATATAACACTCACGAGAAATCTTTACATATAAAACATAACAAGCCATGAGAAAATCTATTGAAAAATAGCAAGAATGCATTTTTAAAAATATATATACACAAAGTATAGTTTCTGCTTTACACCAAAACTATCACTTCCTTTCAACAAAGAGAATCTGATGAGATATGACAGTTTTTTGAAGCAAAATCGATGGATGTACATAGCACTATCTGCTGCGTATTCTAATGATTCAATAGTTATTAAAAACAAAGAAATTATTACAAACATTTGAAAATAAATTTTGAGCAGAGACATAACCAATTAAAAAATTATGATCACATGAAACCCGAAGTTAAAAGTTAAGTTTTATAATTCCAACTTATTTTAAAATAATAAAAATATTCAACATATAATTTGAAATATACAGACATATCTACACATGATAACATAAAAATATCAAGTGAAATATACTTAAGATTCTACTTTGAATTTCACTTGATGTGACAAATTCAAATCAAAGCTCCTAAATTTCATATAAACCACAGTAATGTTTCTTACAGATATACACAGTGTTTCAGCTTCTCCATTTAAAAAATACAATGTATTGCTATCTATTACAAAATGCAGGGAAAACAAACAACAACATCGTTGATATGAACAGCCAAACATTGAACTTCCATATGAAGTCTTGACTCACATTTGTCTGATAAAACAGTTCAAAATGTGGAGTAATAAAGCAGCAGAGTGTAGATTAATTTGATCCGTCTCTAGAGTGATACGATCACAGGGCTGATTGCACCCTCTGCCACAAACTGCTCAAAGAATGGCTTTAATTATATCTCTTTCATGCCATGATAACAAAAAAGAAATAATATTTCCTTGATTTTTTTGGAAACTATTACCTACTGAAATAGTAGAAGATATAACAATCTACAGAATACAACCAATCAAAAATCAACAACAGATTTCAATACCTAACAGAGTTAATATTTACACAAATATGGAAATCTGAAATTTAGTTCAAAATTATATGAATTAAATGATAAAAGACATCTCAGAAAGTTTAGGTTCATACAATAATGCTAAAAATTAATGGGATTCATATACAAAATCATACTACAGGAGGTAAAACAGGAAAATATTTACAATATGGTGAATTAAATGAAACCTAACAGAACAAAAATAAAATAGAAGCTTCAAGTGAAATACTTCAATAAAAGCCATTCTTCCATAAAAACAAATCATCATGGTGGAAAAATATAGAATTTATTTTCCCAATTATTGTAAAACAAGTGTATAAAAAAGCTGGCATAAAATGCATAGTTTCATAATCATATGTCAACAATATTTGCATATTTTTGCAATAAAAGCTGTACATAAATATTTATTATAAGTCACTCTTTAATGTAAAAAGTTTTTTAAGCTGTGTCAGAAACCTGCAATGGATTATATAATATGTAGGTGTTACCATGGCATGAGATAAACCATTTTTAATGTTTTTCTTTTTAAATGGAAACCAGTAGTCATTAGAGGCTGTGCTAAGAAGGTTGCATGAATCCATTTACATGCTGTATTTGTGGCGAAATGAAATGGGAGCCATTCAATGTGTTCGGTTGAGGGTGGGAACCTGCAGCATGGTTTGAATTGCGCAAAACAGAGTAGACATCGTCCATTTTACTAAGCTGCTCAAAGAATGGAATCAAGTCCCGCAGTTCAGTATCTGACATATCGTCAAACCACGAATTCACAGGCACCTGAAAACAAAGAATACATAGTAAGTATATCTATTTCTGTCAATAAAAATTAAATTAAATTTTAATTAACAAAAAAGTATAATTTCAAGTATTAACATTAAGTGAACTTCAATTTCCAGTGCTTAATGCTTAAAAATAAAGAGGAAGAAAAATGTAATAGTGTTATAAAAATGCTAATATTTGCTGTTTCATTTAATATAGACACATTAAACATAGATATTAAATAAATTACAAAACACAACTTCTGCCATTGTAAAAAACAAAAGGTAAACATATAAGAATATTTTAATGTTTCACGAGAGAAGAAATACCTATGTAATTATATATATAGAAAACTTCAAGAGGAAGGGGTCGTTTTAGATTTTAAAAAATTAACTTGATATTAATGATTGATTGTAACTATTAAACATTTTTTTATTTTTGATCAAAACTGCTATGAATTTACTTTCGAAAGTACAACAAGGAGTTTTAGATGATAATTTCAAACAAATCTTATTACTTTTGTTTATTGTAAGCATTATAGAAGCTCTGTTTACCTCTCTATCGATACAGGACACTCATTCACAATATCTTTCAGTTAACTGAAACATCATCTATAGTGTTTATTGTATATCTTAAAAATCATACCTATATAATCGACAAATCTGAAGTCAGTTGCAAACAAATTATAGTCTTAACACACTAACGACGGGAAACGAAAATTCCTGTTTTCATTAAAAACAGGCACAGATGTCATATAAAATGCATATTGCCGCAATTTTTTTCTGACGCCAATTTGGCGAAAACATCAACAGCATAAACAACAATATCTGGGTTACCATATCAAGCAAATTAACAACACTTTGGCGTCAGTTAAGTACCCGTTGCGTTTATGACATCTGTGTGCACATCTGTGCATCAAAAACATCACTATAAGGGCATGGCTTCTATCTTACAGAAAATGAATTTATATTATGTTGTCCATATTTTTTTAGATTGTAAGACATTTTATATTAAATTCGTACATTGAAAGATACTTACCGATGCATAAACTTGGGAAACCTATCTAGAACACCAATTTACAAAAGACTTTCAGAACAGGGAGGAGCTTCTACTGTTTTAAAATTCAGATTTCATAAGAATTGCCCATTGGCAAATGTGTTAAGAGCCTACACTAGTAAAGCACAGACACTCTGAAGCTAATGTTAACCATTGGCAATGCTCTTTACAAAATTCTTCTTTGCATTTTAATGTATTAAAATGATTTTCTAATGCATAGGTTTTCTGAGGTTGAAGTCTAAACATTTTTGTACTTTTTAAATTTTGGTTGTAGTTCCAAAATCGAAAAAGCAAAAAGATACCCAGTTAGACACAGACTTCAGACATCCTATGCAAAAAGAATTATTTCAAAATATTGGAATAAATGTAAATGAGAAATTTGAAAAGAACGCTGCCATTGGTTTAACACTAGCTTGCAAGAGTTTTCGAATTACTAGAGTAGGCTGTTAAGTATAATCGTTACAAAATTTGATGTGGATGACCTAATGATGAGTATCAAAGGAAAATTCGGACTTACTGGAAAACACCATATATGCAATGGTTATGATGGTGCTTATAACCAGGGCTGTGGA
Source organism: Maratus speciosus (assembly GCA_963932465.1). Taxonomy (NCBI): domain Eukaryota; kingdom Metazoa; phylum Arthropoda; class Arachnida; order Araneae; family Salticidae; genus Maratus; species Maratus speciosus. The sequence continues at coordinate 503,079,859 of OZ010790.1, forward strand.
GTCAGAAGGAAAAATGACAAACTCCAACTAGCGAAATTTTACAGAAATGACTCCGACTCCAGGATGGCTAATGTACTAATGTTGCCCGTTCAATATATTCTTTTTATTCCCATACTTGTATTGAGACAGCAATAGTCACCTTATTAAATTTGTAATTAAATAAAGGAAATATTACTATTTTTAAAAAGTGGTAGCAGCAAAGCTATCAGAATTTAAAACAAGTAATATAAAAATTTTGTTTTTAAAGTCAATTCCTACTTAGGCCATCGAAGAAAAATTTAATATAATCCCTTAAGCTAATATTAGTTTTTGTTGCATTAAAATATCTCAATTTGTTGATTTTCTATAAGCAAGTAGGTTTACAATGGAACTCTATGGGAATTTGGCGAAATATTAGAGATATCGCCATTTTGGCGACTCATTTTGGCCGCCAAATTTGGCGATATATTGCCAAGTTGGCGACAAACTTGGCGGTATTTGGTGACAGAACAGGGTCCCCTATGGTAACCCCTTAATGAAAATGCTTTCATTGACCTTCAATAACCAATGGCCGCCATTTTGTTTCCCATGCAAAACTAAAATTAATTAATTAAAAATTAATTAATTAATTAATATTTGAAAAAACTGTATTAACATCAATTGTCATCCAGTACAAGTTTAAAAAAATTTATTTCAACTTGATAGGATGAATAATGAGTATTTTATTAACGATTGAAAATTTGAACAAGATAAATATATAAATATCTCTCTATTCTAAGAAAAAGTAGCTACCACTGTCACCGCCGCCGCCACCGGTTTTGAATTTTTTGTGACCGGAGGTCTTTCTTCGTTAATATTAAGAAAAATAATGCATACAAAAATATGAAAATCGGTAGTATTATACAAAAATGTTTGATAAACACGCTGATGCAGACAGTTTTCAAATCGAAGAATTATTTTAAGAGATATTTAATGCTAAAGTTGGACAAAATCGTTCCACTAAAAAAGTTTTATAGGAGCAAAAACTATACATCGGAATTTAATAATTTTTAGATCATTTTATACGTTATAATTTCCCGGTGTGCAGAATTAATTTATTTTTTTAATTTGACTCATTTTTCGAGGTTTCATTTCTATTTTAAATTCAAATTTTCAGCATTTCGAGAGATATTTTTTTCTTATTTCAGAAAATTGTACTAATTTAACCTGTTGCCAACTTTATAAATAACGGAAACAATAATGTTTGCTTCAAATTAAAAATTTATTTACACGTGAATATTATTAACAGAAAAAAAACTTTCAAATTAGAATTAAATAATTACTTATAAAAAGCAGGAACTTATTGAAAATTACTTCATCTATAATTACACATTAATTTTAACAGAGAAAGGATATTGTAAAATAATAAATTTATTAACATGCATTAGAAGTCTTAAATAGGAGAAATTACATCACATTTACGTCACATTACAGTTATTACATAAAATGAACACAAAATAATATTGCAAAACAGTATAAATTTAAAAATAGCGCGAGACATTTACTTGATTTTTGAGATGAATTTTTCAACTATTTTTTTTTTTTTTTTTGGACAGCGCAAATAATATTTCATTTCTAATAAAAGCATTTTCACGTGAATATTAAAAAGGGAAAGAAAAGTTTGGTGAAAATTACGTCAGATTAAAAACGATATATTTAAAATGTCTTATTTAAAAGGACTTTCTTTTCGCTTTGTTAAAAAATACCGGGAGACAAAGACTCTGTTTACTTAATTCATTTTATATTAGATGATTTTGAAATGCCATTGTATCTTTTAACAGCAGCTGATTTTTCCGTAAAATTCCCCAATCAAAGAGAAATGAATAGAAACCCGTTTATAGGGAGATCGCTTTTGTTTTTTTAATTATAATTCAATCTTCCAAAATCTTTTTAAAGCCGATCAAATTAGCGTGCTTTTAGAGACTGCAGTGTCTGAACGGGGGTTGGCGAGCGTAGCTCGTAGGGGGCCGACCCCCCTAGTATAAATAAATATAGGGAGAGTGTGAGCTAATAGTAGGAATTGAAAAAAAATACCAAACTGGTAACACTGTTGGTAAGATGGAGATGCAGTTTTGACATAACTCTGAGGGGAAAAAAAGAGGGGGGGGGGGGGGAAGGGGGAAGTATTCAGGCATTACATAACAAAAAAAAAAAAAAAAAAAAAAAAAAAAATTCTAGGGAAAGAGGAAAAAAAGAAAAGTGAAAATTTTATCAACCCAGCACTATTTCGGATCCTGCAGGTTCGAAGGGGTGTTTTGTTTCTATAGTATTTTCCACAGATTCGAAAAACTTACAATTTAGGCATCATTTGGGGCCTCCAGAACCTGAAAAGTTACGAGGGAACGCAAGAAAAATAAAAATGAAATTTTACTATTAATTCTGTTCTCATGGCTTCAAGAAAAAAGGCAAGAATTTTATAATTTCAAGTCTGGCAGACCTTAAAAATCGAAATATAGAAATCCATAGAAGAAAATAAAAAGGAAATTTTACTATTTCACATTTCACGCACTTTGAAAAGAAAAGGTGAAAATGTTACAATTTTGTAGATATTTTGCTGTCCTCTAGAACTGAAAAATTAAAAAAGATGAAAATTTTGCTATTTCAAAAGTAATTCAGATTCAGGAAAAAAAGGTGAAATTTTTAAAACTTTCTGCATTAATTTTATAATTTTGGTTTTATTTCAGGTACTGCAGACCCCAAAAATAGAAAGGAGAAAAAAAAAAAATGGAAATTTCATTATTTCATTGTTATTTTGGGTATCAAGGACTCAAGGAAGAAAAGATTATATATATATATATATATAATTTTACATTTTGGGTCTAGTGCACACACACAAAAAAGGAGAGAGGGATTTATAATTTTGGCATTAATTCTGGTAACACAGACCCGCAGATTCTGTGGTAAAAAAAATATCTCGTGTTCCGCAAACCAAAAAAACTCATGGCAAATGACTATATTAAAGGTAAGGTATGTACTAGAATTTTAAATTAAGAACTGTTTTCATCTGTACTGTACAACAGGTAGCACATCAGGCCTGGTAGCATAGTATATAGTTAAAAACAGTTTATAAATTTTAAATTAGATATAATTGGTTTAATTTCACCAAACTGTGCAATAAAAAGCTGGAGTATGAGCTAGCATGTTTTTTTTAGCGACTCCCAGCTCTTTTGCCCCGAAACAGGCTGGACTCCGACTCCGGAGCCCTGCTTATAACTAATATTAAATAATATAACTAAGGAAATCTGATTTAAACCCTTTTAATCATTTTGGAAAGCAAATAGTTGTTTTTTAGGGTTTCGTACTTAAAAAGTAAAAATGGAACCATTATAAGATCACTCCTGTATCTGTATGTCTGTCACAGCCACTTTACTCGTAAACTATGGAACGTGGAAAGTTCAAATTGGGGGAAATAATAAAGACTATTGACCCACATATTTACAGATTAATAAATATTCATAAACTTTTAATTTTCGGTTTTATATTTTCAAAGTTATGGTAAAAAATGTAGTGCAAAAATATGTTCCCTCCCCCATCTAATTCTGAATCTCCTGAAACTAAAATTCTGAAAAAATAAGAGGTAGTAGACGTTAGTTTAAACCTTGCAGGAAAATTATAGCGATTGCCATAGGTCACTTGGTTTTTGAGAAAATCACATTTTTCTGTTACACACAGATTTCGATTTACGGGCATTCAGCAAAAGTGTTGAGCAGCGCTAGAGGTACCTATCGTAGAAGAAGTATAAAAGCATTGTTGATCATGAATTTCATAAAAAATCATTGGTAATTAGCCGAGATATTAACCGTTAAACACACGGACGATTTGGACATACATAATGATGGGGATGGCGTATTCTATGCTCCATCACTTTTAAAGCCTAGATAACAAATTTTAAGGATATATTTGTGTAATGCAATGCCCAGTAGCAGTATAAAAGCAATAAACGTTAAATTGTTAAAAAACAGATTAATTTAATGAGAATTAATCACATAAATACTATGGGATTTGCGACTAGTTTTCATTGAGTGACTCTCTCAATACACCTACTGTGTCTTTAAAGGTTAACTAAAAACCTGTATGGAAAAACGCGGTACAGACCAAAGTGGCGTTGCTAATTTGCTACCTCCTTTCGAAGCTTAGCAAAATGCCAAGTTTAAAGTTTAAACTTTGAACAAGGGTTTTGTTTTACCTACACTGTACAAAGAAAAGATTATTACGACGCTGAATTTAGTTTTATGAAATGCCAAATGAAGTTTAAATATGCACTACTTTTCTTGTCAGTGCCGAATTAAATCATCATGAACAGATTAGGGTAAGATTTAAATAAGATTTATACAGAATAGCAATATTTGATATTATTTAGGCTTCATATCTCTTTGAACTTTTGCGGTATACCCATTCATACTTTTCTAGTATATATACAGCTATACCAAACCCTACATTGTATAGTTTTTACGAAGTCTTATTTTTCTTTAAAAACGATTGTTTTAATAATACAATTTAAAATTCATATACTTATTGTATGGAACCCTATGAGCGCGAGTAATTCTCACACTTGACCGTTTATTCATTATTATACATTATTCTAAACTTTTTATGTACAGTTAGCACTTTCAGTTGTGCCTAAATTTCTTTGTAAAGTTTAATGTAATTAATGAAACTGATTGTAACAAAACCAGTACACAACGAATAATTTTCAAGCTTCATTCAGCTTCATTTTAATCAGTTTTTACAATATACGATTAAATTAAATTGCATGTTTTTATGCCATTATTATCATTAAGCATAAAATCTTAATAATTAATGTACATATTTCATTAATATAAATTATGGACAAATTATACGAAGCAGATTCTTCATAGACATCTGAACCAATCAAACTTTTTAGGCCCAGACATTATGTTTATTTTTTCACACATCCAGTCCAGTTAAAAATCAATAAAATAAGCCTGATCAGACTCAATTACTTAAAAGAAAAGTAAAGAGATGATATTTAGTAACCAACTTTATCCTACAATTAAAACTCTTTTAAAAGAATATTTTATACACACTTTATGCAAAATATACATTTTCAGTAAAGTTTGCAAACCCTGGAATATGGGATAACAACTGTTAATTACTTAGAACAAACAATACATTAAAAAAGAAGACTCATTAGAATTTATAATGCAGGATTTGTATTAGTACTTACTTTTGAATTTCACTATTTCTAAATAGTATTACTTGCTTTATTTGATGTCAGAATTCTGCGATTAAATAAAGTGAATAATACTCTTCTGAAATAATAGTTGTTTTTAAAAAAAAGTTTGAAATGAAAAAAAAAATAAATAAAAAAAAAATAAATAAATTTTAAGCTCTATAAAGAAAATAAAAGTTGATTAAAATTTTTTTTTTTTCTGTAATTCAGTAAACTAGAACAAATTTATAAACATTAGGATAAACAAATTTACATTACCCCTTATTTCCAAAAATGGCCGATTTAGTTTGATGAATGCAAGGTTCATAAAACGGGAAAAACACATGCATTCGAAGTTTTGAAATTAATTAGGGATGCACCGAATATTTGGAATCTATTCGGTATTCGGCCATGTTACCGAATATCAAACTATTCGGTCAAGCCAAATATTAAATTATTCGGCCTGCCGAATATACGGTTTGGCCTAATATCAAAGTATTCGGCCGAACCGAATACTTAAAAAAACCTTTTAAAACAGATTTTGTAAAAACTTTTCACAATTTCTACTTTTAACTGTCAACTTATAAAATAGAATGTTTGTAGATTATTTATTTGCTGTTTGTAAAGTATAACTTAAGAAAATTAACCATGAGGAGAATTAAATTGATGAATAATGGGGATGAAGGATTTTCGTAGGAATTAATGATGTACAAATGCAAGTTCCTAAATTTTGTTCAGTAAATAATTTATTTCTTGCTTTTTCACAAGTTAAGAGTTTCCAAACAAAATAGAAAAATTTTTGGGGTTGTTAACAGGTATCAAAACAGACAATTTTTGTTCAAGAAACCATAATCATAATCCACTTACTGAGTCATAAATACATTGTATCTCATTTCACTTGAGGTCAAACTTGGATTTTTGTTTGTTACTTTAACAATAATGAAGATATCATAACTATATTTTCAGCTAATTTGTTTTGATTTCTGTGAAATATAAGTGCTGCCTTTATTCTGAATCTAGTTGATTGTATTTATAATGTGTCACTGACAAAATTTCAGTCATTTTCAATGATATCATCACATTTAATACAAACAAAATTAATATGAAACAAACCTCGCTAAAATATCTTCATTATTGATAAAGTTGTAAATAAAAATTCAGTTTTAAGTTGTTTCGCACCCAATATATTTTAATTTTGATGGAATAAATGGATTGAGATATTGTTTCTTGTTTAAAAAAAAAAGTTTGTTTTGACCATATTATCCCCATTGAAAGTCTGTTGCAAAATTTTAGAAACAACACCTAAATGTTTACAATGTCTGAAAATGATCGCCCACTCTAGACACTGACCTAGGATGCATTTAAAAACCTCCTTGCTAAATCAAAGGCAGTAGAAAAGTTATTCTTGCTGAGCTGCCATTATTAGGGTAAATTGTATTATATATTTATTTTTAGTTTAGTCTCTTCGTGACAAATAAACAGTATATGACCCTGTAAAGTTTTTCTTCAATTTTTTTCACTATTTCTCTTTGATTTAAAAATGTTTTAGTTCGTAAAAGAAACCATGAAATTAAAAATTTTATTAATTAAAAAAGGTCTTATAATTATCCTCCTTAAATAACTCAAAGCAGATTTTTTTTTCAATATAAAATTTACTTACAAAAAGCTCCTTTATCAAAATGTAAGTTTCTTTTATTAAATATTATGTAAAATTGTTTTTAAGAGTAACATTTTAATACCTTTAAACTTTGAAATATAAAAAGTATTCAGCCAGCTGAATAGCCGAATATTCGGTTCACTTGTGGGGCAAATATTCAATATTCGGCCAAAATCACTATTCGGTGCATCTCTATAATTAATATTTTTAAAAGTGTTAAATTTAATATTTTTTCGAATAGATTGCAGCATTTAAAACATAAAAGTACAAAATTCAAGATCAGGTCACCTGTTTTTCCATATTTTGTACAGTTCAGCCATAGTGAATTAAGAAAAACAGCAAAGAAAATGAGCCAATCTCGCATTTAGCTTTTTCTCAGCTGGTTGGCTTTGTGAAGTTTCAAACTGAGCATGCGCGCAGGTGTGCTTGCCAACTTTCAGAAAAAAGAATGCATTTTTAATGAGTTTTTGATTAATATCTCACTAATAAAAAAATTAAAAATCTGAGGGGAAAAAAATCTCCAAACAACAACAAACTAACATTAATAATAATTATGTACTGTCCTTTCTATATAAAGTATTATTCAGATAACATGCATCTTTCTATATAAAGTATCATACATATAACATGCATATAAAACTGCATGTTACCCTTTTGATTATAGAAGCAAAGTAGATGCAATTCTCCACATCAATTTAGACAGAGGTGTAAAGTCTTGAATTAGTGAATTAATTTTAACAGAACTGTGCCTGTATTAAGACTTTACAACGGGCTGCAGTTTCCCTTGGGCAGGAAACAATTTATCTTACATGGACAATAAAAGCAAGCCTCACAAGGTATTTTATTTTCTATGGCCAATGACGTTAAAAATTCATCACGGCACGGCCTTTATAGATAGATTTCTCGCCTGGTCGACCTTCGCTGGCCAGAGTTTTCAGCATCTCATAGACGTCGGCTGGCAACACCGGTGCCGAGAGGAAAACAAAGAGCTCCAATCAGTACACAGGGACCTCGCGGATTGGATGTGCGGTAAGAGGGGATGCACACTCGCCCCATTTTTTTCTGAGAGCAGAAGATGGAGAAAGAAGTGTTTTGAGAATCAGAGAGTGTGGTTGGATTTCGTAGACAGCATCAGCTGGCTATTTCCACTTTTCAGAGACATCCTGTCTCGAGATTTATTGAACTCAATATTGTGACTGGACTATTTGGTTTTCGCTGACAGCTAGTAGCTGGCGATTCCCATTTTTCGAAGAGACATCAGTCTCGTGTCTAAACTGGACTCTGTAATTGTCCTGGACTTAGTGGAGGGTGGATTTTCAGATTGGATTTGATGGAGAACCCAGTTCTGTAGTTGTATAATTATTTTGCTATTAGTTTAAACAAGAATAAAATTGGCTAAAAGTTTAAGCATGAGTGATTTCCTGTCCTAGTGCTACCATATCCTTATTCAGGATGGTGAAATCCTTACAGAGGTTTTGCATCTAGCATATTACATTATTATTTTTAAATTAAATGATTTATTTTAAGTAGTTTATTTCAATTAATTTAAAATTAATATATATAAAATAATTTATTATGTTTAGTTTTATTACGATAATACTTAATTATTATATTTATATTATTAATAAAATTATTCCCTTAATATGCTCATTTTGAACTGTCAGAATTCGGTATTAATTGCAACTCATCTAAATAACATGTGTAAAAGTATTTGCTGTGTTGATATGGATGCATGATTTTAATTAAATTCTGATTTTTAAGATACTATTTGTTTCTATTAATGAGTAAGTTTTTAACTCACATGTTCATTTTCATTATTACTTTGTATGGCTTGACGGTCAAAATTTTATATATTTATTTATTTATTAATACATTTCTTTCTTATTACTTCTGGTTATGGTTAATCGGGCAATAGTAGAAATATGCATTTAAGCGGTTCTTATTATTATTTCTACTTCAGAAATTAACCGTATTTTACTAATGATATTGTAATATTGGCCTTGAAAATGAGTTACGAATCATTAGTTCCATTTTTATTCATGATAGTTCTACCTTTTTGCGTTCATTTTGTAGTTTTTCTTATTGAATTAATGTATACTCAATTTTGAGATCCTACATTTTGTACAATGAATAATTTATTGGTGCTGACAATGATTCATTTTTAGTTTTTTTCATTTGTTAAATTGTTTTGGCTACAAATAGCTTGAAAAAATATTTCAAATATTTATGATTTCCTATATATTTATTTATTCTTTTATGCATTCACCTTCCTGTTAATATTTACATTTTGCATATTTTAAACGTTATGATTTTTTACATTTATAAGTGATAGGATCAAGTTTTCAAAATATTCATTAGTGATTAGTTAATTAATAATTGTTGATCCAAATTTAATCTGTAGTATGTCTGTATCATGTCTTGATACTTAATTTATACATTTTATTTTAAAATGATGATGAATAGTAATATTCTATAATGGTTATATATATATTATATATAAAGAAAAATATATTTATAGTTAATAATTAAATATTCATTATTCAATTTATTCTTTATTTTTAACTGCATTGCTAACCCATTTGAGCCTGAATTTTTGTTTTCTCAAATTTTTTGGTAAAATCACTTTAAAATGTTGCAAAATGAACTGGAAAAATACTAAAAAAAATTAAGCTTAATTTTTTTTGTATTTATTTGATAAAATGTAAAAGAACTAAATATGAGTATTTCTAGTAGAATAATATGCATAATTATATATTTTGCCTATATTTATATTTAAAATTTTTTAAAATTGTATATTATGTACTATAATTAGTATTTTAATGAACTAAAAAAAAAATATATTTATTTCTTTGCAGAGACTAATAACGTTATAACTATTATTAATAATAAAATAAGAATAATCGTATTGCAGACTTAATAACAATTTATTTCATAAATATCTTCGAAAGGAGATTGCATAAATAACTCTCTCCTAATTAAAATTAAAATTTATAAACACTGAAAAAAAGCCTTAATTTAAGCAAATAAATTCTCGGTTATAGATAAAGACATTTATAAATAATGATTTCATGCAATTTTCATGTTAGAAGAAGAAAATTATACAAATGCATTAAAATTTGAAACGTCCCAAAAATGGGACGCTAGGCATAAATGGGTTAATTAGTTACTGATAAATGTCCATGATTATTGGTTGTTATAAAGAAATAAAATATAAAAGTATTATTATTATTATTATTATTTATGTTTTGTTTGAAACTTATAACTTATACAATCAGATATACACACATATATAGTATATGTGTGTGTGTGTGTGTGTTGGAAATGTGTTTCTATAGATGCATAATTAATTAATAATTTTATATGAATATATATATATATATATATATATATGTGTGTGTGTGTGTGTGTGTGTGTGTGTGTGTGTGAGGACGTCAGTTTCAATCAAAACTCGCCTTATCCAAAATTAAAAAAATTGTGTTTTCTCAATCAATCTATTCTATATCACTTCACAATAATAACCCAACGAAAATTCAATATCAGATGTAAAGAACATATAACGGACATAAAATATAATAGAGGTAATACTGCTTTATCCCGGCTGAATCAAATAGGGAACATTAACATACTTTTTAACGAGTAAAATAATCTACAGGTCTAATTTTTATTTACAATTATTTATAAGAGAGTCCATTGAAATTTATTTAAGAGGTTCAGGAATAAGCAAATAAACATTTTAATATTGTGATATGGTTATTAGTGGATGTAATTTTGGCTTATTACTCGCACTTATTTACAATTGTATCAATCTATTCTATTTAACCTGTACTGAAAAAACACAACATGTCCCCCCCAAAAAATTAGTTTTATCATGTGTTTCTGTCATAATAAAATCTTGGTTTACAATAAAAAACCAATGAATGCAGTTAAATGTTTTTTGCGATTTCCTAATATTAGATTTTTTGGATAAGACGAGCTTGAAAGTCTCACCCTCACATATATATATATGCATTAATTACTTTAAGACAGTTTTGTTTTCATTTTCGGCCAAAACTAGGAAAACTAAAATTCGAATTGGTTATGGTTTCAGTCAAACACTAATTATGATACACCCAGAATATTCGGCAAAAAAAAAAAAAAAAAAAAAAAAAAAAAAAAAAAAAGCCAAAACATACAAATATTTTTAGAAATTTTTATTTTGTCTTTTTTAATTTTGAAGCTGGATCAGTTTGCACCATGGTTTCTCTCAGTTTTATTAACACTGTAAATCTGCTAGACAAAATTTCAGTCTTCAAATTTGCATTTCGTTTTCAAGGAGGTTTACTTTTCATCAATAATCCTTAAAAATCTGTAAGTACTTATAAGAGCTCTTAGAAATGAAAAGTAAAAATAAGGACTTATAAGCATTTTATAAGAACAGTGGAAATCCTGAATAATATATTGTTGCAGATGACAGGGCAAATCTTAAGCAGATGTATAAAAAGGAATGTAGACAAAAGTAAAAATATGATACTTTGCAATCTGACTAAAAACAATGTAGACAAAAGTAAAAAGATGATACTTTGCAATTTGACTAAAAACAATCTGAAAAATGCAAAATCTTCTGTCATATGGAAAGCTTGGCCAGAACAAAAAGTTTGGAATATAGTAAAAATGTCAAATTCAAATGAACAAAAGAAACACAATATGTCAGAAGTTGAACATTGTAATAATATTGTGAATATGCATAAGCAGAAAGAGAAAAAAGATTATAATTGCACAATGTGCTGTACGGATCTGCATCCGTAATCTTCCAGGTTGTGAAATGTAATGCTAAACCTAAGGGGAAACTTAATTAGGTGATTACTCATTAGCTATATGTATATTGAAAAGTGGTTTTCACCACCAGGCAAAAGACGTCAAATGCAGATGTACTGCTATTTCAAAAAGTATTCAATACATTTTCCAACATCTTCTTGATGGTGAAAACTGTTTATCGATATTTACATTAAGTCAGGAGTGATTCTGAGTGAAAAAAAAATTTCGGAAATTCCCATCATATTTTCGGAAATATGCGAGGGGTCCCTTTTGACGAAATGTGCGGTTTGTTTTTTTTGCGATCTTGACGAAATTTGTCTTTTTTTTTTTTTGCGATCTTTTGTCGAAATTTGCCGTTTTTCGCGTTCTTTTGACGAAATTTGGTGTTTTTTCGCGATCTTTTGACGAAATTTGTCTTTTTTCTGCAATCTTTTGGGAGAAATTTGCTGTTTTTCGCGATCGTTTGACGAAATTTGCTGTTTTTTTTTTTCACGATTTTTTAGGGAAAATTTGCCGGTTTTTCGCAATTCTCTGACGAAATTGGCGTTTTTCACGCGATCCTTTGACGAAATTGGTTTTTTTCGGCAAACATTTGTCGAAATTCACGATATAGTTTATGTCCAAATTTTCGGATTTATGACAGATCCCCCCCCCCCCCCCCCTTCCGAAAATGACTGCCTTAATTTTTCGGAAAATTCGGAACAGAATCAATCCTGCATTAAGTACTGAATAATCACCTAAATAATTTTTTCCATAGATTAACAAGGAATTTTGCGATCGGAGAGAGAAAACCTAAATTGCTGATATATGTCCTTAAAAACACATTCAAACAGGAAATATAAGGAGTGCATATAACATGATTAACTATCACAAAAATTCACTAACACTTTTCTACTATTTTGACTTTAAAAGAGAAACATTCTTTTTGATTTTTTTTCTTCTTCTAAATTTAGAAGCTAAGACTCAACACTTTAGGCAATATGTGAATAAAAATTCAAAATTGGTATAAAAAATATTAAAAAAAATATTAAATAGCAGTAATAATAACAATTCCTTATTAAAATACTTTAAAGATTTAAAACAAGTTTCTTAGAATGAAATTTCTTACCACTTTCAAGAAATGTAACGTTTTTAGCATTCTGATAAGTCAGCATCTTATTAAATAAACTGATAAGTAATAAAATAATAATTTAATTATGTTAGTGAGGGACAAAAGGGTGTTGAAAATAATGATTAGCTTATTAAAAATGGAATGTATTGGGTATCTGCAGTATTCCATTGATTGAGTTGCAGTTGTTCTTAATCTTTGGCTGCATCTATCTTTAAATATGCCACTAAAAACTTGATTAATATTTCAGTTAAAAAATAGAAATATAGATGTACACATACACACACATATATATATATATTTAATCAGAATTTTTTGTTGTCTTAAACATTGATCAATAGCTTAAGCAAGCTACAATAGATGTATTTAATTTTTAAAAAACCAGATTTTTTTGTTATTTTAAACATTGATCAAGCAGTAATCTGCAAATCATTTAAAAATTAAACTCATCTAACTTTTACAATTGAATATATCTACATTTGGTTATAATAACTTGCATATTATTATGCAAAATATCTAAATATATATCAACAATAATTAACAATACATACTATGTTGTACAATATAACACACTATAGCACTACTTACAGCATTATCTGGATGGAAGATGTAGGATGCAGGAGAGTTGTCAACTATGATAACTTTATGAAGTTCGCGACCTAACCTGCCAAGGTCCTACAATCACAAAATAAAACAATTTTATGTATTAAGACTTGACATAAACATACAGAAATATACAAGGCTCCCCTGTCTTTATTAGGGCTGGATTATTTATCAATATATCGACAAATATTGATATGTTTTAATTATCACAATAACAATATCCAAACTCTGCCTCTGACGATATATCCCAATATCGATATCAAAGTTCCGAGTCTACCAATACATCCCAAGAAATATTTTTTATTTCCGTACCGCGACATTAAACCATGAAAAAAAGTGCAAAATATCCCGTACCAATATCTCAAATCCTTACTTTAGCGAACGCAATTATTCAACACCCCACTCTATTCAGAGCAGAATATCCCCTTCAAGTGATTATTTCTGTTTGTTCATATCCAGACATATCCCAATACGTATCGCAATATCTTCTCAAATCCTTACTTCAACGCCCGCTCTATTCAGAGCAGAATATCCCCCTTCAGTGATTATCTCTGTTTGTTCATATCCCAATACATTAACAGCAAACTGCATATTTCGTTGCTCGTTCGTTACTGAATAAAGCTCCTTGCTCGTTCGTTACTGAATAAAGCTCCTTGCTCGTTCGTTACTGAATAAAGCTGTTATCGCCTGTGTTTAATTCCACGGCTGCTATTGGTGTAGACCTATTCATATGTATCAAAGCTTTGATATATCACCACCTAAAATATGTGTGGAGTAAAGAATATTATTGTAGCTTAACAGCTGGAAAGCTCGGCTCGAGAAAAACCAAACAGAGTACGCTAATGGTACGCTTCGTAATAAGTAAGCTTCGCCTTTTTGCTTTCCGTTACCATGGCAAAGCCTTTCCGCTTCTTCATTGGTTGCTTTTGAGTTGAATTTCCTAGCTACTAACGTCCAAAAATTGTCTCTGCTGCGCCATATTATTCGTAGAACATTTTCGTATGATCTTATTTTTTTCTGCCTTATTAGCAGTATAAAGAATGTTTTTCGTGTGAATTTAACGTAAGCTGCCTCGGTATTTCAGCTTAAAATGAATATTACTCAATGAAAAAAAAATCAATTAGTATAAAACTATTTCCATGTGTCATTTGATTAATATTTCAAAAAACGTTTTAGTGTTGTATTCATGTAGTAAACAGATAGGAAGGCCTAAATACAGTGACATTCATTTTTTGCTTTGCATTTTTGAATTAAGATACTATGATACCATAGAAAAATATTGAGAAACAACATTTCTGCTGCATCTCCCATCCATTGAAACCTATTTAATTACAAATATATTAGCGTGACATGTAGCAATAAATTAATTTCGACTTTTGCTTTTGCATTTCACTTATTTTAACCCTTTCAGGGGCAGAAAAATTCTGTTAGTAAAATGACGAAATAATCGACCAACATCAGAATTTTAAAACGAATTTCATAGAAAATAAAAATTTGCTTTTCTAAACTTTCATTATAAAAGTAAAATTTTATTAAAATTGTCTTGGAGCGGGTTGTCAGTTTTGGAATTAAAATTAGTTGGCCACGCCGTGTGACTACTACTACTGCCCTTGAAATATATACAATATATATAAATTTATTTATTTAAGGGATACTCTGTGAAAAAATAGGTATAAAACAATTGATTCATTGCTTTCTAGAACTATTTGTATTTAAATTGCTGCTACCTACCTATCTTTCGAAATAAGGATTTTTTTCAACTCCTATGCACATTAAAGTAGTTATCGCAATATATCCCCAATATCAATATTAACTGGTTGATATATTGCGATATTAAATTTCTGATATCATCCAGCTCTAGTCTTTATATCAACTATACACACATTCTATCATTATAAGTTATATTTATCATACAAAAACTAACCTTTACATAATTTCCACGATAAAACACACATGATTCTCTAAAAAGACGAGAGCGAAAAACACCCCATTTGTCCAAGAGATCAGCTACAGGATCTGCATACTGAAAATTAAGAAAAAAATTTTTTATAAATCACAGTAATCTTTCTGTTGTATATCAGCTATGAACAACTGCAAACTAAAAATTAACTAACTAACTAACTAACTAACTAAAAATTAAGTACAGTTTTAAAAGCCTTGCAGATGATAATTTCAATAGAGGACAGTTGAGTAGTTTGAGTATAGAGTAGCCCAATTGAAAAAACTAAATATATATATACACACATATATACAGGGAGGGTTCAACAAATGCAGCCACCAGGTTGCCCCTGGCAACGAAAATATTTTATCTAGCCAGTATGTTTTTGGTACATCCTCTTAACTTTGATTTCATCCTCTAAGATTTTTAACAATATTTTGGTGAAAAATCGACCTATGGATTGGCTGCAAATGGCATTCCCCCCCCCCCCCCCCTCTCCCTTTGGGTGACAAGTAGTGATTTTCCTCTTCTGTAGTACTGTCAATGAAGGAACTGAGCTTAATGGAAGTTAGAGTTATTTTTCTTTATGTTAAATAGTCCTGGTGGGGGTTACCTGCACTAAATGTCAGCCTAAGTTTGTAAATATAAAAAATATCTGATATTTTGATATATATCCGTTGTTTTCAAAATAGTCAACTTACTGCTGATAATAAACATTTTCAAGCATAATATAAATTATAAACTAAAATATATTGCACTTAGCATGAAAACTTAATAAAACAATAGTCTACAAATGCATTTTTCTTTTTCAATTGATTGAAGATCACTTAATTGAAAACAGAAACAATTTGCTTTAAAAAAATTAGAATTCTTTATCACGAAAATTTTATGAATTATAAAACAAAATTTTACATGAAAATAGATTTTTTATTTATATAAGCTTGTATTCTTTTTTATTCCCTGGCACGTTTACAGTTTAAGTTCAATTAATCCAAAACCAGAAAAGATTCTTTTGTAATGAAACTGTAAATAAATGATTATTTAAATTAGTCAGTTTATGTTCCGATGACTGTTCTGAATTGATTATATCCCACATAATTATAAGTTCTGCATTTAAAAATAAAAACTTCAAACATGAATTCTGGAAAAGATATTTGTTTTCTTTGGCTGAAAAAGTCACTGCAAAAAGGTTACAGAGACAAAAGTTCTTTATCTACAGAACAACACAGTTAATAACAATTACCAATATCATTCACACTTCTCATTTTTATTTACACTTCATTTACTTCATTACACTTCTTTTGACTGAAAATATCAAAAATATCTTGCACAGTGAAATTTTGAAAATAAATATCAAACATAGAAAAATGTAAAAAATAATAAATATCTTGATAGTTTGAAAATAAATATCAGATATATATCACATCATATATCTATTGATATATATCAACGAACCCTGATGTCAGCAAAATGAGTTTGGCACAGACTACAGATATTATTGAAGTCCTGCATGGTTCGGGTTATGCCCCATTCAAACTGGACATCTTTAACCTGGGTACAACCCGAAATAAAGCAAATTAATCGATAATTTAATGCACTTACTTAAAACCAGTTTACAATTCTATATTTAATATGTATTTTATCCTTTATACTGAAAATTAATACATATGTACTTAATCAGATTTTGATTTAGAAAATTAGGGGACATTACATTATAGACATTCTCGGGGCCCTCTGTATTCAACATATGTTATGAAATCAGTTTATTCATTTACATGGTCTTCAATTAATATGATATCTAAAATAATTATTTTGGTAAAATAATATTATGCAAGTGAAAGGACACCACGCACAGAGGGGTGGTAGCATAAGGGGTACAGTTCTATCAAACCCTAAGCTGTAATACGTACAGTGAGGGACCAATGTTGTATTATGTATATGCATATAGTGTGTGTGTGTGTATGTATATATATATATACAGAACCTGCAGAGAGACCCCGAATCCATGAATGTCAGTCCTGAATTAAAATCAAACACAACATTTTTTTCCTGTGCATTACATACTCAAAAGCACTTAAGGATTACTTAGAAAGTTACCAAACAAGAAGAACATTCATTCAATTTGTTTCCTAATATCACACCATTTTACATAATTCTTTTCAATGTGCTTTTAATGGGAATTATGTTTTCATGAGAATTTTTCAAGCTCTTGTTATGAAGAGAAATTTGGGTCCAGTCAGTGTTACCGAGTCCATGATAAAAAAATATATATTATGTTTGGTTCAAATAAATAAGTTTATTATTAGTTAGATAAGTGATTTTGAAAAACTGCACTTGGGTTTTTTTCAGTTTGTGCAAAATCAAATTAACTCTGATCCCTAGTATATACATGGATTTTACATCATGAAGTTAATACAATTGAACACGGTTAAGATGCGTTTCAAGGGAGTGGACAAAAGCCGAGTATTAAACGTGATTTTTACAATGATGAGGAACCGTGCTTAGTTAATCTGATCATCTAAATGAACTTTCATTTATATGTTTACGGTTGAAAATTGCGTTTTTTATGTATGCCTACCCAGATTAAAATTTAACAAACTCACTGATTCTTTTTAGAGGACTGACTGAAATAATAACTGAAAATAAATAATGGATTCAAACACACCTTTATTGTTGATTGATACTTTACAACCAAAAATAAAACAACAAAATTATTTTCCGGCTAGACTTTATTTTTACACAAACAAAAAAATATTAAAAATGTATGAAGCACAGCCCAGTTATTAAAATTATATTTGTGATCATGCGTAGAATTAAAATCTGTCATTCATATTTAACATTAGAATGGCGGTGAGGGGGCCATTTTGGCCCCAACCGCCTATGCATACATTTTGGCATATATAAAGCCTATGCATATATTTTGGTTCGAACCGGAATTTTTTTTTTTTTTTAATAAAAGAAGTTGAAAAGACACAAAGGAAAAAAGGGCTATCTAAATAAGTTAAACAGTTTGAAATAAAAATTCTGATATTAAATATCATTATAAAACTTGAGTAAAAATTTCTGTCTTTCTAGTGTTAATAATACAAAAAACTATCCTTATTAATTTTTGTGTAAAAAATATTGATAGCATAGCAAAAAGTAAACAAAACATAGAAAATATAAAAAAATTACATTACTGGAGTCGTATTTGTTTTACCTTCATGAGTACCATTTTTTTGCCTATAACATGCATTATACGATATAATGTAGTGTTCACATTTCTTTTGAAAAGGGGCAGGGCACATTTACTGAAAAAGGCACTTTTTGTCAAGCAAAAGGGCACTTTTTGAAAGGAGAATTTAAAAAAAGGTGCATTCCGTGCCTTCAGCTGGATTATTTTCAGTGCAGTATCAAGGTGAACTGGAATTGTACTATATTTACAAGGTTTCCAGCATCATGGAAAATCTGGAAAGTTGGGAATTTAGAAGTAGTCATGGAAAGTCAGGGGAAATTTTAAATATATAGGAAATGTTAGGGAATTTACATTTTTTCTAAAAAGTCATGGAAACATCTGGGGTAAAAATGACGCAAAATTCATCAAAATCGCAAAATCTGTCAAAAAATTAAAAAAAAAAAAAAAAAATCCAAAAAATTCAAAGAGCGATTACAGTAAGTCTCTAATTTTGTCAAAGGATTGCGGAAATAAACAACGAGTTTCCTTGCATGCCCATTTGGTCATGAAGTTTTTAAAGATTCCGCAACTTTTCCGCAGCTCTTTGACGAATTTTTATTATTTTTTTCAGTAGTGCTTTTACGAAAATCGTGTCTTTCCCACATTGTTTTGACGAAAATCGGGTCTTTTCCGCGGCTTTTAGAAGAAAATCGCATTTTTTCCGCAATTCAATTCAAGGCTTTCTGAAAAATCCAGTTCGGAAACAGTTAACACCAAACCCAAAGCATTTAAAATAAACCCGATCTGCAATGAAAAAAAAATTAGCGTCCGCCCGCCCCAGGTCAGGTTCGGAAAAAATCTGGTCCCGACCCAAAACAAATCTTTACTGCGTCCCCCCCGCCCTCGGCTTGAAAATTTAAAAAGTCATCTGAAGTACTTTAATCAAATAGAACTTGTAAGTACATTTTAAATCGAACTTGTAAGTACATTTTAAATCAATCTGCCCAAAACGTATTTTAAAAGAATTTTTTTCTAACTCTAATTATTTTATTCATTTGAGATTGCAACAACCTAAAGCAATAAAAGAAAAAGAAAGAAAAAATGAAAACAACCTATGACAACGCACGTGAATCCTATCGCTTAGTTTACATGAGTCATGTATTTATTGCCTTTATCTCTGCACAGTCCAGAGAGAGAGGGGGAAAAAACAGGTCACGACCGGAGATAGAAGTTTTTGTTTTCATTAGAAATTAATTTTGAAAGAAAGTCACAGAAAAGAAACGGTCGGATGGAATGAAAGCAGAAAAAAAGAATCTTAAAATATCTTCTAACGCTTAAGAAATTTATATTTAATCCTGCAAATTACTGGGCCTATTTTGGTAGTGAAGCACCATCAGAAAAGACTGTTTACAATTGGGTTGCAGAATTTCGTCATGGTTGTGCATCCATCAGAGTAGTGATTTCAAACAACATCAATGCTGTACGCAAGATGATTGAAAAAGATCAGCATGTCACATATCGTGAGACAGAAGCATCCCTTGGCATATCACAGACTGCAATACATTCAATTTTGCACGAACATTTAGCTGTTAAAAAGATTTGCTCCAGATGGATTCCATACAATTTGATAGAAGCTCAAAAAGAGGCTCGTGCAAATTCGTGCAAGGAAATGCTAAAAAAAATTCAAATTTGGAACTGCAAAATCTGTATACAACATCGTTACAGGTGACGAAACTTGGATATACAGTCGAACCTCTATTTAACGAAGTCGCTAAATCCCGGAAAAAAGTTCGTTATATAGAAAATTCGTTAAATAGAGATTCACCTTTTAAAATACTTTAAACTACATAAAACAGATTTTAAATTCATAATCACTAAATATTGTTACTAAAAGTAATTAATCACATTTTAATAAATTATATCGATTTGTTTTATTTATTTTACCACCAATATCCATCATCAATTCATTTTTTTCCATGTGTTTAAATCTCTGAAATCTGCAAGGAAAACAAAACATTGTCCAGGAATACACTGTACTTTCTGTTTAAAGTAAATAGTTTTACATTAAAATTAACGAATTTTAATGACATTATCGTATTTATTATTATTATAACAAATAATTTTAACCATACATTAACATATGCGTTGTTAAATTTAATTTCTGATAAACTCTGTTAATTTTGCCTGAGTTTTTTTCTTTTAAAAAGTGCTTTCTCTCATAATATGTCTCGCATCTTTGCAATGCACCCAAAACCCCTTCATGCGTATTTTCTTCTAACTATAATCCGCGTCGGATTCTTTCAAATGATTCTAGCATTTCATCATACGAACTTTTGTTAATTCCTGCATCATGTTCATTTCCATCATCCCCATATTAGTCTTCATCGCAATTCATTGTTGTATTGTTTTTATTTTTCACACTGTCGAAAATATCCAATTCGGATAGTGTTTAAGAGGTCTCAATTTCAGAATTAAGAGAAATACAATAATCAATCAGCACATCATGGTTAATTTCTTCTTTTTTCTCATCTGTATCCACATTGTTTTAAAGTTACTCTAAGGGATTATCGTCTCCATCTTCCGTACTTACCGAATTCTCACTGCTGACAAAGAAGGAGCCTGGTAAAACCAGTTCAAGGCCATTGAACATAATAAAATGTGTTTAAACAAAGAATAAGTTTGAAATGTCCAGAAATATTTTGAGAAATGGGGAGAAAAAAAAAAAATTTAGATCACAAGAAAAAGTTCGTTAAATAGAGAATGCACTTCGCTATTTGGAGGTTATTTTACGAAGAAATTCGCAAAATGTTCTTGGTTCCAAGGAAAAGTTCGCAAAATAGAGAAATTTGCAAAATAGAGGTTCGTTAAATAGAGGTTCGTTAAATAGAGGTCCGACTGTATTCATATGAGCCAGAAACTAAACAATAATCCACTGTTTGGGTGTTTTCAGATGAATTGAATCCTATGAACGTTGTTCGTTCACAAAAGAACTTCCATGAAAATGATTGCTTGTTTCTTCGGCCTTACAGGACATATCGCAACCATTTCTTTAGAGCAGTGTTTCTCAACCTTTTTTGGTTGACGACATACTAAAAATATCTGGAATTATTTGAGGCACACCTGAACATAATAAATGTATGACACACACACAAAAAAAATACTTAATTAACTAAATATATTCTATGAGAGGGCTGAGCCTGTTTTCTTGAACAAAACGAGTTTCCAAATTTGACAGAGAAGTTTGCATTTCATCGTCAATTTTTAAAAGCCTTTACCGCTTTTTGTATTTTATTTCTGTCAATGTTGAAAGTCCAAATTCACAGAACCATGAAAATGCAAAAGGCAGAAGAATTTTAAGAACTTTCAAACTGGTGCTAGGTTACAAATTTTTGACACAAAGCCAAAACTCATCCAAATTTTTCTTAAAGAATGTTGAACGGTAAAACAAACCAATGAGCTGTTATTTTTCTGTAGTCAAATTTGGTGCCTTGCAAATTACAAATGGGTTCATTAACCATCCATATTCGTCAACTGAAAGTGAAGGAAAGTAGCTTTTAAGTGAGGTTTGAAGTTCGTCAATGATGCTTATAATTTCGCCAAAATTTTTTTGAATGACGCACTGGAAATTCTAATACAGAGAAAGGAGTGAGTAAGGAAAATAGCACATGGTAAATAGAAAATGTCCTATCGTTGATATGACACCATGCAATTTTAATTATTTGTCAAAAACCCTTGCGGCACATCTGGCTATCTCTCATGGCACACAGGTTGAGAAACACTGCTTTAGAGGATCGAAAAACTGTTAACGCTAAATGGTATACAGAAATTTGTTTGCCAAAAGTCATAAATGAAATCAGGAAAAACAACAAAAAACGGCACACCATTCTTCATCACGTCAATGCCAGCTCCAACACAACACATGAAACAATTGATTATTTGAATGATAAAAATATCGAGTTAAGGTCTCATTGCCCATATTCTCCTGATTTGTCGCCTAATGACTTTTTCTTGTTCCTTTATGTCAAACAAAAAATGTGTGGGCAGCAATTTTCATCACCTCAAGGAGCTGTTGATGCCTTCCAAAACTATGTGTCTGAGATTTAAACTCCAGAGTGGGAAAACTATTTCAAGAATTGGTTTGAACGGATGGAAAAGTGTATAAATCTTAAAGGCGAATATTTTGGAAATCAATAAAACAGTTTGTTCCCAAAAAATTCTTTTTCTTCCTACTTTTTGTAAAAACTTAAAAGGCAACTCTCATATTAAGCGGGATCGCGTTTTAACCGTTCACATGTTAAACGTGATATTTTTACATAAGCCTTAGGGGCGATGTTCAAGGGGCTGGAAAAACACACATATTAACTACGAAAGTTTTAAGCGGGTCCAACTGTATATCTATAGGAAGAAGAGAAAAACAGTAATGAACTTAAAAATCTGTTTTAATCTGCAACATTACACATAGATTTGTGAAATATTCATCCATTGCCTTCATTTTGAATACAGTCACACATCAGAAGAATCACAGTTTGATTTTTTATCTTAATAACCTCTCGCTATAAAATTCATTACTTCTTATGCTTGAACTGGTAATATTTTTTAAAAAGATTTATCACATGTTGCTCACAAATTTTATAACAACAAAATGTATAGATATTAATAAATATTTTTAAATAATATTTCTTCAGAAAAATGAAAATACAAAGTTACAGTACGAAATAACCCAGTAATATCAACGCATTGAACAATCAATAGGTATGTTTGTAGGCATAAATATTCTGTATAGATAATAATTTGATAAATCAAGTTTAGAAAAAGAATAAAAAACTTACTTTTGCAAGGCTAGCAGTAAATAGAACACATTCATACATTTCACCCATTTTTTGAAGAAATTCATCTACATAAGGCCTCTTTAAAACATATACCTTGAAAATAAATAAATAAATAAATAAATAATAATAATAACAATAAAAAATAAAATAAAAACAATAAAAAATATTAAAGTTTCATTAACAATATATATATACATATATATATGGTTTATGGCGTGTAGTCAATCATTCACAATATTGCAGTTTTTGATGATGGTCGGTAATGTTTAATTAATGGTTATATATATATATATATATATATATATATAGGATTTGAGTTCAATTTACTGTGGTAAAACAGGGGGGATTTCGTTGGAAGAATATAAAGTATTAAAAGATTCTATCAAGGATTTACAGAGTAATTTCGTTATAACATATATTGATAAGGCAAATACAAATTTTGCTATTATTTGTAAAGAGCTATACTGTAATCAATTAAGACAATGTTATAACAATACACATAATTATAGGTTGTTAAATACCAGTGTAAAAGAGATAGAAAGTAGAATTGCTGCTTTTTATAAAAGGTTAAAATACACACAACGTAGTAAGGAATTACCTTATATGGTTTTGATTCCTAAATTTCATAAGGACCCCATTGCCTTTCGTACAATTACATGTGGTTTTGGCACTTATTTGGAAGTAGCTAATAAAAAGTGTTTGGATATTTTGCAGAGTTTATTTGAAGCGGCATTAAAACAAAATTACACATGTATTATAAAAAATAGTTTTGAGTTACTTAATAGATTGAAAGGTTTGAGCAATATTAAAGGTCTATATGTTTATGATTTTGAAGATTTATATAACAGTATTGATTTAAATGATCTTAAAAATAAAATATTCGAATTTTTTAAGAGGTACAATATTTTGGGTAAAAATTTGGATCATTTGACAAATTTATTTAATTTCGTAGTTAATGAAAATTATTTATTCGATGGTAAGCATGTGTTTCAGCAGATAAGGGGTATACCTATGGGGGGTAGTTGCAGTTCAGTACTTGCAGATATTTATTTATTTTTATACGAGGTTAAAGAGACAACGGATAAGGATTTTTTAAGTTTCAGATATATTGATGATGTATTGTTAGTAAGGATTAACGATTCCAATAGCGATTTAAATTTAGACTACTATCCCCAAGGTTTGATATTAAAAAAATCTTCATATGACGAAAAGCATGTAAATTATTTAGATCTCACTATCGACATTGAGAGGGGTGGTTTACGGACTAGCATTTATGATAAGAGAAAGGATTACAACTTTGAAACTATTAAGATATTAAATTTTAATTCCAATGTACATATTTCCATTTTCAGAAATATCATTATCAATAGTTTAATAAGGATAGTAAAGTTAAATTCTATTCATAATAGTATAATAAATGACATTATAAATCTCTATCAAGATGCAATGGATCAGAATTTTCCTGTTGGTTTGTTAAATAGTTTGGTAAACAATTTCGTCAAGGATAAAGATTACTGCGACGCTTTACTTTTGGCGATTAAAAACATTGCCAAATAATCGTAGGCTTTATAAGGAGCTCTGTCAGGATGCGTCGTTCTTTTTGAATTGGGTTGCTGCTTTGGATGGACAGTTTTAAAGTGTTCTTTTCGAATTCGGTTACTGCTTTGGATGGCCAGTTTTAAAGTTTTCTTTGGCCAGTATGGTCTTGACAGATATGGGGGAAGTTTCATGAGTAATTGCCGGTAAAACCCAGCATGCAAGTCTTTAGCCTTGCGGTCTGTCTCCATTGGTTGTTTTCTTTTAGTTCATGATTTAGTTAGTAAGTTTTTTCCATGGTTATTTTGTTAATTTTCTCTGTAGTTCAGTAGTTTTGGGATTGGATGTGTAGTGTATGGTTTTTGGTATTATATATATATATATATATATATATAAGTATAATTTTTACATTTTAGAGAAAACAGAATAAAGTTCCTTAAAAAATACAGAAAAAACAAATTTTTCAGCCTGTATTCCTGAAATTACCAAAGTATCTAATTAGTTTAAAATTCAATTTATATTTGGAAATTTTATTTTTTGTAAAACAAAAACTGATTGATTGATTTCTATTAATATAAACTGGTCTTATTCTAGATACATAAAATAGCAATGCCTTTCTCTTCCGGTGGTGTGCAATTAAAGAATTATCAGAGTGACTCAAGTAGCCACTTTCAAATAAATTGAATAATTAGAATTTCAATAAATATTAATCTTATAATAGGAAAAATTAATATTTTAATTATTATAGAATATAAAATTTAGGATACTGAATTCTAGAGGGTTAAAGCCATCAAAACAACTGTTAAAAACATATTTTATGCATTTCACATTCATAAGCGGCTAAAGAGGCATTTTAAAGTAGCAGTTGATGGTCCACAGAAAAAAAAAAAAAAAAAATAAATAAATATATAAAATAAAATTATGGACATTGACCTTTTATTATGTTTTATTAATAATGAAACAAAAGTAATATTCTAAAAAATTTTTACATTTATGAAAATTTGTTACTTAGTGAAAAACCAATGAAAAATTCCATTCCGTTTGCATCAACATATTTGTGCAAAAAGGCATTTTCATTTATTATGACAATTAAAGCTCAGTACCACTGATCTCGAACTTGAAATTAAAAAGTATCTTCATTTTGCAGTAAATGTGCGACACTTAGGTTACATTATTTTGCAATAAACTTAAATTATTTTGTAATAAATAAAAAACCTTTAAATAATTTGTTATATTCTTAAATTTAAATAAACATTTATAATTTTGTTATATTAAAACATTTTATATTAATAAAATTTAAATTCTATGATTATTATTTAGGTTTTTAAAATTCATATTAGTGGTTCACCAAATTTCAGACTTTAAATTTAGTGGTTTATGATGTCTGAAATGTTGGTGACCACTGTTTTAAAATAATCATCAAAATGCTGGATTCCTTTGTGTAAAATAATTTGTAAAACAATAATGCTCAATGCAACTGCATTTTAAACATAATAAACGAATTTGGTATTTTTCCATGTGTAAGATTTTGGCCAAAATTTAACACATTTTTTAAAAAAGAAAAACATAAGTATATATCACTCATGAACTAATTTTTAATCATTAAAATGAAACATTTATTTAAATGGAATAACGATATTTCCTGAATTTACATTAAAAAAATGTTTTACATTAGAACACTTCAGTAAAAATATCTAATATTCATATAAATATCTAATTACTAGAATTAATCTATGAAAATGAATCATTTTCTAAAATTACATAATGGGGAAAAAAAAGTGAGTCTTATACTTCTAGAAAATACAGTCACTTGTCAGGGTTGCCGGCTTTTAGCCAGGCCAAAAAAAGCCGGCCGGCTTTTTTTCGTTTTAGCCACTTTAAAAAAGCCGGCTTTAATTATTAAAGGTTGGTTTACAGTTAATTTGTGTTAAATTTGGATTCATTATTTTTTTATACACTTAAATATTTTCTATTAAAAGAATTATAATTTTTTATTAAATTTGGACAAATAAATCTTTAACTGCTAGAAGGCAACAGTAAAGGCATTATATCTAATATAAAAAAAAAAAAATATATATATAGAGAGAGAGAGATAGATGTATATTAAACAAAAACATAATTTGAAGAACAAATTAAAAAAACAAAATTTATTTCCTACATTGTTTAAGCCCGAGAAGGGACAGATATTAAGTTATTTCATTCAATTAGTTCTACATTTAATGTTAAATTTTTGTAACAAATTAATTAAGCCAATTGAAGATTAAAAAATAAAAATAAAATTCATACAATAGGATACTTAAAACACCCTAAAAACTTAGATTCCGTTCAAATGAAATCAAAATAAATCTTAGACTTCTTCCATTTTTAATTGAAAATATTTGTATTGCAGATTTAGTATTATGTTTATGAAAATTGTGCATAAAATGATAAGATGCATGCAAAATACAAAACTTTAAGTCTGAGATTTATTTCGATTTCATTTGAACGGAATCTAAGTTTTTAGGATGTTTTAAGTATCATATTGTATGAATTTTATTTTTATTTTTTAATCCTCAATTGGCTTAACTAATTTGTTACAAAAATTTAACATTAAATGTAGAACTAATTGAATGAAATAACTTAATATCTGTCCCTTCTCGGGCTTAAACAATGTAGGAAATAAATTTTGTTTTTTTAATTTGTTCTTCAAATTATGTTTTTGTTTAATATGTCAAGTTTTTTAATGACTACAGCACTCAGACGAACACATTTCAAAATTAATACAGAGTATCATCATCAGGCTTTGATGTATGCGGTATTGCACCAGAATGCGAGATGCAGTTTACTAATGTGTAATTCAAAATGTTTCACCACTGTAGTAATGCAGGTTGCGGTAGTTTGGACAAAAACTTCCAATCTGAACGTAAAAAATCTATAATCAAAACATAAAAAATTAACTTCACCAGGGTTCATACAGAGTTGGGAAGAAAAAATCCAAGGAGTACCCAAAAAATCCAAGGAATCCAAAAAATTTTAAGGATTTGTCATTTTTTTGTTGTTGTTGTTATCGATATTTTTATATGCTGCATCGTTATGTGGTATGCACACTCCAATTTTTAATTCCCAATTTGGCGAGAAAAACATTTCAAAAACAAATTTTACTCTATTAGAATCTAATTGCTAGTGCTGAAATAGCACAGTATTCACAATATATTGCTTATTGATTTCATAAGTTTAAATACAAAATTGACAATCTACTTTTTTATGCAGTGACCAATGGTCATGTTACAGGGGTGATTCTGAATTTAAAAAAAAAAAAAAAAAAATCTGAAATTCACAGCAAATCTTCTGAAAAGTTACACCAGAGGGGGGAGAGGGAAATCCACTCCCGACACTAGCTATGCGTTTTCTCCGCTGCTCTTTGACAAAATTCGCGATCTTTTGACGAAATTTGTGGGGGGTTTTGCGAGCTTTTGATGAAATTTGTGGTTTTTTTCGCAATCTTTTGACGAAATTTGTGGGTTTTTTCGCGA
Source organism: Maratus speciosus (assembly GCA_963932465.1). Lineage (NCBI taxonomy): Eukaryota > Metazoa > Arthropoda > Arachnida > Araneae > Salticidae > Maratus > Maratus speciosus. The sequence goes on from OZ010790.1 coordinate 503,108,182, forward strand.
TCTTTTGACAAAATTTGTGGGGGTTTTCGCAATCTTTTGACGAAATTTGTGCGATCTTTTGACGAAATTTGTCGATTTTTCGCGATCTTTTGACGAAATTTTTTGCGATCTTTCGACAAAATTTGCGGGTTTTTCGCGATTATTTGACGAAATTTGCGTTTTCCCCGCGATCCTTTGATGAAATTGGCGATTTTTCTGCAGACGATTGACAAAATTAATTTTTTTCGGCGACCATATGTCTGAATTTTCGGATTGGTGACCGATTTTTAAAAATTTTCGAAAATGGATGCATTTTCGGAAAAATCGGACTAAAATCACCCCTTGGTGATATAAATAGAGATTAGTCAAACCCCAAACACTTATTATGTATATCACATACTTGATACATCTTAAAGAAAATTTTAAAGGGCAAAAAAAAAAAAAAAAAAAAAAAAAAATGTTAAATGCAACGTACAAGAAAAAATATAACAAGTTTTGAATTTATTCTTTTAGAACAACGGTAATCGCTTTCTTTGAAGGTGAAATTTTGACGAATTCACATTTTTTTTTTTTTTTTTTTCGATCTTATGATGAAATTCGCGTTTCTTTCGCGATCTTCTGGGAAAATTCGCTTTTTTCGCGATCTTTTAATGGAATTCGCGTTTTATTTCAATTGTTTAATGAATCTGACTTTCTTTTCGCGATCTTTTGATGGAAACCGCATGTTTTTCGCGATCCTTTGATAAAATTTACATGTTTTTCGCGATCTTTTGAGGGAATTCACGTGTTTTTCGCGATCCTCTGGGGAAATTCGCGTTTTTTTTTCGAGATCTTCTAATGGAATTCGCGTTTTATTTCGATCGTTTGACGAAACTAACGTTTTTTTCGCGATCTTTTGGTAAAAACCATGTGTTTTTCGCGATCCTTTGAGGAAATTCGTGTGCTTTTCGCGATCTTTTGAAGAAATTCGCGTTTCATGCGATCCTTTTGAGGAAATCTGCTTTTTTTCTCGATCTTTTGAGGAAATCTGCTTTTTTTCTCGATCTTTAACGAAATTCGTGTTTTTTCGTGATCCTTTGAGTAAATTCGCGTTTTATCGCTGTCTTTTTAGAAATTCACGCCTTTTTAAGAAATCCGAGTTTTCCAGCGATCTGTTGGAGAAATTCTCATTTTTTCATGATCCTTTGACAAAATTACGAATTTTTTCCACGATCGATTGACGAAATTTGACGGTATTTTTTTTTGTAACATATTTGCGAAAAAGGCGATTTTTCCGAGATTCTTGGCTAAATGCCAAACATCGATAACATTTAAAATAAAGGTCGGCTAACAGTGTCGAAAAACGGACTTTACGGACCTAATAATTGAAAAACGGACCTATTAAGATTACCCTGCACAATCAATGTTGTGCTTCAGATGAATGACGTGCATAAAGGATTTACCGTGCGTTTTTCAATCACGATTTTTCCCCCCCTCGGCAGCAATATCGCTTGCGTCCAAAGCCGCAATAGAATATAAGGAGTTTCTAAGTAGTGGTTTGCTCATCTAAGCAGTTCTAAGTACTACTTGGGAATGTTTTCATTTCTAAGGAGTTTCCAAGGAGTCTAAGGAGTCTGTGCGAACCCTGCTTCACTTAAATTTAGATACCCTATTTTTCACGCAGGAAAGCTATGAATGTAAATGTAAATTCTGTTGAATCCTTACTGCTAATATTTAACAATATTATAGCTGTGATACAGTAAAAAATAAAAAAATAAAAGTTTTACTTCAATTTTTAAACCCTATTCTCTCTTAAAGGGTGATGTAAACACATCAGAAAATTATTACCTAAGTTTAACTTGGGGTATAAATAGTTCTCATCTCGAAAAAAAAAAAAAAAAATACATTTTAAAATTTAAGTTATGTGATTCCCCACTGAGTTCGCTACCTGCGTAAAAATAGCTATCCATTAGAAACTTTTTACTAAAATATAAACTTGACCAAAGCAAAAACGTATTCTGAAAATATCCTTTATATTTCCACTATGACGCCATATTCACCTTTTTAATTTTTGAAAAAAAAAAAAAAAAAAAAAAAAAAACTATTTCAATTAAAATTTTTCACGTGGAATCTTTCTACTAAAACCAAATAAATTATTATTACGGCTTTTGAAATTTTTGCAACAATGAAGAAAAAATGTTGCATTTTCTATTAAAAATGTCCGTTGATTCTCAATGAAAAAAAGTGAATTTTGGAATTAAGAAAAATATTTGAATAATATACAAAACAAATGGCCCTTGTTTCTCTCTGGGTTATAATTCACCCATATGCAAAGGGATTTTGCCATTCGTTTTGACCCTGACGTCAGGCAAACGTTTTTAAACTTTAAATTTATAATATTATTAGAATTAGTAAAGAATAAAAAATGAGTGGCATCAGGGACAAAAAGGTGGGAAGAAAAAATTAAAAAGTTATCATCTCCATAGGCTTTTCTATGTTAAATAACATTGAGAAGTGACACTGGAAATAAATAAGTGTTGCGCTGCCGCGCAATACTTAAATATTGAAAAGAATATAAATTAGACTTTAAACTGGTGTTTTAAAATGCATATTACATAGCCTCACATATACTACACATTTTAAAGATTACATTTCATTAAACAATAACAAAATGAGGCCCTTCAAGATGGAAACATTCTTAAGAGTCCATATGGAGAGAACGAAGGATTATGTTATAAATATTAAAAGAGAAATTACTAAGGGTATAATGTTTAAGGAGAGTTTGGTACATAAGTGTATAAAAATAAATCGAGCAATTAAACAATAGAAACAAGAATATGTTCTCTAAATAAAATTTTGAAAAGTTTGTTGCTATTTAAAAGTATGCATATTCATGCATATGCTGTTCCTAATATTGTTTTTATTGTGATTATGTATGATTTTAAATGTTAATTAGAAATAAAATAAGACTTGTATATTAATAGCTCTTAAAATTCCTTAAGTAATAAATCATGTATCTTAGTAATCATTGTCCTCTTTAATTTTATAAAGCAGTAAAAATGGAATAAAAAAAGGGGGAGTTGGGGGTAAAAGGACAGTGTAAACCAGATAAAGCAGTTGGTATGACTCTTTTAAAATTTAGCTGACATACTTCCAATTCTCACTTCAAAATACTAGCAGCTCTGATCTAATTTTTTCTCCCAGTATTAGTATGGCTTCATTATTCAAAAATTGGGTTACTTATTATATTCTAAATCAGTTAAATGTCATTAAAACTAATTAAAAACACTTTAAAATGCGTAGTCTATAATTAAAATGCTTCACTGTATAAAAGCCAATTTTGGCCAAAAAAGGCCAACTTTGGCCAAAAAAAGCCGGTTAAAACCAATAAAAGCCACCGGGGTGGTTTTTTTAAACTTTAGCCGGCTTTTTTGCAACCCTGTCACTTGTAGCATAAATGTTAGAGCAAAAGTCTCAAATTTAATGAATTTTTTCCTTATTTTTAAATAGAGACGTGTAAGTTAGTGATGGGCGATTCTCGAAAATTCGACAATCGAGAAGAATCGTCATCGTAAACAATCACAATCGATACAGCCATCGATTAATTCCTAGAATCTACAATCGAGATGTTTTACAATCGATTATAACGAGAGAGGTAAAAACAATTGTTGGAAAACTTAGCTATTATTCTGGCCGAAATTTTCGTAGTAGTGATAGGGTTTGCTCGATAATTCTGCTATCGTAATTATTTTCTCCTGATTTAGGCTTAAGGGGTTACTTCAGTCAATTGAAAAGACCTGCTCGCTAATGCTAATCTTATGGAAGAAATTTATAAAGATATCTTATTTGAATTTCAGTATTTTAAAGTGATTTTCTTTGCATTGGAATAAATTCCCTTTCTTCTTTACGAAACTGCAATGTCCAAATCACGTAACTATGGCTCATTTGATGAATCAAATAACCTTTCTACTAAAACACACATACTACAATATATATTAAGACACACATACACACAAAAATAACGCCTGCATTCAACAGTTTAAAAATATGTATATATACCTTTAACCTTTCTACTGTTTAGATAACTCCAAAAAGTTTGATACAGTTTAAAGTTCCCCTAAATGTAAAATACTGTGGAATTTCTCCATTGATCGAAAACAAAAGTTTCTTTCGAAAAACGTAAGGATAGTAAGATAAAGATACCTGCCAAGAGGGAACTGCCTAACACGGAAACTGTTTTCCAGTACCTAGCGATTCCAACATGACTCTTTAAGTCTGTATCGAAATCCAAAGTAGCTACTTTATGACACATTTAAAAACTCATTTTTTTATTTTAGACACATTAGCTAGAATCGATTAGCATTTCCCTCTTTTCGATAAAGGAAAAAGGTTTGATACAAATTAAAGTTCCCTAAATGTCTAAAGTGTATCAAATGCTGTGGAATTTCTCTGTTTATCGAAAACAAGACAGCTTTATCGAAAAACGTAAGGATAACCAAACATATATAACTACTGAGAGGGAACCTGCCTAACACGGAAATTGTTTTCCAGTGCCTAGCGATTCCAACATGATTCTTCAAGTCTGTATCGAAATCCAAAGTAGCTAGTTTCTGACACATTTACTAGCTCATTTTTTATTTTATGCGCATTAGCTAGAATCGATTAGCATTTTCTTCTTTTCGATAAAGGCAGAAGGTTTGATACAAGTTAAAGTTCCCTGAATGTCTAAAGTGTGTCTAATGCTGTGGAATTTCACCGTTTATCGAGAAACATAAGGGCAACCAGATAAATATAACTGCTAAGAGGGAACCTGTCTAACACGGAAATTGTTTTCCAGTGCCTAGGGATTCCAACATGACTCTTCAAGTCTGTATCAAAATCCAAAGTAGCTAGTTTCTAACACATTTACTAGCTCATTTTTTATTTTAGGCGCATTAGCTAGAATCGATTGACATTTTCTTCTTTTCGATAAAGGCAGAAGGTTTGATACGAGTGAAAGTTCCGGTTCCCTAAATGTCTAAAGTGAGTCTAATGCTGGTGAATTTCTCCGTTTATCGAAAACAAAGGAGTGTTATCGAAAAATAGAAAGGTAAACAGACAAATATATCCGCTAATAGGGAATTCTATAACTAAAATAAAACTTCAATGGACTTCATTTTTGGTATTTCGGATAATTTTAATCTTCCAGTCCTTACCAACGTGGTATTAGATGATGGGCCTGGTAAAGGTAGAAGAACCCCCCCCCCCCACCCCCCGAAGGGGCATTAGGCCCCAAATTGACAATAGGGCAGACCAAGGATGGAAGTTAACTTGATGTAAGAGAGGACTAGGGGAAGTTGAGAATGGTAAAAAAAAAAAACCGAACCATTGAATAAGAAAAAAATTGAAGAAAAAGAAGAAATGGTAAAAGAACAAGTGAAGCATGTGATTAGAGCCAGACAAATGAAGAGGGGCCCGATGGGCCACAGCTGGTCCAGAATGAGTGCCCAAATGGTCAGAATGGATCAAGAACTTAGAGAATAGTATCTACAAGGAAGAAAAACAATGAGACAAAATATTATGAAACACAGATGAAAAATACCAATAGACTGAGGCTAAAAGTAAAATGTTTCACTGGGCGGCGTCCCCTGGTGGTAGTAAAAATAAAATTTATACAAGAAGATAGGGAAGAGCGAAAAGACTTTATTTTGTGAATTTTATAATTTTTGGACAAACAGTATACTAAAGGTTTAAAGAAACAAAACTTTAAAGCGCCCTCTTGGGGCGAAGAAGGGAGTTAAAATTAAGAAACACATGTCCATATTTTTTATTCGATTTTAGACGCAATTTGATATTAGTATTATAATTTTCCTATGAGTGAAAGATACCGTACCAGAGTACGAAAAAAACCACCGCTAAGTATATTCCTTTAGAGCATTTTAAGCCAGGGGTCTAAAATTAACAGTGGATTGACAAAAGAAAGGTAGATTTAGAAAGGTTATGAAATTACCCTTATTTTAATATATTACATGAGTGGGGTAAAATAATTTCGAAAAATCCTCTTCCCTGAGGCGACACTTAAAATCTTGAAAACACATATTTTGCAGTGCAGTTTTGTTTTAACAATAGCATTCTAATATTAAGAGATATGGGACAGCTTAAGAGGGCTAAAATAAGAGAAACAATGAAAATCAAAGACAAACTGGCGCCAAATTCAATAGAAAACTTCTATATCAACAACTGAAACTCGAACTGATAACTTAAACCACTATGCCTCCTAACCCATATCGGTTAATAACAAAAGCGAATGGAAAAAACATGCACTCCTTTGGGAAATCATGACTTACACCAGAAGCGCGGTAAGTTTGACTCTTCTGAAAGCTTCCTTTCTCTCGAAGTGCGAGAGAGAGCTCTCGCACTTCCGAGATCTATTTTCTGGACGCAAACTGCTCGTTTATCTCGAGGAGACATTCTGCTTGAGGGCAAACCTCTCGCTTACTTCGAGATATCTCACCGTCTCGTTTCTCGCTCTCTGTTCAACATTTCATATGACATTGTCGAGAATGAGAAATCAGTTTTCGTCCTTTCTCCGAAATGTTACTCTCGATGATTGTCATTTCACGCTCAGCCAAGAAGGGCCGAGAAGAGATATCGAGGGGCAAACTGGAGAAAGAAATAGGCATGACAATGAACTGTGAAATGAAGCTTTAATTTTCAATGTTTTTTCTTATTTTAGCCCTACCAAGCTGTCACATCCTTGGAGCCCTCCGATAAATATTATTTATTAAATATAAAAATTTCAAAGAGGAAGGTGGGTCGGGTGAGTTCCGAGGACGTGAGAGTGGGTGGGGCGCAATTTAAAAAAAATACCGAACTCTTCCTGTGACATATAATCGAAAAGCCCTTTGACAACTCTTTCATATTATGAACCTTTCTTCCACCGAAGGTGAAATTCGGGGGAGGGTGGGGTGGGGGCGAACAAATTTTTAAAACCGTAGCCGACTTCTATAATAAATTTAAATATAATTTTAGATGTAGGTTTTTTATGCAGTCTTCCAATAAATATTATTTATTGAACATAAAAATTTTAAAGTGGGGGCTGCGTAAATTCCGGGGCGAAAGAGTGGGCCCAAAGGGGGGGGGGGGGGAGGGGGAGCAATTTTCAAACTTTTTTGGACCCGTCATGTGATATGTTATCGGAAAGCTCTCGGATGACTCTTTCATATTATGACACTTTCTTCCTCCCCTCCTCAATTTGGCCCCCACTGCGGGGGGTAGTTTTTACCGTTTTTATCATTTTAGATCGGATTTTTTTATGGAGCCCTCCGATAAATATTATGTATAATATATGAAATTTCAGGACACTTTTCTAAATTTAGCCAAGACCCTTCATGTAACATATCGTTGGAAAGATTTGTGACTACTTATTGATGTTATGCACTTCCGGGGGCCGTCCAACCACTTTGCCCCCCGGGGGACACTTTTCCAAATTTAGCCAAGACCCGTCTTGTGAGATATCATTTTAAAGGTCTGTGACTACTTTTTGATGTTATGCACCTCCGGTGACAGACCCCCTACATTGCCCCCCCTGGGGGACATTTTTCCAAATTTAGCCAAGACCCTTCATGTGAGATATCGTTGGAAAGGTCTGTGACTATTCATTGATGTTATGCACCTATGGTGTCCGTCCCCCCCACTTTGCCCCCCCCCTAGGGGGCACTTTTCTAAATTTAGCCAAGACCCCTCATGTGAGATATCGTTGGAAAGGTCTGTGACTACTTATTGATGTTAAGCCCCTCCAGTGACAGCCCCCCCCCCCCCCCCGAGGGACATTTTTCCAAATTTAGCCAAGACCCTTCATGTGAGATATCGTTGGAAAAGTCTGTGACTACTTATTGATGTTATGCTCCTCCGGTGTCCGTCCCCCCAACTTTGCCCCCCCGGGAGACACTTTTCCAAATTTAGCCAAGACCCCACATGTGAGATATCGTTGGAAAGGTCCGTGACTACTTATTGATGTTATGCTCCTCCGGTGTCCGTCCCCCAACTTCCGGGGAGACACTTTTCCAAATTTAGCCAAGACCCCACATGTGAGATATCGTTGGAAAGGTTTGTGACTACTTATTGATGTTATACACCTCTGGTAATCGCCCCCCCCCCCAAATTTTCCCCCACGGGGGACACTTTTCTAAATTTAGCCGAGACCTCTCATGTGACATATTGTTGGAAAGGCCTATGACCACTTACTCATGTTATCCACCTCCCGCACCCCTCCCCCCCACTTTGCATCCACGGGAAGGGCATTTTTATAAATTCAGATCCAGACCCCTCGTGTGACATATGGTTCGAAAGGCCTGAAGATTTGTGACGGCTTATTCATATTATGCAGCTACTTTGCCCCTCCGCTCACTTTGACCCCACCACCAAGAGATCTGGTCCGAGGTTCGTTCGTTTCGAGATTATATATATTTTTTCAAGATTTTGTAGTGCGTGCACACCACGCCTGCTATACGATGTCGTATATAGCGGGTAACCTGTTCGTGATTTCATATTACAAGATTACGTATAACTTAGGGACCCGATTAAAGGAGTGGCCCACTAGCGGGCGACGTCACCTTGTCTTTATTAACACCGACTCATTCCAGTTCACCCGCAGACGATTCTTGATAAATGTATGACGTATATAATATATGATGTATAAAAGCAATTGGCAAACTGGAGTCATCGAGAAAAAATTTACACAATCAAAAAATATCGAGATGTCCATACAATCGAGACAATCGAGAAAAACATCTCGTTATCGCCCATCACTAGTGTAAGTAGTGATTTTGCTGCAATATTTTCAATAAATATTAATATAAAAGATTTTTTTAAAAACCTATTTTACAGTTAGTTACACTGAACTAGTAAGACAAAATAAAAAATCCTACCGAGAAAAGGCATTTTAGTAGTAAGTTAATTAAAAAAATAACAATGTTAAAAGTAATAACAATAACAAACAACAAATGAAATACAAACCTGGTGAATTACTCCATCTATTTCTACAGGAACTATAAAATCGGCATTACTAATAGGCTAAAAATAAGGAAAAACAATTAATAGCTAATAAACTTAAAATAATTATCATGTCATTCATAAACTTTAATTACAAAAATATAACAATGAATAAACATTATCCCCTCCCCCCATTAGATACACACTTAAACATATAAGAACTGATAAGAACAAAGTACATTATGGCTGTTTTACAAATCCAAAAGAAACACATACACAAAAAAACCCCCACAAAACAATATAGCAATGGCAGAAGATCCTTTAGAAAATACCGTCAAAATTTGCATTTTTAACTGAATTTTGGGATGCGACAGTGCAGAAAAACCTGTCATGTGAAAACAATCACTTATAACTCGATAAATAATTCATTTATAAAAAAATGGAAAACACCATTCGATTCCAAATCACATCAGGCCTGCAAGTGCCATGCTTTTGCATTTAAAAATGAGTGTGTAAATGTGTCAGAAAGCTTTGCGCTGTTGAGTGGTGAATTTTTTTTTAGCCCCTGGTATGCTATTTCTTTCTCCCAGCTTATTTTGTGTCGTCTCCAAAAAATAATGTTACCATACAGAAGCCAGCCATAAAACAAAGCAGCACGATTATATACTTTATAGCAGGGATGGCGAACTTATGGCACACAAATGAATAATTTTGGCATGACATTGCTTGTGACTCTAAATCAAAATAAAGTGAGATTACACAAAATCGTGACTGACATTTTCTAAATTCGATTAAATGGAAACTAAAAAATAATAATTGCACATATTATATTACAATCTAATTAATTATGGTCTCAAAATTTTTCAAACAAAGACAATATTTGAAAACTATCGGCAATAACTGATTATTAAACGTTACTAAATTCCGATGGTAAAGTTGTGGACAATTTTGGAATTTATTTCAGAGCTATTCAAAGAAACTGACATTTGTCATTTTAATAGTTTTCTGCCTATCTATGCTTTCGAATCACTGTTTTCACAAATGAATAGTATCAAATCTCAAACTGAAAGCACTTATCAAATAAATCCGGTTCAGTTTGCATTAAAATTAACTTGATATTAAATGCAACAACAGAAATCAAATTAAATCGCATTATTTTTTTCAAATTAATTTGCAAAAAATGCTTTTTTTCCATAATTATTATAGTGTATAATACCTGCATGAATGTTCCTACTATTTTTTAAATCATAATAGAAAATTTGAAGTTTTTTAAGCAATTATTTTTCCACCTATTAAATTTGTTTTTTAGTTGGCACGTCATGGTCATGTAAAATATTTTTTGATAAAATTTGGCACGCGGCAACAAAAAGGTTTGCCAACCCTGCTCTATAGCAATTTTTTAAACTTATAAGCATAGCACATTTTCAATTGTTATATCGTCGTATTGGAAAAAAAAAGTACTTTTTAATGCAATTTGTTTGAAAACTGCATCTTTATTTATTTTTGAGATATTTTTTTTGTAGCTTTTAGAGCCATTTGCTTAATAGTGGCAAGAGAAGAACTCCATTTCTGTAGAAAGTGAAAGAAAAATAACAACATAATCTTTTTGTTGTCATTTTCCCATAAAAACTGAAAAAAAAAAAAAAAAAAAAAAAAATTAAAATACGTGCTATTTTGAAAAAATATAAATGAATGATTTCTGATAAAACAGGGAGCTATTATAAACTAAATTTAATTCTAAAAATCTATATTAATAATACAAACAAATGAAGGCCTGTGAATCTTTAGATAGCTGATTTTTTTGAATGATGAAATCTCTCTTTTTTTTTGTATTATTCAACGATAGTGACGTCCTAAGTGTACTTTATTGTAGATATCGTTTAACACTGGATTGCAAATGATGAATTCTTCAGCGGATGTGGATGACGTCACTTTATGTAAAATAAAATCTCGTATTATAAGTTTTAACTGCTCTGCTCAACAAGCGCAAAACCTTTTTCACACATTTACAAATTCATTTTTTAACGGAAAGATATAAAATTGGAAAGCCTGGCCATGGAAGTGGTTTGGAATTAAACTGTTTTTTCAATTTTTTGATCAATCAATTACCTATTGAGTTATAAGCGTTTTTGATCACGTGACAAACATGTTTTTTGCCCGCTCTCAAATGCTTATTCTCCGTTCGTGCGGAAACTCGGTTCAAAACATCAACTTTGACCTTATTTTCTGAAATATCTATTGCGTTTGCAAAAAAATGGAAAAAACAGCTCGATGACATAGTTTCTGAACAACAACACCAGCTAGTTTCATGCATTTTCGAACAAAATTAAATTAAAATTTATGTCAGAAAGTTGCCCTTTCGGATTTGAGAACACCCTTAAAACTGAACTACAGTAGAGTCCTGATTATCGGAGATCCTTTCACCGAGTTATTTTCTTCTGATACACTGATGGCTTGCATTATTATGAAACAGTCATTATAAATGAAGTGTTAGGTGAAGATGAAAGAGCAGCCTTAAAAAGTTAGAATTCTGATTTTCTGGCCAGAATAAGGGAAAAAAAATGGCCATAATTTAAAAAAAAAAAAAAAAAAAAAATTATGGCCTCCTTTTTTTTTTTTTTTGTCATTCTGACCAGAAAATCAGAGTTCTAACTTTTTACGGCTGCTTTTTCATCTTCACCTAACACTTCATTTATAATGACTGTTTCATAATAATGGAAGCCATCAGTCCATCAAAAGAAAAGAATCCATTCCAAAGGCCAAAGGTGAACATTTTCTCGAGCGTGTAACAATTTTGAAATTAAAACAGCAAAAAATTACAGATTTCTTCGTCTAAAATTAATGCAAGTTTTCCTTACGTGATTTTTATTATGCTTTCAAATAAATATGTGTTCTCTTTTTTTAAACTGTTTAAATAATTCAGAGATACAATATTAGGTTAATATTTATAGTTAAACATTTCAAATTCTTAATTAAATACCTCAAAAGTAATTTTTGTTCAAAATTTACACATTAAACAGGATTTTTTACTCATTCTCTATATAATGAATTTCTCTATATAACGAATTTTTTACTGGAACAATGAATTTCGTTATATAGAGACTCGACTGTATATTAATTTGGTGAGGTTTGGGTCTTGCAGTTCTTTCAAATCATTTTTAATTTTTTATGCAAAGATGTCTGAAAATCTAATTCAATTTTTATCTTACATTATATAATAGAATCATAACAAATAATAAGTAATTAAACATAGCTGGCACTGTTTAAAGAAATGTGCAGCAAAAAACTCCAAAAACCCAAAAGAACCCCAAAAAACCAACACAGGTTGGTTTTAAAAAAAAAACTGTTTTTTTCCAGCCCTGATTATAAAACCAAACACTAATGACCAAACTTTAATAAACTTGGAAAACTTTAAGGCTGTTCTCAACTTCTCTGCTCAACAAGTGCAAAATGTTTTGACACATTTGCAAATTCATTTTTTAACGAAAAGACATAAAATTGGAAAGCCTGACCATGGGAGCGATTTGAAATCGAACTGTGTTTCCCATTTTTTGATCAATCAATTACCTATTGAGTTATAAGCGATTTTGATCACGTGACAAACACGTTTTTCATCTTTTTTCAAGTGTTTTTTCTACTTTCGCACGGAAATTCAGTTCAAAACGCCCACTTTAACACTATTTTCTGAAAAATCTATTGCGTTTGCAAAAAACGGAAAAAACAGCTCGATTACATAGTTTCTGAATAACAACACCTGCTAGTTTCATGCATTTCTGAACAAAAATAAATTAAAACTTATATCATAAAGTTGTCCTTTTGGATTTGAGAACTGCCTTAATTTAATATGTCTTAAACGTAAAAAATGTTTTGGCTAGTAATGATCCACAATTGCAGATTTTTCATTTTAACAGCTTAGTGTACAAAATCTCTATTTTTGAAGCAGAATTAAGAGATTTTTACATTCTTTTCAATAGAATTTAGCAGGAAATTAAAATCGTAGCACTTTGAAGCAGCTTTTCTTTACCTTTATTTTTAAGAATACACTTTATACAGGGCATCTAGAGGCATGAACTTTGGGTCTCAAGGCCAACTGGGAATTTAAAATTATATAGGGTATTCAAATAGATAATAAATTTCTCTCTGACTGTATTCTTATCTTTCCCTAGTATGAAGAAAAGGTTTCAGGATAATTCAATTGCAAAACACATAAGACACTGATAGGATGTATGCAAAACAACAGTAACAAAAGAAAAAAAAGATTGAGATTATAGCAAAAATGATACCTTAAATGAACTATGAACTAGTGTTTCATCAAGATCAATGACCAGGCACATCTTATGAGCATCTTGATGTCTTATTTGAGGGAGGAGGTATTTACCTTGATAGAGGAAGCCCTGAAAATAAAAGAAATACTATTGGATATGCTGTGTATTTTCAAATATTGTCTTTTTTTTTTTTCATTAAAATAAAAAAAACTTAAGCATATATATACATAAAATGCGTAATTCCTTTATCTACCCTACCCTATCCTATCCTACCCTACCCTACCCTACACACACACACACTATTTATTTCAGAGTCCTTTCGAAGTTCTGTAAATAAATGCATTTTTTTTTTTGGACGGGAACAAATAATGACGATTTCATTAATTTATCTATTTCTTTGAGAGTTTCCTAACAGAATAGGGCAAGGGAGTTTATGGACCATCATTTTTAATTTGTCATCAGAGTTAAATTCATTGCTTAAAAGGAACAAAGGGGGTTTAAACACTTAAAAGTTACTGGAATAATAATAAAAAAATCTAAACTTAGTTTAGAAGTTAGATGAATAATGCGATCTCTGGAATTACTTTTTAACCCTTTATCTACTGACGGTACATAAGTACCACTCACTTTAAACTTTCATCCCATAGTGAATATTACTAATATTCTAATGGTACTTTGTAAAAAATCTCTTTTAACTCCACTTTTTATCCGGATACAATACATGGCAGCAGTAGTTCTAGGTTTGTTATTTTAGTGAGGAAGGAGGCTATCTTTGACACAGACGATGTGTTTTGAGCCAACATTTTGTACAGATTGTCACGCTCGTCTTTTTATTGCTGCAAACACAATAAAGGATATAAAATAAGTGTTGGATTTTTTTTATGTGTTCATTATGATCTTAGAATACAATTTGGCTAGCTGTTTTAGGTGAACGGTGTATGTATTTGATTTAACAGTTGAATTACTCGGTGGTACTTATAAGTACCGTCAGTACACTGGGTGTTGGAGAAAAACTTCTTGTTTACTTTTTGTCTGTGTAGTTTATCCTTCGTTTTCATCTGCTTTAAAATGTAATTATTAAAATGTAGTGTAGTAATGAGTTCCCTGGTATTTCTTTTCTGTTTCATTGTTATTTTTTATAGGAAATCGAAAAAGTTGTGGCACCGGTTCGTTTTTGCTATGCTAGAAATGGCATATGTAAATTTATATATTGCATATGTGGATATGCGAGAGAACATATTGTCCCAGGAATATAAACATCGCATAACTAAAAGACTGCTAACAAGATCAAAACCTTAAAAAGTTTTGGGCAAAGCATTTTCAATTCTAAAGTGTTGAAATAAATGATTGGCACCGGAATTGGCCAAACGATTCATTTGTAAATAAGAAAAAAGCCTATATTTCACGTACTTATTAAATCGAAAATATTTTCTGGCACCATTTCAAATATATCAAGGTACTTTAAAGTACCACTTTAATTAATTACCTCTAAATAATTAAGTTTCTCACGGGTGAGTATTTTTTTTTATGTTTATCCTTTAATTTTCATTGTAGCAACTGAAAAAAAAAAAAAAAAATTCCACGAATAAAATTGCAGTAGATCATAATGCAGTAGATAAAGGGATAATAAAATCTTCTCCAAGCGACAAGGAAAAAACGGAATTAGTTTCATTTTCTTCAAAGAAGTTAATTGCTCATGGAGGGAGTTCAACAGGGATGGTCTCTGAATGGAAGTAAAGTTAGTATTGAGCCTATGGGAATAAATTTCGTTCCATGAAAAAATTATCGTTCAGGGAGGTGGTCACTTAATTGAGATGGTCGCACAGGGAGGTTTCACTGTATATATAATGCTAATGTAACAATTTTATAAAAAGAATATATATTAAATGTGAGGTTTGTAGAATGCTTACAGTAATGTAACTTTAGTATGCTGTTACAGTCACCTACAGCATGCTTTTTCTTGAAGAGGATCTATATAACATTTACAGGTATTGTAAAGGGTCACACAAGAGAATATGAATATAACGATTTTATGAAATGAATATATATAACAATTTTATGAAATGAATTTACATAACAATTTTATTAAATGAATACTTGTTAAACACAAGGTCTTGTAGAATGGTAATGTAATTTTAGTATGTTGTTACAGTCACCTACATTAAGTTTCTTTTTAATAAAAGAGTATATATGAGTATATATACCATTTATAGTTATTGTACAGGGCTCAAAAGAAACACTAATGTCTGAATAAGAATTGCTGAATATATATATTTATATATTCCAAACGGAAAAGTCAAGACATATTAAAATTAAAAGTATAATAAAAATCTATATTGACATGTTTCAACTCCTTCACTCAGTCGTTCATCAGAATGTATAACAGAAATTACAAATACAATGCATATGAAAACTGGAAAAAATAAAAAATAAATCGAATATAAACAAGTAAACATATAACGCCCCCTACATTTTAGATATCCCATGTGTTCCTTCTATGTTGCGATTCTGAAAATTGTCCAACCACTCAATCCATACATGCGGAACGCGAAAAGATAACGTATCGTTGCAAACCCCTGAACCTCTTAAATAAATTTCAATGGACTTTCTTGTATTAAATAATTGTAAATAAAAATTAGACGTGTAGATTAATCTACTCTCATTAAAAAGCATGTTAATGCTCTCTATTTGATTCAGCCAGTATGAAGCAGTATTACCTCTGTTATATTTCATGTCCGCCATATGCTCTTTACATCTGACATTGAATTTTCATTGGGTCATACCTATATAATGAATATTATTTACTATTATTCATAAGCGAGTCCATTGAAATTTATTTAAGAGGTTCAGGGGTTTGTAATGATGCATTATCTTTTCACATCCCGAATGTATGGATTGAGTGGTTGGACAACTTGCGGAATCGCGACATAGAAGGAACACGTGAGATATCGAAAATGTTGAGGGCGTTATATGTTTACTTGTTTGTATTCGATAATTTTTTTTTCCCAGTTTTCATAAGCACTGTATTTGTATTTTTTGTAACACATTCTGGTGACGACTCAGTGAAGGAGTTGAAATATCTCAATAAAGTATGAAACCATTTATCCGGAAACCAGTTAACCGGAAAACCAGTTATCCGGAATGATATTTCTGATAGACTGATTTCGGAATCTTTGCAGAAAAGGTGTCATACACTGACAGTTTGACACAGGCTTTGCTTGAAACAATTGTATAATTTGATGACAACATCTAGTATTTGAAATGAAAACATATTTAGTTGTATTTAGATGTTTTAATTTTTATGCAGAGGAAACAGGAGAATTTTTGTTCCTAAGGAATTCCCATAAATCACCTTCTTTTAAACTCTGGTAAACTTTTGATCTTTCTTGCAGTGATTTTTAATCCAAGTAATCTAATAACTTAAAATCAAAAATAATGTCACAACCACACATATTCCACAAAACTTATCAAATGGATACTGCTTTAATGCATAACCAGTTAACCGGAATACATCTGACCCCAAGCATTCCGGATAAATGGTTCTGTACTGTATAGGTTTTTAATATACTTTTAATGTGTTTTTAGTAATGTCTTTTAAGCAAATAAATATTTTAATACAGTATAACCTCTGAATGACGATTACACGTGGGACCGATGAAAAGTGACCACTATTCAGAGGTTTCATTAAAAAAACAAACAAACAAACAAAAAAAACCAATCAAAATTACATAAATTTAAATAGAAATACACACAGTCATTTTAATTAATCCTCATTGTTTTAATATAATAAAAAAATCAGTGATTTGCAGTTGCTTTTTTTTTTTTTTTTTTGCTGCAAATGTCTTTCTCCAAAGAAAAAAAATATGACTTGATTTGCTATACAACTAATCATCATTATGATTTAATGAGAAATTTTGGATTTCACGAAGGTTCATCAAAATCTTTGGTATATGAGTTAATGCTGGAAATTTTGGGTGATTCTATAATCTATTTCCTCTTCCTCTCTCCTATCTTCCACCATTTGCTGTATGGAATCAAATGTGGCAGTAACTGCCAAATTTTTGACAAGACATACAAACAAGCTGGCCTTTTTAGTTAGTTATGCCTGCCGTTCTAAGAATATTATATAAAATTTCCCCATTATTATTAATGTCTTCATTTTTTGTTTGATCTGCTTCACATTTCGGTTAACAAATAAATATGAAGTTATACCAGGAGCTGTAATTTTTTTTTCTTGTGACTTTTGAGTGGCCATTGTTCAGAATTCCTTAGTAGAGGTTCATACTAAGGTCAATGCTATGGAACGTGTTTGGTTCCATCAACATGTGGCCGGTATTCGGATGTTTTCATTGTTTAGAGGTGGCCGTTCAAGGAGGTTTCACTGTATATGTTTTGACTTTTCCATTTGGAATATATATTGTGATATGGTTATTAGTAGATGTAATGAAGACTTATTACTCTTATTTATACTTACAAGAATAGCTGAATATTTTATGAATTTAAGAATGGAAATAGCTTCATGAATGTGTAAAAAAATAGCTAATTTGGATTTCAGAAAAGCACTGAATATTAAAAAAGAAAGAGGAAAATATTATATTATCCTGAATTTATTTGGCTAAATGACCAACAACACAATTTTCGACAAAAGGGCCAAACATTAAAAAGTTGCTGAATATTTGTTCCCGAGATAAAAATAGGTAGCACAGATTCAACACAATTTTCTTTTGCTTTTATAGTTACAATGGTAGGAAATAAGATGACTGAATTTAAATAAAACTGATTTTTTAAAATATTTTTAAAATAAACCTTCAGAATAAGTTTCTGCCTCAATCAAATTTGTTTTGATAAAAAATTTCACAAGATAGATTTTCTTTTTCCGGTGGTAGTGCTTCTCGTAGAAAATTGCATAACTAAAATTTTAAAATGGATTTTTTTTTTTTTTTTTCTCATACATAATTTAAATTTCTTAAAATGCTCTTAAATTTAGGAATTTTAAATTTACTACTGAGTTAGAAATAAAAGATTACAGCAGTATGTTTCCACCAATGAATGAAATAGGAACAAGTTTGCAAATGTGTAAGTCTGCTGAAAGTCTGGGGGTTTATGCACTGAAAGGCACAGAGGGCAGAGCCTCCTAATTTATATAATAAAACAAAATATAATTGTACATTTGTTATTTTCTTTTCACAAATTAAAATTAAACACAAAGTTAACTAACAATGAATGCATAATAGGCCTTGCAGAATCAAAAATAAGAACGGAAGATAATTTGTTAAAAGGCCAAATATATTTGGAAAGTTTTCCCCACACAGTTTCAGTAGGGTGCTGCATCCTGCTTGCCCTTTGGTTTAAAAAATAGCCCCCCTTTATGCCCCTCATCCAAAAAATAGCATCTTTCTTGCCCCTCAGTCAAAAAATCTGTGCCCTTACTGCCTTTCGCATATATTGAAAAATTTGCCTGCATAGTAAAAACTGACTTGTGTCCTGGCTTTTTTAAGTATTAAAATTTCCTTCAAAAATCAAAAGACTGTCTCTAAAAAAAGTGCCACATGGATATAAAAATTGACAGTAAGAGTTCAAAATGTAAGTACCCTTACGAAACTAAAAAGTGCACATATTCCATCAGTATCAGCTTGCCATTTTTTAAACCTAGGGGAAACTCCGATATTTGATGAATTTTATACAGTGGGTAAATCAGAAATTTCTAAACAAACTTTATTATTCTGTATGGTTTGGCTGCTCAAGATTTTCCCCATTCCAAAGGGGAAAAAAATATATCAATGCATAGTATAAAGCGATTTTTACTCCAGAAATATATCTAAAAAAATACATCACTGAAATTACACAAAAGTGTTCTAAAAATTTGACAAAATATCCTTTATTGAAAAGAACCTAAGCAAACTTTGTTCTGTTTTAAAGTAAAAGACTCTGGAAAGACATTTTAATCAACTTCATTGAGTTTCAAATGTAAGGAAATTTTTGATCTGATCAACTCTTCTGCACAGCAGTTCAGGAAATGGGGAAGGTGAGGATTTGAAGGATTAGAGTAGACGAAATGCCAAGGAATTAAAAATTTCCAGATCTCCACCTTCTCATATATGCTTCCATTACTCACCCCCCCCCCCCCCCCTCCAACAATCATTTCAGTGAATGTCCAATATTACTTTAAAAAAAATGGAATTCCACCTTTTGACAGAACTCTCATGCCTATAAGTGAGTGTAGTAAGTGCAATTGAAAAAATACCTTTGTTCCATTTTTTGCTTTTGCGTCTTTGCTATCTTCAGCATGGATGGGTGGGTTTGGTCGTTTCGATTTTGCACCAAAGCAGCAGAGTAATGTGTTGAGGAAGCCTTTATGTCGGGGCTTTTTCAAAGAAGTTAAAGCTGAAAATGAAAGGAAAAATAAAAAATTTTCATAAAAATTCTATATTATTATATAATACACCAAAAAATTAAAGACATACAGCATATATAATATATATATATATAAATCATAAAATATTTAAAATAAAGGCCTGATATTAAGAAATTTAATATATATTCCTAGCAGGGTTGGTATGGTTAAAAACTTTATCTCTCAAAAAATAAAATGTTTTCTCTTTTTTGCAATTTAAATGTTTCAAATTATTGGATATAAATAATTTCTACTTATAACAACATTTTGTATCAGCATTCAACATGAGACACAGATAAATTCTATTATTGATATAGGCTTCTAAATCAAATTTCAAAATCATACAAGAGATTGGATATTAAAAAAAATTTAAGAAAGTTTATTTACCCTTTTAAATTTTTAAATGTAAATACAATTCTACTATTAATTAAGTTATGTAACAAGATATGTTTTTAAAGGCTGTTTAACACAGTTTAACCCCTATATCTAGAACATTACAGGGAAATACGGAAAAAATTAGGATAAGGTTTATTTGAGCTGTCAATTTCATAAAAAATAATGCTTAAAACTACCGGGTGTCCCAAAAAGGACTGACTGATTTTAAAATTCAATAACTTCCAAACGGTGACAGATATTAAAAAAATTCTTGCAGGAGGGTTATGCATAAAGTCAAAAGTTTTATTACAGTGATTTTCGATTTTAGTTCGAATTACAAACAATAGATGGCGCTGTAAGCTAGAGTCGCTAAATACAGGCTCGATTTTTGGTCCTTTCTGTTGTTCCATGCAGAAAAAGGAGATGGAAATGTATTATCCGGGCCACGAAGTACCAAAAATCGAGCCTGAATTTAGCCTCTATTGATCGCAGCGCCATCTATTGTTTGTAATTCGAACTAAAACCGAAAATCACTGTAAAAAAACTTTTGACTTTATGCATAACCCTCCTGCAAGAATTTTTTAAATATCTGTCACCGTTTGGAAGTTATTGAATTTTAAAATCAGTCAGTCCTTTTTGGGACACCCGGTATATAATTTTATCAATGCTTAATTTAGCCATTTAAAAACCTTGTTAGTGTTAATTAAGTCTCATGGCTGTGAGTCATTCCATGTCAAATCAACACACTTTTTGAAAATATTTTACCTCACCATCTCAGATTTTAACGAATTGTGGAACATAGTTAGTACTTATATAGGCTAAGAAAAATACCAAATATTTTCAAAATATATCTATCCGTTTTGAAAATATGGCTATGTAAACTTCTCGAAAATTGTCAAAAAATGACAGTTTGACAATTTTTCAAATCATCATAGGATCCCTCCTAATTAAGATAAGAAGGTGAAAAAAGTGTCATATTGCAGCATTTTTTATGGACTTTAATATGATATGCAACATGATACAGGTTGTAAAAAAAAATAAATTCAAAATTTAAATTTAAATTTTAAAATTTAAATTGTGAAAAAAACGTTTTTTTAAAAAATTTCAAAAAATTAGAGAAAGTAAGTTATATTATTGTAAAACATTACAGAAAGTTTCAAAATGGGACAACAATGGGTTCATAGGAAAAATAATTTTTTTAAAAAGTAATTTTTCATCAATTTAAAGTATGATGCAAAAGATCCATGAAAATTTTACTTTTAATGTATGTCACAGGTTGGTTGATTGATTTTTTTTATGGCCGATTATCTACTCTATCTAGGCCCAAGGAGGGGGGGGCCTCCGTGGTGGGGTCTTTCTAAGGGAACTTAATCCATACTTACCGGGGAAATCCATGGTTCGAAGAAAACCACGAAAACTCTGAACGATTAGGCCGGCGGGCACGATTGTATGTCACAGGATAGAATTTAAAAAAAAAAAGAATGTAAATTAAAAATTTTAATTTTAAAATTTCAATTGTGAAAAAAAGTTTTGATTTTCATTTTTTTTTCAAAAAAATATAGAAAATAAGTTTTAAAATAGGACAACAATGAATTCATAGGAAAAATATTTTTTTAAGAAACACATTTTTCTCTTAATTTCAAGTATGATATTAAAATCCATAAAAACTGGCTTTAATATGATATGCAATTGAATAAAATTTGTTAAGGAAAAAAAAATATTTTAAGTGTGATTTAAAAAAATATATATACAAACAATCATAGAAAACATGTTGTATTATTGTAAAAGCGTATACAATGTTTGAAAATGGGAGAACAAATCCATATTAAAAACAACTTTAAATGAGTATATTTTACTAAATTGGGGTTATATAGAATAAAAGAAAAAAAATCATAAAACAATAAAAAACTCAATATTTAATCTGCTATAAATCAAGATTATAGGAAAGCAGAAAACGATGTTTTTATTAAATAAAATTGTTCAGTTGTTAGATGATCTTAATGTATAATTCATATGTTTTCATACAAAATTCTACAATTTTACAAACCCTTGACAGTTTGAGATAAAAGCCCAGTGGTGTAGTGGTCAGCACGCCTGCCTGCCACACCGCAGGTCGAGAGTTCGACTCCCGACTGGGCAAGCTTCACTTAGCCTTTCATCCCATCGGGGTCGATAAAATGAGTACCAAGCTTGCTTGGGAACTAAACACCGGGGGTCTCGCATTAGGTTGACCACCTGGCCGGGACGCATGCTGTATAGCACCCCAGGGCCCAGGGTCAAGAAAACAGAGATGGGCAGTGTCGGCCCAAATCCTTCTTGGATTGTATAGCCACAGAGTTTAGTTAGTTTAGTTTTGACAGTTTGAGACAGGCCAGACCTACAGATAAAGAGTGGTTACCAAAAAAATCCCTTGTAATTAAGATAGGAAGTTGTAAAAGTATTGCTTTGTAGAGTTTTATATGAAAACATATTAATTATACATTAGTATTACCTAACAACTGAACAATTTTATTTAATAAAAGCATTGTTTTCTGCTTTCCTATAATCTTGATTTATAGCAGATTAAATATTAATTTTGAATTTTTTATTGTTTTCCGATTTGACTTAGATGCTTTATGTTCCCTCAGCCGTTATTTTGAATTGTTTGGCGATTTTTTTTTTTTTTTTTTTTTTTTGGCGTGTTGGCGGTGTTATATGGATATGACAACCTCGATATGTGAAACCCTGTGTGACGTGTGTGTTCTGGCAACCCCTGAGAAGCTCATTTTAGCTCAGAATTTTGTGGATGTATTTTGATATCGTGTTGTATCGTTCTGTCTTTTTATTTTTATGTTAAATTTATTGGATGTATTTGATTGACTATGCTTTCTGTAGTCCGTTTAAATGCTCTTGCTGAAGTAATTAAGAAATATGAGGAAATTTTGACAAAAAAAGGAGGTTTGTTTATAGTGTGTCTGCGTATTCATAAGCCTATTTTGGAAAATGACGGTGATGTTATAACAGATATTTCGTGCTGGAGCTTTCAAGAAAGCAGATGTCTGTTAAGGTATCTTGATAATTTTATGCATATTTTACTGCTTTAAGAGTTGCTACAAAGCGAGAACTGCTGAATCCAGTAATGTTTTTTTTTTTTTTTTTTTCGGTTAATGTGCGCGAAGCACTCATACAACGATTACTGATTGCCACTTTACTGAGTTTCGTTTTTTATGTATATTTTGCAGCTTTAAGAGTTTTTTACATTTTGAGAATGCTACAAAGCGAGAACTGCTGAATTTTGAGAATGCTACACAGTGAGAACTGCAGAATCCAGTGATTTTTTTTTTTTTTTCAGTTAATGTGCGCAAAGCGCTCATACAACAATTACTGATTGCTACTTTAGCGAATTTTGTTTATTATTTACATTTTATTTTCGTTAAGCCAAACATGCGTATAAACTGGTGCTTGGCAACATTTACTACTTGGCAGAAAAGGGGTTTTCACGCTAAGAAAAATTCCAAGATGACGGCCCCGGGAATTTATGACATCTGTTCCTTAAAAAAAATCACACTTAAAAATTTTTTTTTTTCTTCTTAAAAAATTTTATTCAATTGCATATCATATTAAAGTCAGTTTTTATGGATTTTTGTATCATACTTGAAATTAAGAGAAAAATGTGTTTCTTAAAAAAATATTTTTCCTATGAATTCATTGTTGTCCCATTTTACAACTTATTTTCTATATCTTTTTGAAAAAAATTAAAATCAAAATTTTGAATTTATATTCTTTTGTTCAAATTCAATCCTGTGACATATATTAAAAGTAAAATTTTCATGGATTTTTTGCATCATACTTGAAATTGATGAAAAATTACTTAAAAAAAAAAATTATTTTTCCTATGAACCCATTGTTGTCCCATTTTGAAACTTTCTGTAATGTTTTACAATAATATAACTTACTTTCTCTAATTTTTTGAATTTTTTTAAAAAAAACGTTTTTTTCACAATTTAAATTTTAAAATTTAAATTTAAATTTTGAATTTATTTTTTTTACAACCTGTATCATGTTGCATATCATATTAAAGTCCATAAAAAATGCTGCAATATGACACTTCTTTCACCTTCCTATCTTAATTAGGAGGGATCCTATGATGATTTGAAAAATTGTCAAACTGTCATTTTTTGACAATTTTCGAGAAGTTTACATAGCCATATTTTGCAAACGGATAGATATATTTTGAAAAAAATTGGTATTTTTCTTAGTCTATATAAGTACTAACTGTGTGCATCAGTTCATTAAAATCTGAGATGGTGAGGTAAAATAGGTGTGTTGATTTGACATGGAATGACCCTGTTTAAATCTTTTAGTGTTTACTGCTTGACAATTTTTTGTAAAACTAATGTATATTTCAAGATCAATATTTTCAGTACAGTCAATTTCTTTCCTGCTTCTTTTACTGTTGCCTTTTTAAGAAACTCAGCAGTTTCAGAAGAGAAGTGTCAAGTGACAATACATAGTACTTCTCAAAAAGAGGTGTAAAGACTCAACTAGTGAATTCAAATAACGCATGGAATTCCTTATGAAAAGCTTCCTTTTGAAATTTATTAGAAAAAATTACAAATGTTCATTTAGGTGCTCTGACAGAAAAACCAGCCATTTCAGATAGCAAAAATGTCAAAGAAAATGTTTTCAATAACCGTGGAGGAAAAAATATATTCATTAAAGTACATTGAACATTTATTTAGTTATCTTAGTTAAACTGATCGCAAACAGAGTCATTTTCATATCAAATCAACATCAACACAGCTAAAAACCTGACCTGCTCAGAATTTTATGATATTAAACTCATCTGTTAGGTTCCTAGAGAAAGAAATAAATACCAAATGACCTCTATCTTATTTTGTTTCAGAGATAATTAGCTTTAAAGATGGACAAAAAACACAAATTTTTGCATTTCATGCAGTACAAACTGTCATAATTTGTTCCCTAATTGTCACAAGGACTTACATTGGGCTCTCATATATCACATGCACACATTTTTTTAATTTCAAAGTCAAACATTTTTATCTTTGACCTTTCATATCTCAAAATCGGACATTTTAATTTTTTTGAAAAAATTAGATATTATGCTTATACTTGTTTTTTATAATATCTGAGGACATAATTTTGGGACAGCTGTGGGATCCTGAGTTATAAATTAAAATGCAAACTGCTGTTTTAATTTCCATACAAAAGTCACAATTTTAGGCTAAATACAAATTATGACTAAATTTGTATTGCATGAAATGCAAAAATTTACATTTTTTGTCTATCTTTAAAGCTAATTATCTCAGCAACCAAATGAGATAGAGATTTATAATTGGTTATTTATTCATTTCTCTATGAACCTAACAAATGAGCTTAATATCATAAAATTCTGAGGAGATCAAGTAGAAAATGTCACTTTTTTGTGTTGATCTGACATGGAATGACCCAACATTATTTTATTATTAAATTTATTGTTAGCCCCCTAATTATTCTCGAAACTAAATCTTCACTGAAAAATATGAAGTCAAACATGTTTTACAGATCCTCGAAGTTCAAGGACAATTTGTCAAGAATTTCAGCAGATATTCGACAAACTGTGTACAATACCAAGTGTCTGGTCACTGCCTCTTTAATTTTTGGACATTGCATTAGTTGATTAGTTTATGTAAAATAAAATAGATTAATAAATCTTTCATGCCAACTTTCATTTTGCATTGTTTGGTCTTAGATTTTCTCTTCCTGTGTAGGAAAGGTTTTTTTTAACTATGGTAATGGTAGGTCTTTCCATGTCAATTATGTTTTTCTCCCAGCAATACATCTTTACTAGACTGAAATAAAGCAAAAGTATTTAGATATGGATGGGCGAAAATATTATGTCCCAAAAAATAACCTTATACAAACTTTATTTCTTTTAAAGTGAAACATTATCCTAAACTTCATCCATATGATTTTTAAAATGTTCATAACATAAGCTGATCTTTCAAGAAACAGTAGAAACAAACTCTAAAGATTTGAGTCATATAAAGTGTTTGAGAATTAAATGCAGGGATGCAACTTTTCCGCCCTTTGGCTGATTTCTGCTTTTCTTACTTTTTAAAAAATCGCGTTGATGTGCGCCGCAAAGGGGGAAAAAACCCCAGAGAATTTTGCCAAACGATCGCCAAAGAAAACCGTAAATTTTGTCGAACGATCACAGGAAAAAAAATCGCGAATTTCGTCAAACGATTCAAGAATAAAATCGTGAATTTTGACAAGAGGTCGTGTAAAAAAAAAAAAATCAAATTTTGTCAGACAATTGCAGAAATTAATCGCAAATTTTTTCAAACGATCGCAGAATAAAATCACGAATTTCGTCGAACGATCGAGGAATAAAATCGCGAATTTCATCGAACAATTGAGGGGAAAAAAAAAAAATCAGGAATTTCGTCAAGAGGTCGCGTAAAAAAATCCTAAATTTCCTCAAACAATTACAGAAATAAACGATCGCGGAATAAAATCGCAAATTTCGCCAATCTTTCAAGAAAAAGATCGTGATTTCGTCAAACGTTTGCGGAAAAAATAACTCTATATTTGGGTGAAAGAATTTTAATGTAGTACATATAAAACTATATATGTTGCCAGATAGTCGTTTTCTTCAACTCAACTATGAAAATGTAATATATTTAGTACAGAAAATACTCTAAACATTTTAACATAAGAAATTTGTCAACGTATATATTTTATATTCAATATAATCTAATTCAGAAAATTCACGCATAAATTTTGTGGAAAATGTCGTAAATTTTACTTTCACGCCTAATTTTCTCTTTTTTGTTATTTTCTGAATGGCATCTCTGTAAATTTCACAGCCCCCACCCCCTGGGCTAATTTTCATCAAATATTTTCTTTGCCTTTCTTCATCAATCCAGAGACTATCCAAAATTGTTTTCAAAAGGGTGGATTACCTTACCTTCTTTAGAAGGAACTCCTTCATGGTTTCATGCATGTTTAATTGTATATGTTTAAAGTGATGTTATTAAGATACGACCCAAATAACAAATGCTATTCCTATTCTTCTTCTTATGTCATACAGTTTTAGCAAAAAATTTTGTCAGATTTTTTTTTTAATAGCAATGTCCACCTCGTGTGCTTTTAACACTGGCTCCTATTGGCAGGATAAGTTCCCTAGTGAATCCGTTATACATTTACCTAATTTGGCAGCCTATCGCTTACTTGGCGAGTTAGGTAGTAATCATAAGTAAAATAGGTAAGTGTTCGCTCCGAAATAACAAGAAGCAATACTGGTTTATGATGATTCCAGAGGAAAGAGAAATGTTAAGAGCATTATTGCCTTAATATCATTAACTATAATAAAATAATAATAATAAACAATTAGCCATAGTAACATAGTTATATATACATTTCACGCTGATAAATTTTTATTGCTCGTTTAATAGTAACTGTTATTACATATAAAATATGTGTGATGATTAGCTTAGTTTTAGGGGTGTTTTTCTATTAAAATTTTTGCAAAATTTCATGCTTGTTATTACGGCAGAACAGCTGATTTTTTATACTTTGTCTTTATAACTAAATAATATAATCATAAAGATGACATAAATTAATTACATTTTTTATTTGAAGTATAGATACAATTGTTTAATGAAATAATTCTTGTGAGTAACAATAAAATTACACCTATTGATACTTAAAGCGAAATTTCTATAAAAGTATATATCATCCTTTATATTTTTAAAAGTTAATTAACATTTATTTAATGTGGATAAATCATTCCAACTCAACTATATCACGTCTCTCGTGATATAACAAATTAATGAACTGTGGCATATTTTATATGAATATATATATATAAACTTTTTTATAAATAAAATACTACATCAAATCAAAAACTCAGTATGCAATTAACAAGAAGTTCAGTGTCATAGATGTTTTATCTCTCGTAAATTTAACTTCGAAATTAGTACCAAGATTCTACAAATAAATAAATGATTTTTAAAATGCGAAATGCTTCATTAGTTCATAGAATTTTGAGAGTCAATTTCATAATTTAATATTGCTCAAGTGAAATAATAAATATTTGACCTCTAATCCAATTTTTACAGAAATTTCATGGAGATGAGAAAATAAGCATGTTAAATCTTAAGTAAATTTGCTAAAGATATAGTATCAGTGATTTTAACTAAATTATATAAATCACGGTTTTAAAAATTTGATATAGTTTTTTAAGTCATTGATTAAAGTCATAAATTCTCTTAATTTCTAAAATGGTGTGAAATTAATAATAATAATAATTTAAAAAAATTGATTTGTAAAGATATTTCATCAACAGAATAAATAAAAGAGCCTTTGAAAAATCCTTTACAAGCTCATGAGAGAACACTTAGTTATTATTGAAGATATATTGCGTATATAAGAAAATTAAAAACTTGTGCGATTTTTCTGCGCTTAAATGGCAATGTCTGCAAATTTCATAAATTTTCGCTTCAAATCACTTCAAAGATTGTCAAAATATTTGCATTCTTCAGTGGATTTTGTTTCTTTTCTTTTTCTGGGAAGGGAGAGGAGGGGGGGGGGGGACTCTTAATATTACTTTTTAAAATATGTTTTTATAGAGAAAAATTAATCGTTTAAAGGGGATCATGACCCCCATAAACTCCTTTTTGGATCCGCTTTTGGAAAAAAAAAAAATTAGTATTGATGCGTGGCAAATTGAGTCATCGAAAGCAGCTAAAATTTTACAAAAACGAATCTTCATTACTTAGCAGTGTTTTAATCCACCCGCTAATATAAAATAAGCAATAAAAATCTGTTTACATAAAATTTTATACTGTAAATAGTTAATCTAAATAATTAATGCTGTAACTATGGTAACGCAGAAACAGGAATTCAAAATAAGATTTATTTTGTGTCTTAATCATAAAAGATGTACTATATTTTATACAGTTAAACTCAGTTAATATGAGGAGCCTGATATTGATAAAATTTCTTATATTACATAAAATCCACGAAACAAATAAAAATCATAAAAAACGCACACATAATTTAGCACAAAAATTATTACAATGGTTGCTCTAATTATAACGTTATACAATCTGTTAAAAAGTTTTTTTAAATATTCGGCAGCATTTGTGTTTTCAATAACAGTAAATTATCAAGATGCAAATTCTTCTCGAAATTTGCATGTCTTACTGGTAAAAATAACAACAATAATAGTAATAATCTAAATTATCATATTATATCACTGAAATTTCCACTTCTCCCCCAGGCCCCTTCTCCTACACCCTCTAGTCTACGGATTAAAATAATCTTCATTCCAAACTTAATTTTAATCATATGAGTATGAGTTTAATAAACACAATCGGCAAACACGTCGATTGATAAAACTCATAAATAGGTTTTCTGGAAGGTACGGATGGTAACGAAAGGCTTTCACTGTGTTATTTCACTATTTGGCGAAGTCCGCTATGAAATTGCCAAGTGAAAAGGAAAAAGAAGCTATCAGGTAGGGAGCCTATCCTCCCGATAGCCTTTACTGCTTTTAACTGTTAAAATAGTATGGCAGACTTAATCCAATAAATTTCTTAACTTACTTTAAAAAAAAGAAAAAAGCCCCTCAAAGATTTAGTTTAACGTGCCGAATATTTTTTCGCATTCTGCATTGCTGTGATGTGTTTTTAAAGTAAATAGCATAAGACAAAAATTCCTATTGGAGAATCAAATCACGCACTGTAAATTACTGTTTGGCTGATATAACCACTATATCGTGTCGTATCATCTCTAACTACACTCCTCTGTGCAAGATAAACACAATGTGTGCAACAATTTTTTTTCTTTCTTTTACTCAAAAAATCAAATAATTGTAAGGATAAACCTTACAAAGTTGGCAAATATGTATTTTTGTAATTGTCATAAGTAGATAATGTAAGAAGTAAATAGAGAAAATAAAACCTCAAAATAAACACTTTCTAACTAGCCCATACATAACAAACAAATCAAATAAAAAAATACCTTGGAAGCTTACACATATATACTAACACACACAGAATCAATTATGCAGTAATTTAATAACACAATTTTACGTTTATTACTTGCAGAGTAAATATTATCACAGAGATGACAATTATATTTGTAATCTACATGGTGGACGTTAAAAAAAAGTTTTTTTTAATTTTCATCATAAAAATATAAAATTTTGTGCATATACACATTTCATCATAAGTATATAAAACACCTTAAAAGAAATTTCCAATCTTATAATTTTAAGATAATAATAAAAAAAAATAATCATATAAAACTATCACAAACAAATCTAAGCATCGATTTTTTAATCTCTTGTACAGTTAATTTTTTAGAAATTTTTTTCTTAATTTCATGTCGATTTTCATCAAAATTTTGCCTTTTAATACGTTAAAAATCAAATTTAATTATCTTAATGAAGTCGGATTTCAAAATGCATGCTTAGTGTTCCTTTGTAAACAATATCAGTGTTCTTCCTTATTAATTTCATAAATTTTGATAAAAATTATGACGCCTGGAGAATTTCAAAATCTAAAAACGCTGAAAAATCAGTTTTGAGGAAAGCAGATTTAAAGTACATTAAAAGGTACAAAATTCAAACGCTTGTAACTTTGTGAAAAATAATCACATCTACATGCGGTTTTTGGCAAATGGCTCAGAACAAACTGGAGAACAATTATATGCACAAAACTAACTTTCTATTTTGGGGGCGATTTTTGATCACTAAAGGTTCACGGTCTGCTTAATTTGTTAGAACAACAAAAATAGAAAAGTAGATTGTTAATCTTAATAATCTACTTGCAATGTGTTTCCCCGGAAATACAACCCAGTCTCATATTAATTTTTGCTATAAAAACACACTAGGTCCTATTTTGGGGGGATGTCGTTTTACATGCACAACTTTTATTGATTTGCTTAAATTGATTTTTGAAATTTGGGCGGGATTTTGAAATATGGAGGTAAATCCCACTATTTTGCCCCGAATCAAAGAAAATAACACAGATTTCAGTTTTGTATACAATTCCATTAAGGCTTCTGATCAGTCAGTCTGCAAATTCCCCTTTCTAATGCTACACCGATGGGCTTGGAATGCATCGGAATTTTTCAAATTTCTCATTGGAAAATTAAAATTTTTTTCTTCGGTTTTCTGTATGCTCGTATTCAAAGATGTTTCTTTCTTTTTTATTGACAAAATATTTTTTAAATACATTGTTAGTTTTATTTAAAGTGTTAAAATCTTGCGTACATCTCGCCTGTTGCACTTAGATTTTAACACTTAAAATTAGTGATGCACCGAATAGCGATTTTGGCCGAATACCAAATACCGAATATTCGGCTTGTCGAATACTTTTATATTTCAAAGTTTAAATGCATTAAAATGTTAAATTTTAAAATAATTTTACATAATATTTAAAACAAACTTTTATTCTAATAAACAAGAGCTTTTTTCAAGTAAACTTTATGCTGAAAATATAATCTGCTTTGAGTTAGTTAAGAAGAGGATAGTTATAAAAGATTTTTAATTAATAAAATTTTTAATTCCATGGCTTCTTCTGAGAATTAAAACAAATGAATAAAATCTTCTTAAATTCTAAAACAAACATTTTAAAATCAAAGAGAAATTGTGAAAAAATTGCACAGGATCATATATTATTTGTTTGTCAGGCAGAGACTAAAATAAAAGTAACAGTCTATTCAAATTTTATATGGTGGCAACTTAGCAAGAATAACTGTTCTACTCCCTTTGATTTAAGCAAGGAACTTTTTAAATGCATATTAGATTGGTGTCTGGAGTGGGCAATCATTTTCAGAGATTCTAAACGTTGTCCTTAAAATCTTAGCAAGAAACAGATTATTTACTGAACAATGTTCAGGAACTTCCTTTTGTACATAATTAATTCCTATGAAAATCCTTGTGATTGGTTAATTTTCTTAAATAATACTTAACAAACAGCAAATAAATAATGTAAAAACATTCTCTTTTATTTAAATATGATTCTGTTTCTAATTATTCTGAATATCTTTATAAGTTGACTGTTAAACTTAGAAACTGTATAAGATTTTTTAAAATATGTTTTAAAAGTTTTTTTTTAAGTATTCGGTTCAGCCAATATTCGGCCAAACCGAATAGTTTGTTATTCGGCATACCGAATAGTTTGATATTCGGCCAAACCAAATATTCGGTGCATCCCTACTTAAAATATAAAAGTAAATACAGTAAATTCTCCGCAAGGCAGGCTCTGTGTAAGACGGAAATCTGTCTAACCTGGAAAGATTTTAAAGTCCCTGCGAATCCATAGACATAGAGTAAAATTTGTCTAAGGCAGAATATTGTCAACCATGGAAAACTTTATAGGTCCCAATCGATTCCGTCTTAGACAGAGTTTACTGTATATATTTTGTCAAATAAAAAAGAAAGAAAGATCACTTCACGAGGAGCATACAGAAAACAGAAGGTAAAAATTTTATTTTTCCAAGGAGAAATTTGAAAAATACGGATGCATTCATTCCATGTCCTTAAGTTTAGCATTAGAGAGGGAAATTTGCAGACTGATTGATGAGAAACTTAATTTTGTTCAGAAATGGATATTGACGATGCCAAATGCCATCGCTGAATATGCATTGTTCATGCAAGTAGTTAAAAATGAAGGCTGAAGGCACACCAGGTTTTGCAAATTCTGAATTTTTTTAAAGAGAGCATAGCATAACCGAAGGTCAATGCAGTTTTTTTCTTTTTTTCTCTTGAGGCCCATTTTGTGAAAAGTAACATTTTGTAACGAAAAATGAAATCAAATTACTCAAATTCAAACCAAGCGCTTAGTAATTTAATAATTTCTTTAAGTCTTTCTGCTATTTATTTTTCTTTTTGATGAACTTGTTTTGTTTGCAAATAACACTTTTTAAATTTTCACAAAATAAAAATAATTAATTAAATCCTAACAAAATAAAAATAATTAATTAAATCCTAACAAAATAAAAATAATTAATTAAAAGTATGTTTTTATGGAATGAAATTTTGTGAGCAGGGCCTATTTTTATAAGAGGAAATTTGTGAATGGACCTGTTTTATTAAAAAGAATTTTGTAAAGGGGCCTATTTTATTAAGAGGGATTTCCGGAAGGGATCTGTTTTATTAATGGATTTTTGTGAAGGGGCCTAAATAAGCCCCACATTTTGCCTTGATTGGCCCTTGATAACTGTAAGCTTCCAATAATTTCCAAAGTTAAGTTGCCCTGTTGTTTCTTGTCACAAGCTACCTTGTGACAGGAGGGGGGTTTCAGCACCTAAAATCGAATAAAATCTGAAATCATAATTTACTTTAACAACCCAATCATTATAGGCTCATAACATTTGGTGAAAGTTAAAAAACAGAAAATATGTATAAAGCTTGACCTCCATTCCTAATAAAAATAAAGAATTTAGCATAATTAGCATAATTTAGCATTGTTGATTATTATTATTATTTTTTTCTTCACTGGTATTTGTCAAGTTTGTATTAATGTAATTCTTTAAATACCACGTAAAAAAGTAGCGGGTTTAAAAATATTTTTCCTCTCCCTTCCAAACAGTTCAATCTCTAAAAAAAAAAAATAAAAAAAAAAATGCAATTTAATTACAAATTACAACAACCATTTGGAAAATGATTTTTTCAAAGACTAAAATTTAAGACACAAAAAATAGCACGGAGTTGATCATACATTACGTACGCAATGAATTAAACATTAATTGTGTTATTACACGTAAAAGTTGCAAGCGACAGAAATCGCCTGTGACTCGTACGTATTATCCACCTGAAACTTACGTATTATCCAAGCATTTTATTGGCTGTTCGGGAAAAAAGTTTTCCATCGTCAGATGGCCAATTTTAAATGAAATTTATTTCTTAAACTTCTAAACATTCCACAATATTACTTTTTATATCGTCGTATAGAGAAAAAAAATGTACTTTTAAATGCAATTTGTTTGAAAGCTGTATCTCAATTTGTTTCTGAGTTATTATTATTTTTTTTTAGTTTTTATTACTTTTTTGTCATAGTGGCAACACTCTGTTGTCCATCTCTATTGAAAGTAAAGGGAAATACAGATTACTGTACAGACCAATCAGAAAACGAATAAAATGATGATTAAACCAATAAAAACCTTCAGATATGCTTTTGATTTCCTACCCTGACAAGGACAATAACCATTTTTCCAAATGGTTAAAAAAATGATTTTCAAGCCTTGTGTAACTTTTTTGTTTGGATGGGAAAATGACCACACCTTCAAATACAATGTATTTCAGTACCAAGACCAAGGCTACAATTTTTAAGACATGGATGGGAACACCACGGCAAACAATTTTCTTAGGAAGCCTGGAGCAGGCTCAAAATCTACTTATATTAATGAATCAAATGTCTCACTCTAAATTAGAACTCGAACTGTTCTTTAATTCGATCTGTGACACCGTAAGTAATGTCAAATATATTCCAAAATATGAAACGCTAAGTTTAGCGCTGTCTGGATGCGTATAGTGGCCACTTTCACCACTTCTTGTGATATCATTATATTTCACACAAAGCCCCGGGCGCAGAATCGGCGCAACGCTGCGACGCACGTCGCAGACTCTTGAGAAGGTCTGCAGACTATTTTTCAACTGTTAAAATTTAGAAAAAAAAGTTTGTTAGAAATTATTTGCCATGTGCCAAAATAATACGATCCACGCTACATGCGATTGACGAAGCTCCGATTCCCTTTAAAATGTAAATAATTCACGGAGAAAACTCGAGACACGCGATCGTGAAACGCCCATTATTAAATGAGTCAATCCTCGTAGGGGTGATTTTTTTAGAAATAAAAAAAAAAAAAAAATAGGTCATTAGTCCGAAAATTCGGACGTAGATATCACGAATTTCGACAAATGCTCACGGAAAAAACAATTTCGTCAATCGTTTGCAGTTAAAATAGCCAATTTCGTCAAAGGATCGCGAAAAAAAAAACGTGAATTTCGTCTAAAGATCGCGAAGAAAAAACGAAATTTCGTCAAAAGACTGCGGAAAAATAGCAACTTTCGTCAAAGGCTGGCGGAAAAATGCGGCTTCCGTCAAATGATTGCGGAAAAAACACGAACTTCGTGAAAGGGCTACGGAAAAATAGCAACTTTCGTCAAAGGATTGCAGAAATGCGCAAATTTCATCAAAGGATCGCGAAAAGAACGCGGATTTTATCAAAGGATCGCTAAAAAAAGAGATTTTCGTCAAAAGATCGTGGAAAATAGGCGAATTTCGTCAAAAGAGGCAAACATTTCGTCACAGGATCGAAAAAAAAAAGCGATTTTCGTGAAAGGGCTGCGAAAAAATAGCAACTTTCCACAAAGGATGGCGAGAAAACGCGAGTTTCGTCAAATGATCGGGGAAAAACATCAATTTTGACAAATGATCGCGGAAGAAACGCGAATTTCGAGCAAAGATCGCTAAAAACGCAGATTTCGCCAAAAGATCGCGAAAAAACACATATATCTTCAAAAGATCGCGGAGAAAACGCGAATTATTTTTAAAGGATCGGCGGAAAAAAGGCGAATTTCGACAAAAGATCGCGAAAAAAAAACGCGAACATAGTCGAAAGATCGCAAAAAACGGACATCATCGAAAGATCGCGAAAAAAATGCAAATATCGTCGAAAGATCGCGAAAAACGCGAACATCGTCGAAAGATCGCGAAAAAAGTGAACATTGTCGAAAGATATAAAAAAAATGCGAACATCGTCGAAAGTTATCGAAAAAAACGCGAACATCGTCAAAAGATCGCGATTAAAAAAAACGCGAACATCGTCAAAAGATCGCGATTAAAAAAACGCGAACATCGTCGAAAGATCACGAAAAAACGCGCATTTCGTCAAAGGATCGAAGAAAAAGGTGAATTCCGTCAAAGAATCGCGGAAAAATTTGCTGCAACATTGATTTTTTAACGAGATTTTTTTGCAGCTGAGTGGCAGGTTAAATATTAGTTAGCGATGTTTTGAGTGAAAGCATGTTAAATTTTGAATTGCACTACTAGCTAAGATTGCTAAATAAAACATTGCATTATTCTAAGAATTTCAATCTGCTCCAATAACAGCTTTTATTGATAAAAAATTAGATTTTTGCTAATACAAAAACGGATTTTAGTGCTACAAAATTAGATTTTTGCTGCTTCAAAGTGGCTTTAGTGCACTTTCATCCCTGTATTATCACATCTATATATATTTCATTCTATATATAATTTTTGATATTATCACGTATCAATCTTTTCAAAAATTTTAGAAATTGGTGTTTATATGTTATTTTTACTGTTATTCTGTTTTCTAACTGAACAGAAATTTTGACAAATTTTATGAAAGATTTTTCAGATAGTGGTGTTAAAAATTTTTAGGACAAAGGTAAATTATTTACAAAAGTACACTTTTCTTCAGGGTTGTAAAAAACCCAGGTTTTTTGTTAAAACCCCAGCCCGGGCGAGTTTTATTAAAAAACCCGGGTTAAATGGGCAATTTTGCCCGGGTAAATTGGGTTAAAATGCCACAATGTGGAATATGGTTCCACCTTCCTCCCAATAATAATCTTCAGGGTTGCCACTGTATAGAGAAAATGGAAAAAATGAAGAAATTTAAAAATGAATATTAAAAACAAGAAATGTTACTAAATTTTGGTACTTTGCAAAATTTATCCATTGAAATTTTGAAAATTCTCAGAGGAATTACTCAGGGAAAATTTAATTTTTTGCTTAGGAAAGTGCAAGGAATTTGATTGCCGAAATAAATACTAATCCTGATCTCAAATACAATCTTTGTGAACACTTCATAGTCTAATAGATGGGAATGACTTCATAGTCTTAATAAGAATCTCAATATTTTTCTCTGTTCTTAAAATAGATATATATATATATATATATATATATATATATATATATATATATATATGATCCTTTTAATTTAAATAACAAACAAATTTTAAATTGCAAAGCTATCAATTGTGTGTTATTTAATAATATAAATATAACTTAAAAAAAACTTGCTCCTTTAAAATTATCATAAGATTAGCAAATGTTGATAAATATCTTACAACAAAAATTTTTCTTATATGTATATACAGGGTGTCCACTCTCAACGGTGTCCAATGGCAAATTCCTAAACCATTATTCATAGACATATAGTTCCAATTACAAAAATGTTTTAATTTGAGGCAAAGAAATATTTTAAAAGCGATTTGGGTCAATAAAAACATTTCTTAAAAAATTACGAAATTTAAGTTTTTATACGGCCCTCGGTCCAATAAGTTATATTTAGTAGAATTTTCCTATTACACTGACAAGACAGACAAAAAAAGTCCTATTCATATAACACTAAAATTGACTGAGTTATAAAACTTTAAAAAGGCATGACTTATACCACTTTTCTGCATCTGAACACAAATGAGTTTGTCTGTGCTTTGAGGAGTCATATCCTAAGTGCTTAAAGTATTCAAAGAACTTTTCATGTGTATCTGCGCTTTGAAAAAAAATAATACAAGTGTTACGATTGAGTAACTTTTATTAAGTTTCAGATTGGCTAAAATTATTGTATTTTAACATATGTTTTATTTTGTAAGGATTTGAGACTATTTCTTTTCATGATTTATTTTAACAAATATTATGTTATTTTATCTAATTTCAATGATTGTATGTATGTTTTCCCAGTTCAAAATTTGTAATCGAAATTTAACCCACTTTCAAATATCCGATTGCAATTAAATTTTACATGTATACTGACATAATCCGATGACAATCTAATATTATTATGATTTTCGGTGGTTACCATTCATACTTATTTTACAGGATAACACAAAAAATTTCGGATAGATTACTGCCAAGAAGTTTAAGAAAAAGTTTTAGATTAGATAACACAAGACTGCGATAGTTGTGTTTTTTAACCTTTTTGTATTTTTTAGCACTGAATCCAAGAATTACCTTAATTTTTAACCATTATGTCAGGATGTTTTGCAAATCATAAATTGTCAAATTTAAAAAATAACAAAAATCAAATACTATAAAATAAAGGAGATGGCTGAGTTTTTTAACTTTTCATAATTGATTTTTATATACTCTTCAGCACTGAATCTGAAAATGACCATTTTTAACCATCATGTAATCATTTTTTTTGCAAATCGT
Organism: Maratus speciosus; assembly: GCA_963932465.1. Classification (NCBI taxonomy): domain Eukaryota; kingdom Metazoa; phylum Arthropoda; class Arachnida; order Araneae; family Salticidae; genus Maratus; species Maratus speciosus. The sequence goes on from OZ010790.1 coordinate 503,146,326, forward strand.
AAATGTCAAAGTTAAAATATAGCAAAAATCTGATACTATAAAACAGATGTAAAACTTTTTTTATGTAATTTTCCTGACGTGATGGTTAAAAATGAAGGTCACTTTTGGATTCAGCGGTAAAAAATGACACTATAAAACAAATATAAAACATTTTTTTATTTAATTTTTCTTACGTGACGGTTAAAAATGAAGGTCATTTTCGGATTCAGCCGTAAAAAGGACATAAAATAATTTAGTAAATATAATAAGTTTAGTAAATATAATACTCTTGAAGCTAACTGAAAAGCTTAAATTTATGTTTTAAATTAAAAGCTAAAACTTTTAAAATTATAGGATTCCCAATCTAAAAGTGCAAGTAAATTAGTACAAATATATTTTCTAAGATTCAAAGAAGTGAATAAATAAAATAAAATAGCCATAAACAACAAATACATCATTTGTTCCTTTCCAGAAATATATTTTAAAAAACCCGGGCTTTTTAAATGGTTTTTTTTATTAAAAACCCAGCCCGGGCGGGCAGCTGGGCGGGTACCCGGGCAGCTACCCGCTACAACCCTGCTTTTCTTTTATGTTAATCACAAATACTGAGGGGGGGAGGGGGAATTGGAAAGAGGGTGTTTGTCCTTAAGTTCTGCAGACTGTTTTTAAAGTTTCTACTTGTGTTGCAGACTGCAGAAAAAAATTCTGCTGCTGGGCACAAAGCAAAGTCCATATTGCAAATTTCATTAAGATAGGGGCTGTACACATATAATGTTGTCACTTGCACTTGATATCGTCTATTCCAGCTAAGCTACAAATTTCTCCGACTTTTCTAGGTTTTCTATATCAATAAAACAAAATTTCCAGGTACCGAGATTATGTGATATTACTTACAAAAAATCTTAAAAGTTGAAATTTGGGAGTGAAACATGAACAATTGATTATGATGCACAAACTACTGATTTTTAAACAAATTTTTGGAAATTTTTGAAAACCAATACATTTATTTCATGGTAAATGATTGCTTGACACTCCTATATTCCTTATGAGGACGTCTTTTTACATTCTAAACATTTTCAAGATAGTACACACTTTTAGCATCAGGTTCCATCCATATTGTTCAATCAGGAAGAAATTGTTTATCACATCAGTCATAATTAAATACAGATTGCTTTGCCATACATTAATACAAAAAACTTTTTCCTTATAAATAACATATCTGCTCTGTAACTAACCCAATTTAGGGATTATAAATATTAATTAAGTTCAGTTCCTAAACAAAATTAAGTAAACAGACTGAATAACCTAATCAATCCTACAAAACTACAAAGTTCCAGTGAAGCTGGTGCTGGTAATGAAACACTGTGAGTTACAAAGACGGACTGAAAAGTGGCAGACAGAAGGAATTGCATTGCATGAGAGTACCTATGAAGAGCAAAGTTAGATTTCTTCACGCTGTAATTTCAAATCCTTAATTTTACTATCAGCAAAATATTCTTGAATATTTCTCAGAAATTCCAAATTTCCCCAACTTTTCTACAGGAATGGTATATTTCTCTGACTTTTCCAGGTGGCTAGATACACTGCGTAAAATATCTCTAAAGGGAGGGAGGATCACAGTCATTACTGGTCGTTATTAAAACATTTTAAACGTACTTAAGTTATAACATGGGTAGTGTTATTGTCCATCATGAATTTGGTAGCTGGGGCTTTAAGGGATATGAAAAATTGCACACAAGCAGTAAAAATAAATGATTTTTTTTTTTTTTTTTTTTTCAAATAATACTGAGTTAACCCTATGTGACTGCAATAGAACAGTCAATTTTCTAGTACGAAATTGCAAAGTATACGAAATTACCTTTGTAAAAAAGCAATTTTTGAACATCTCCAATCTTTTTAATTTGACAAAATTTACTATGTTCATTTTAGCAATCACGAAGTGAAACTGCTTAAATGATAAATAAAACTTTGGCATGCAAAATTAACTCGGTATCACCGTCTGTTGAGAATTCGATGAACAATTTATATTAAATGTTGTGTTGGAAGATAGCAACAAGCAATTAATAAAATCGTCATTTAAAGCCCGCTCTATAAGTAACATTGTCTGTTGGGTATGTTGCAGATATGGAACGCGTTGATACAAAGAGTTAAATTAAGTTACCAACCATACAATTTTCATTAACCCTTCAGTGATGAGGTGATTTTCTTTTTAAAATATAAGTTGTGAGATGGGGTCACAAAATTTAGGGAATTAAAATAAGAAAAATTCCTGAATTTTGCATTATTTACTAGCATAAAAACAACTGAAAAAGTACTGTAAGTGTAGTGTACATACATATGTTAAGTGTACAGTCCAACTAGTAATGTAAAATGGCAATATTTCAGAATTTAAATTTCTCTCGGGAGCAAAGCACCCCACCTCACCAGTTTTAATGAGAGGAGTAATAGTATAATCTTACATATTAAGTTAAATGTTTTTACATGTGATTGTGAGATGGAATGGTTTCATGAAGATGAAAAAATACGAAGGAAAAAAAAAACAACTAAAACAGAATGTAGTTATAAATATTTTTTAATATATATATATATATAATATTTCGAAAATGAAATTTCCAATTTTCCAAGTGGAAATAAACCGAATAAAAAATAGCCTTCCGACCCTCTCAAATTTCCGTTTTTTTTTTTTTTTTTTATCCCCCACTTGTTTTTAACCCCTTGAGGACGAGCGACGGGTATACATGCCACTTAAGGTGCTCAGAATCCTTCATTATTCCCACCAGTTACTTTTTATCGTAAAGTTTACCTTATTTAATGAGAAAATTTTCGCGATTCAGTTAAAAAAAAAAAAAAAATGTTTTGAAAAACCGGTGGTAATAAATTAAAAATTAAGCAAAGTGTTCTCGTCGCGAAGGGGTTAAAGCTTGTAACTTTCGTACAGAATGAGCTTGCATACAACAGAAGATGCATCCAGATATTAAATGCAACAAGGTTTTGAATGGGAAGAAAAGACAGACTACCAAAATGCTAATGACTCCAACCTTAAGTACAGGCGTCACAGACCAGAATAGACAGATCTGGCAAAATGCCAAAATACAATGTTTACATTTGTAAAAGTTAAAAGGGAGAACAAAACATTTCCTTCAAACACAATATTCTTGGATTGATCAGAATTGGTTTACAAATCTATGCTAATATCAAAGATTTAACAAATTCATCAACGCAATACGAAATAAAAAAAAGGGAGGTGACGACCTCAGAATAAGAAAAATGATCATTGAAGACCTCAGAATAAGAAGAATGATCATTATCACTGTTTAAATATTACTTTTATATTAAATTAATAATTAATAAACGGTCAAGTGCGAGTATTACTCGCGTTCAGAGTGTTCCGTACAATAAATATATGATTAGTAATTGTATTATTAAAAAAAACCGTTGCTAAAAGAATACTAACACTTTGTAAAAAACTATGCAAAGTAGGGTTGGGTATAACAGAATATACTAGAAAAATGTAAATGGATATACCATGAAAGTTCTTCCTGTTTTCGACGGATTTATACGTTTTAGGGTACAGAGGTAATGAAAAACATGTTCTAACAAAATGTCTGTCTGTGAGTCTGTCAATCTGAGTGTGACACAAATTTTGTGGGCGCTCTGTCTTAAGAACTATTGAGCGAAATTTAATAAAACTTTAGATTCAGTTCGTCTCTGATATAAATTGGTGCTGATTACTTTTTGGTGTAAATCACCCAGCAGCTGGCGCTGTTATGCTGGATTATTCATGATTTCCACAATAGCTATATCTCAAGAACTAAAGTACGGATTTTCAGAAAACTTCAGATTCAGTTAGTCCTTGATATAATTCGGTGCTGATAACCTTTTGGTGTAAATCGCCCAATCAGTGATGGAACAGAATGGATCTCATTTTAGAGCAGCAAAAGATGCTCATTTTGGAGCAGAAAATAACTATTTTGGAGCATTAAAATGTCACTTTGGTATTCTTTGACGAAATTCTCGTTTTTTCTGCAATTCTTTGATGAAATTCGCGTTTTTCCTGTGATTCTTAAACAAAATTTGCGTTTTTTCCGCGACTCTTTACCAAAATGCGCGTTTTTTCGCAATCCTTTGCGAAATTTGCGTGTTTTCGCGATCTTTTGACGAAATTTGTCTATTTTTCACAATCTTTTGACAAAATTCGCATGCTAGGACCCTTTATTGAAATTAGCGTGTTTTTCGCTATCTTTTGACGAAATTAGCATGTTTTTCGAAATCTTTTGACGAAATTTGCGGTTTTTCGTGATCTTTTACAAAATTTGCGGGTTTTTTTTACGATCTTTTGATGAAAATTGCTGTTTTTTTTTTCGCGATCTTTTGATGAAATTTGCGGGTTTTTTCCGCGATCTTTTGACGAAATTCGCGGTTTTTCACAATCTTTTGACCCCGCTTTTTTTTTTTTTGACGAATTTATTGATCCTTTGACAATTCACGTTTTTTTCGCGATCTTTTGACGAAATTCGCGTGTTTTTTGCGACCTTTTGATGAAATTTGCGGTTTTTCACGATCTTTTGATCGCGTTTTGACGAAGTTAGCGCTCCTTTGACGAAATTTGCGTTTTATTAGCGATCTTTTAACGAACTTGCGTTTTTTCACGATCGTTTGTCCGCGTTTTGACGAAGTTAGCACTCCTTTGAAAGAATTCACGTTTTTTTCGCGATCCTTTGACGAAATTCGCGTGTTTTTCACAGGGCTGCGGAGTCGGAGTCGGGCCCATTTTTGAACGGAAGAGTCGGAGTCGGATCTGTTAAAATTCCCGGAGTCGGAGTCGTCCATTTTACAAGCAGGTCTGCATTGTCGGAGTCGGCCCATTTTTGAGTGAAAGAGTCGGAGCTGTTAAAATTCCCGGAGTCGGAGTCGTCCATATTTCCCACCGACTCCGCTGACCTGGCTTTTCGTGATCTTTTGATGAAATTCGCGTGTTTTTCGCGATATTTTGACGAAATTTAAGACCTTTTGATGAAATTTGCGGGGGTTTTCTCTATCTTTTAAATAAATTAGCATTTTTTCATGATCTTTTGACCGTGTTCTGTTCGTTTTTTTGAAGAAATTAAAGATCTTTGACAAAATTCACGTCTTTCACTCGATTCTTGACGAAATTTGCGTGTTTTTCGCGATCTCCGGACGAAATTTGCGTTTCATTCGCGATACTTTAACGAAATCGCGTTTTTTGACAAAATTAACGTTTTTTTTTCATGATCATTTGACAAACATCGCGTGTTTTTCGCGATCTTTTAACCAAATTCGCATGTTTTTCGCAATCTTCTGGCAAAATTAGCGTTGAAAATGATCGTTTTGGCTCAAAAATTATTATCGAATTGGCGCAGTTGGGCACAATTTTGTCGAAAAATGATCGTTTCGGCGCAGAAATGCTCAGCATTATCGATTTGGCGCAGCTGTTCCATCACTGCCCAATAGGTGGCGCTGTTACGCTGCATTATTCATGATTATCGCAATAGCTCTATCTCAAGAATTTTTATCAACATTCAGATTCAGTTAGCCACTGATTTAAATTAGTGCTGTTTAGTTTTTGGTGTAAATTGCCCAACAGGTGGCGTTACTATGCTGCAATTTTCACGATTTCCGCAATAGCTGTATCTCAAGAACTAATGCATGAATTTTCATCAAACTTTAGATTCAGTTAGTCCCTGATATAAACTGATCCTGATAAGTTTTTGGTGTAAATTGCCCAAGAGGTGCCACTGCAATTCAGAACTTTTCACGATTTCCGCAATAGCTCTATCTCAAAAACTAATGCACGGATTTTCCTCAAACTTCAAATTAAATTAGAAGTTCACGAAAGTTGTCCCTGATTAGATTTTGGTATAAATCGCCTAACCGGTGGCGCTGCTATGCTGCATTTATCAGGAAGTATTGACATGTATAAGAGAGAGAGAAGAAAGTTTTGGGATTGACACATCCGACTAGTTTCATATTATCTTAATCTCCTTATAATGAACTCAATTCGGTACTGACAATAAAAGAAGTGCATATTTAAACTTCATTTGGCATTTCATAAAACCAAATGCAACACAGTAATAACCTTTCTTTCTACAGTGCAGCTAAAACAAAAATTCGCTCAAATTTTACATATGGCATTGTGTTAAGCGCTTCGAAAGGAGGTCACAACTTTGCAACGCCGTTTTGGTCCTTGCCGCGTTTTTCCAGATACGTTTTTAATTAAATTTTAAAGCCACTCGAGGCGTATTGAAAGAGCCATTCAATGTAAAATAGTCGCGAATCCCATAGTATTTATGTAATTCATTCTAATTAAGGGGTCTCAATGATCTCAAAAATTGGAAAAAATTAAAAAAAGAGACCATTTTCAACATTTAATATCTTAAAATGTATATGATTTTAAAACACAATTTTTATTGAGATGAAAGATATAAGTACGTTCTTTCATTTTATGTATTTAAAAAATTGCAAGATGCAGAATTAGCATTTACAGGGTGCTCCAAACAGTCAGGAATTTGACAAGCAGAAAATTGGTATAACAGCTTACGCGCACGATTAGAAAATAAATATTGCAACTAGAATAAGAATTTTGGTGCCTACCCCAGTAGCAGAAAATTCCCCAAGTGTCTGCGACAGATATTTCAGTGACAAGAAATAATCTGCAGGTAAAATATTTTTACAATTGAAGCATTAATTAATCAAACAATCACTTACCTGTAGCGTTTTTCTGCATTTTATTAATTTTAATTAATAGTAATTTTTTGTATTAATTAATAAAGAACTAAACATAATTTAAAGCAAAATAAAGGTTCGAAGAAAAAGAATCTGCAAAAGAGAAAAGAAAATCTTCGACGCCCGTCTCGAACTTTCTGCTACGGGGTTGCCTACTTATACTTCAGATTGTAATAATTACCCTGAAATTAAATAAATTTCTATTTAAAGCATTTTTATACTTTTAATACAAGCTGTATTTAGCTAATAGAAAATTTTGAAAATTTCAACAAAACATAACCATCCAAAAAGTATTTTTTTTTTAACAATAAAAAAGAAATTTTAGGTTCAGTTTATACAGATTAACACGAAACGTAAGTTTTGAAAATTTCATGAAAAAATATTCAAAAGTGTTTGAGATATCGTGCACGTTATGCCCCAAAAAAGTCATTTAGAGAAAAATGACTTAAAAGATTCGAAAATGACGCTTAAGCTATTGAGCGGGTATAATTCTAAAAGCCATAACTTCTGTTCTAATGAGAATTTGAAGGAAACAATTATATTAAAATGTTCAGAAAAGATGGAAGATTAGCATCTCAAAAAATTGAACTTAAAATTTTTTTGAAGCTTTCAGAGTCCTGAGACCCCTTGAATTAGTCTGTTTTTAACAATTTGACGTTTATTGCTTTTATACTGTTACTGACCATAGCATTACACACATATATCATTAAAAGTTGTTATCTAGGCTTTAAAAGCGGATGGTACATAGAGTACGCCGCCCCTGTCACTATGTATGTCCAAAACCGTCCATATCTTTAAGGGTTAATATCTCGGCTAATTACTGACGATTTTTTTTTCGAAAATACTGATCAACAATGCTTTTATACTTCTGCTACGATAGGTACCTCCAGCGCTGCTCGACACTTTTGCTGAATGCCGTAAATCGAAATTTGTGTATAACGGAAAAATGCGCTTTTCTCAAAAACTGTGTGACCTAGGGTAATCGCTATAATTTTCCAGCAAAGTTTAAATTAACGTCAACTACCTCTAATTTTTTTCAGAATTTTAGTTTCAGTAGATTCGGAATTAGATTGGGGGGGGGGGGGGATTTTTACTAAATATATTTATAAATGTTTAATAATCTGAAAATATGTGGGTCAACAATCTTCTTTACTTCCCCCAATTTGAACTTTCCACGTTCCATAGTTTACGAGTAAAACGGCTGTGACAGACAGACACGACACAAGAGTGATCTTATAATGGTTCCGTTTTTACCTTTTAAGTACGGAACGCTAAAAAAGATAATTTTTATACTTAAATACATTTGTTTGCATTTGTTCGGTTAATGAAAAAACCCTTGATCAGTTGATGTTAAGTATGGGGCACCCTGTACATTAAGAAGAAAATTTAGGAAGCTTTTTTATGACCACCGGGAAATATAAAAAGAACATTTCTCGCCTTCCACTAGAGACAGCAGTCCGGTCTTGATCATTCACGAGTGTAGTGAAAATCGCATGGCTGATATAAATGAGTTCAAGAAGAAAAAATACTGCTTAAGTGTCTCTACTCTCCTAGAACACACACACACATACATGGGGGGGAAAAAAAAAGAAAGAAAGAAGAAAAAAAAATTGAGTTTCGGATAGAGTTTTGAACGGGCTGAAATTTCCAAGCGCAGGCCCGCAAGACCCAATATAAAAGCTGAAAGTTCGGCCCGAACCCGACCCCAGATAAAAGCTGATTAAAAATCTTGACAGTCATAAACTGCTTATTTGCCAGGAAAAGTAAAATAAATACGGTTATTATTTTTTTTTTTCTCGCGCGAGCCTTTTGCTATCTGCGACCAGTTTTTACAATAACTTGGATGGAATAAATGAGATGATATTCTGGCTTGACTGTTTGGCTTGACTTGGCTTGTTGTTGTTTTCCGATATTTTTTATCCTTAATTTTTCTTTAAAAGTTTAAACCTGCATCTAAAAAAATTGGTATTGCTAAAAAATATTAGACTGCAGTGCGAAATCCTTGTACGGGTCCAATGGTTTGTATATATTCTACATAGTACGCGCTAAAATTTATTTTAGTTGGAAAACACATAATACTTTCACTAATTTCTGCCAATTAGACGGAAATGTACTCGAACTCTTTTGTACAGCCTTGTATATTATTTACAAATTTTATATACAAGTTACATATCAAGCTATATTTTAATTCAGGTGAAAATTGCATAACATTACTAAAAACACACTTCCAGAAATTATCATCCATACACAACAATGTATCCAGTTCTTTGAGTAGCTCTGTATACGGATTTATTTACATTTTCAAGCACCTTCTAGTATTAAATAAAATATAGTTCAACTAGGAAATGCATAACTAAATAAGCGGTAGAATTAATTAAAAAAGGTCACTGGTCCCAAGTACCAGTAAGCATGAGAATTTACTGGTCCGCAGTCATCATCACTGGCCCGTTACATAAAATTCTATTAAGTCCCTTTAACCGTTTGAGTGACCCCCCACCTCCTAGAACAGTGTTGGCGAACCTTTTTATAGTCGCGTGCCAATTAAAAAAATATACATATTTTACTTGACCTTGACGTGCCAAGTAAAAAACAAATTTAGTGGATTGAAATATAATGAATCAAAACTACTTGAAAATTACTCATTAGGGGATATTTTCCAAAATGAGTAACATACATGTAAGTATTACACTGCAATAATTATATTTTAGAAATTAATTAAAAACATAATGTGTTTAATTGTTGTATCTTGGATGAAAAATAATTAATATGTTCATGTTCAGTTAATTTTAACAGAATGCAAACTAAATGAATTTATATGGCAATCACTCTCTATTTGATTTTTTATATTCTAAATTTGCAAAAATGATGAATTTGCGAAAATGACAGATATAAAATAGTAGAAAAAATTATTAAAATTGAAAAAAAGGCAGTTTATTTAAAAAGTTCTGAAATTAATTTCCCAGTTGCCATAATTTACCATCGGTAATAACCTTTCCTTTTTGATAGTTTTCAAATATTTTCTTTGTTTGATAAATTTTCGAAACCATATTGAATAAGATTAAAATTCAATTTGCAATTAATCGAATTTAGAATCTAATCAGATCATCTAAGTTCGTGTATTTTGTGTAAAATCGCCGTATCCTTATTTAGAGACATAATCAACGTTGCGCTGTGCCAAAATTATTCTTTGGCGTGCCGAAAGTGGCACGCGTGCCATAAGTTCGCCGACCCTGTCCTAGAATATAAACCAAACTTCCTTTACAGTTATCAAAAATTTTCAGCATAATAAAATGTAAAATTATAATTTACTAAAAATTTAATAAACAGCACATAAAGAAAAACTATGAAATTATTAATTAGATATTTTATTTCTAATTATTTATTTTAACTGACTAAGGTTTAATGCAATTTTTATTTATTATTGTGTGATTTGTGTTTGGTAGCGGTTTTCTCAGGGACGAGAAAATTTAGGTTTACCTGTGAGAGAGGGGAAAAGCTACTGGTCCTGCCGACGACTAAATTTTTCAAATTAGTGGTCTGATTTAATTTTTGGTGGTCTTGGACCAGCGGAACACCAAGGATTTCGAACGCTTTATCAAAAAATATCTTTAAGCAATTCATGCCCTTAGACAGTCATGCTTTCGAATTGAATCCCTGAATATGATCTAATAGAATTTATACACACCACATAATATGCACAAAAAATAAGTTAAAACTTAAAAAAGCATAAAATAACTGAAAATGCACTTCCAGCAAATATCGATAATAGACAAAACGAAATATTTTTGTGTCGCTGTCAATTAGAGGCCAGCAAGGGCCGAAATTTCCAGGCCCGGACCCGGTCCGACTCATAGAAAAAAATTCGGCCCGGCCCGATATAAAAATTAAAAGTTCTGCCCGGTCCGGTTAAAAATATCGGCACAAGGCCGGCCCGGCCCGTAGAAAGAAAATATTGGCTCGGCCCGAGAAAAAAGTTAAAATCTCGGCCCGAGTGAATTTCTACAAAACATTGATTTTTACGTCGATTTGGTTAAAAATTTCGTACGCGTTCTGACCAAAAATATTTATCTTAACTTTTTTTCTTTTCATGTTTATAACCTCCATTTTTATAGGCTGCGATATTTATTTTTTTAATGAATCTCTATTTCTAGTTTGTAAATGTATCACTTATCATTAATATTGTTAATCCATATTCCATGCATTGTGTTAAAAATCTGAAAAATGCTATACAGCAAAATCTTCTAACAAGGAAGGTCTCCATACGGGCATATTCAGAAAAATCTGAAAAAATTACAGAGTGTTCGTCTCATGTGGATATATATGTTTATAAAAATTTTTTTGGCGGAACTCCGATAGAACGTTCGTAAAAAAATAATGAAAATTTCGTTTATTTGGCGATTCATCATCGGTTGGCGATGAAATGAAATTTCGAAAAATACTTTTTCATGTCGAATACTCTTTAAGATAAAAATATTTCATATTGAACTTGTTTAAATAAATTTAACTTAAATAACTGTAGTTTTGTCAGTTTTAGTTTAATTTAGCTGTAGTTTTGTCATATATGTATTTATAATGAAAGTTAAATATCAAATTTTATGAATTAAAACAAAATTAAAATTGTTTCAATATCTCAAAATGAAATCCAATTGAGCGCTGTCGGTTCAATTTTGTTGCTATGGAAACGACGAATTCATTGATTTGAAATGAATAACTGCTAAATGAATCTTGCCTTTATTTTAGAATATGCTTAAATATATGAAAGTATTTTTTATAGATGAAATTGTTTTTAAAGTAATAAAATTAAGTAACAAGCAACATAAATATGTAATACGAAAAAATGTATTTATTAAACTCTCCCATTATTTATGTTTAAATTCATTAAATACTTTTTACACGCATTCTAAAAATCAATTAACAAGTAATTTTCAGATGCATTAAAATCGTTTGTTTTTGGCGAGGAAAAGTACTGCTCGCCAAATCGCGTGACGCTTTCGTCTTTTCGCGCCAAATACTCGAAAGTATTTTATTTTTTTTACAGACTTTCTACTGTAATTCCGCCGCTAAATTTGACTGATCCTTTATTACATACATAAGTAGTTTAATTGGTATTTTTTTCAAAATATTCTGAGTATGCCCGGTATGGAGACCTTCCTTGTAAGACAGAACTGCATAGAACGGAAAAAAAAAATTCGTTACAGACAAGTTTCCTTCTTAGCAAGAGTAAATATATTATATATTATTTTTTTACGTATTCATATATTAATTTTGGCATGGATCAACACGCTTTTCAATTTAAAACAGGATTCCGTCACAGGCAGGTTCTTTTTCATACGTTTTACTATAGTTTAATTTAGGTATATTTAATAACCGTAGAAATCTACTATTCTTTAAAAAGAGTAAATTTTAATGTTTAATTGTAGAATAATGGCGATTTAAAAATGTATGCATTTTTTGAAATTTTTTTGGACCAGGCCTAATTGTATTGACCTTTGAACGGACGGCCATGCCGAGACAATATTTTCATACGGGATGGGTCAAAACTAGGCAGGGTTGCAAAAAAGCCGGCTAAAATTAAAAACAGCCAGGCCAGTGGCTTTTATTGGTTTTAACCGGCTTTTTTTGGCCAAAATTGGCTTTCATACCATGAAGCATTGTAATTATAAACAACACATTTTAAAGTGTTTTTAATTAGTTTTAATGACATTTAATTGATTTAGGGTTTAATAAGTAACCCAATTTCTCAATAATGAGGACATTAATACTGGAATAAAACTTAGATGGTTTTTGCCTTATGATTCGTAGTCAGAATTGCAAATATGTCAGCTAAATTTTAAAAGGGCCATACCCACTGCCATTTTTTTTTCATTTTTACAGCTTTATAAAATTAAAGAGGACAATGGTTACTTAGTTACATGTTTTATTACTTAATTTTAAGAGCTATTAATATACAAGTCTTATTTTATTTCTAGTAAACATTTAAAATTACACATAGTCATATTAATAAAAACACCATTTCTCACTATTAAAAACCTTGTGAATAGCATATGCATGAATATACTTAGCAACAAGCTTTTCAAAATTTTATTTAGAGAATTTTTTTTTCTCTTGTTTAAATGCTCTTTTTTTTTATACACTTATGTACCACTCTCCTCAATCATTACATCCTTTCTAATTTCTCTTTTAACATTTATAACTTAATCTCTCCATATGGACACACAAAAATGTTTCCATTTTGATGTGCTACATTTTGTCATTAATTAAATATAATCTTTAAAATGTGTAGCATATGTAGAGCTATGCAATATAGAATTTCAAAATACCAGTTTGGAGCCTAACTTATATTATTTTCAATGTTTATATATATATATATATATATATATATATATATATATATATATATATTTTTTTTTTTTTCAGACGTAATGTTTTCACAGTTGCCTTCTAGAAGTTATAGACTTATTTATTTGACAAAATTTAATAGAAATCTATAATTTTTTTAGTAGAAAATATTTATACGTGTATTAAAAATTAATTGATCCAAATTTAAAACAAATTAACTGTAAACCAACTTTAAAAAATAAAAGCCGGCTTTTTTTTAAGTGGTTAAAACCAAAAAAAGCCGGCCGGCTTTTTTTGGCCTGGCTAAAAGCCGGCAACCCTGAAACCAGGACTGAAAATTTTGGGCCGCGAAGACCAGGAATGAAACCAGTCCTGGCTCTGTACAGAAAAAAATAAGTTAGGCCCGGCCTGGCCCGATCCTCCAGGAAAAAAGTAAGGCCCGAACCCGGCCCGTAAAGAGTAGTCACTAGGCCCGGTCTGAGCAACCCTCCCTATATACAAAGCAGGGGTCTGTCCAGACTTTTCTCACAGGGTCCTGTTTTTGTGAAATTGTGAAGTTTTTCTTATTTTTGTGAAAATTCTAGCCATAATTTTGTAAATTTTAAATTATCGATGTCTTCATGCTCTATCCTTCATATATAAAAAGCTAAGTAATAAGTTTATAATAGCTAAGTAATAAGTCACCTAAGTTTGCTCTTTGGTGAGTTCAACTACTTACTTACAGGCCAAATTTTATTTTTAAATGACTAAATTTGTGAAAAATTCAATTTGAAGATTAAAAAATTCTGTGAAAGGTCTATTTAAGAGACAAATAATTTTGTGAAGGGTGAATTTTGTTTTGGGATAAAATGTTTTGTGAAGGGTCCTGTTTTGGGATAAAATGTTTTGTGACGGGTCCTGTTTGGGGATAAAAAAAATTGTGAAGGGTCCTGTTTGGGCATAAATTATTTTGTGAAGGGTCCTTTAAAGGACCTAAAATTTTTCTAAACATATCCCTGCGAAGCCTTCACACCGATTCAAGATGGCCGATCCTACTTACCACTTCAATAATATGAGTTTATGCAAGCCTACACATTAAAGTTGCATTTCCTCTAGCTTTAAAAAAATTTAACAGTGTTTATTTTCTTAATTAAAAAACGAATAAAATCGGATTTCTCTAATGTTTATTGAATTTTTATAATAACAAGTAAATAATTGTGATTTGCAATACATAAACGTTGTTATTTTTATATTAAAAACTATTAAAAATATTAAATATTAAAAATTTTGATATTAAAATACTTTAATATTAAAAACTAAAATATTATTTTACTTATTTATTTATTTTTGCATTTATTCCCTTTGAACCATATTATTTTATTGTAATGAGTCTTTTATCTTATTTTTCGGTTTTCATTTAAATCACATTTTTGTTTAAATTTCGTTTTTAAAATGGAATTCATTTTTTTTTCTATATCTCTTTAATTTTTTTGCACAACCCATTTACAATATAAAGGTTTGTAAATAGAGTTAACGAATTTTCCCGATTTAAAAAAGGGTTATAGAGGGTACTTATTGTTTAAAAAATATACTAAAAGGGACTTAAAATACAAAACTAAATTGGATTAGACCTTTGGATATTTAAACAGATGTGATTTAATTCAGAAATCGTAAACTTCCTTTTCCTTATCAATACCACACTATTTAAAAAAAGCAAGCATAAAAATAATCTATATTAAAGAATTAAATGAACTTTATATATATATATATATATAAGGCCGAATACCGAATATTCGGCCTACAGGCGAATCGAATACCGAATATTCGGCTAGCCGAGTAGTAACTGCTAAGCCGAATACCGAATATTCGGCTTTGTCGAATACTTTTATATTTCAAAGTTTAAAGGCACTAAAATGTTACATTTTAAAACAATTTTACATAATACTTAAAACAAACTTTTATTCTAATAAACAAGAACTTTTTTCAAGTAAACTTTATGCTGGAAAAAAATCTGCTTTGAGTTATTTAAGAAGGGGATAGCTATAAAACTTTTTTAATTAATAAAATTTTAAATTTCATGGCTTCTTCTGTGAATTCAAATGAACAAAATTTTCTTAAATTCTAAAAGAAACATTTTAAAATCAAAGAGAAATTGTGAAAACATTGGAAGAAAAATTGTACAGGATCATATATTATTTGCTTGTCAGAAAGAGACTGAAGTAAAAGTAAATAAATAATACAATCTATTCAAATTCTATATGTTGGCAACTTATCAAGAATAACTGTTCTACTCCCTTTGATTAAGCAAGGAAGTTTTTAAATGCATCCTAGATTGGTGTCGGTAGTGAGCAATCATTTTCAGAGATTGTAAACGTTGTTCTGAAAATCTTAGCAAGAAACAGATTATTTACTGGACAATGTTCATTAACTTGCATTCGTACATAATTAATTCCTATTAAAATCCTCGTGATTGGTTAATTTTCTTAAATAATACTTAACAAACAGCAAATAAATAATGTAAAAACATTCTCTTTTGTTTGAATATGATTCTGTTTCTAATTATTCTGAATATCTTTATAAGTTGACTCTTAAACGTAGAAGTTGTATAAGGTTTTTAAAAATATGTTTAAAACGTTTTTTTAAGTGTTCGGCTCGGGCGAATATTTTAATATTCAGCCAAACTGAATATTCGGTAATATGGCCGAATACCGAATAGATATCGAATACTCGGTGCATCCCTAATCAGGACACGTCTTGGACTATTCTCTCCTAAAATTTCAGATTTCTACATGCGGTAGATTTCGCTAGCCATCGCACACAGACAGACACAGACATACACTCACACAGAGAGACAGACAGAGCGATCTTTTGTTTTATTAGTATTATAGATAATAGAATAGTAGTGGATTTATTTAAATTGATGTTTTGTAATTTTCCCTGTGACAATTCTGTGGATTATTATTTGCTATAACTAAAGTTGGAGTTTTGGTCACTTTATTATTCGAATGTGTTAGATTTTTAACTTCATAACGTATTAGGTATTCTATATTCTAAAACAAACTTATGCCATCTAACACTAGAGATTTTTGTCAGGTTTTGTTAAGAGAACTTGTTAGTTGTCTTTTGATTAGCAGAGTTAGCAGTAAAGAGTATCCCCCCCCCCCCCCTCCCACACACACACTTCTTCCGATGATTGCACATAGAAAAACTCAATAGAATAGTGAAAATAAGTGGTGTGAACACGACCAAACGATGGATAAAGTGAAATTAAAAATTAGCTGGTATCTATTGTCCCCATACATGGAACAATTATATTCGCAAGATAGGGTTTTTTTTTAGTCAAAACTTTGTTAAGCAACACACCGTGACGGCACACTTCGTATGCTTCTCTACTGCCTACCTACTGGAGCATCAGCAACACGCTAAGCAGCAAGGCCAGTCAAGGTCAACTTTAGGAAAAAAGAAAAAAAAAGTTACATACAATCAAAGAATAACGGGGACAAAGGGGGGAGGGGACTACTGAAGCAGAAAACTGCATGTGAAATGATTGTGAACAAATATAACAGGATTTATTTTTCATCCGACAGACAATAAAGGCAATGATGAGTTTTTATTTTCGTTCTTAAAATAATCAAAGAGATAATTTTAATATTTATATAATTCCATAATTCACGAAGAGATTGTGTAAAGCGTTATATTCATAAAATTACATTCCTTCAAAAAAAAAAAAAAAAAAAAAAAAATCATATAAAAGTACGCTGAGGGTCGTAGAAAAAAATCACGAGACGCAGATAGAGTCGGGTCAGAAAAACGGACAGTCTATTATCATGGAGGAAAATATACAAAAACTTTCTCATTACGTGCAAGCTTGCAAGAAAATTCTTATTCGCACTTCAAGCAGTGCTTACAGCAAATGCATTTTTTCTGATGCATGCCAAATTACAATAATAAAAATCTCCTATCTCCTGAAAACATAAAATAAATCACTGTTTTTGTAGCATAATTTATGATATAACAAATTTAATTATTAATTTTTTTTCATTTGTTATATTTTCTATTTTTACAAAATAGTTCAACAATAGTTCAACAGTTTTACAAAAAATTTCTGTATCCAAAATCATAGTTTTTTCTTAGTTTTAAAAATGACCTATTTTTATTTGTATATTAAAACTAAATTTTGAACTGCATTGGTTTTTCTTAACTTTTCTATATTTTAATATAAGCACATATTTTTATATGCTAAGTAAATAGTTTTTATGAATAATAATTGCATATATTATACATATATATGCAATATATATTACATATTATTATATATTTATATTCAAATAATTTTTACAGATCAGCTATAAATTCCTTTGTCTTCAATAATGATAATAACGCTTAAAAAATGAGATCCTTACAACTACTCGGTATAGTACTCTGTACTCGGCCCAAAATTTAGCCGAGTACCGAACCGAGTACTCTGCAAATTGGCCGAGTACCGATTAAATACCGAATACTCGGTACGGCCCTAGACTAGAACATTAGAATTGTAACTATTCAGCAAAAATGCTTTAGCAATGCAGAATCATCTCTCTCTCTCTCTCTATATATATATACTACTTCTTTTAGCCGTGATTGTGAACACGTTTGGACATTTTTAACTTTTATTTTTTATTTATTTTTTTTTAAGTTTCGGTAGATAGCAGCATTAAATAATTACAGTAGAAGATCTTTATAACGCAAACCTAAAAACACAAAGTTGTGCGTTATATGGATCACATCATTAAATGCGCCTTGTAAACATGGCCAAATATGTCTGAAACATATCAAAATACATTAGAATATCTTTATACTGCATTCCTTGTTACCAAGAGTTATCCAAATTATAAATTTTTGCATAATATAGGTCAGACATTGTTAAATTTTCTTTATAAACATGATCCAATTATAACTGACACAACCATCTCTTATATTAGACATTTTCAAAAATGTTTATTGTAATAATAACATTTTTTTTCAGTAAAAAGGTCTTAAATTAGAAGATAAAGTTGAACTAACGTATCAAATTTAGTCCTCTAGAGAGTAGCAATATTTTACAATGTGAAAATGCAGGTGCTTTTTAACCTCAAAAATCATTGTTTACATCTGAGAAGTTGTGCGTTATATGGAGAATTGCGTTATAAAGATCTTCTACTGTATTTACTATTCAGTTCTAAAATAATTATTTTGCCATACTTTATTATATTATTTATCTTATTTACTACCTGTTTATTTTAAATATCTACTTATTTTTGTACTTTTTAGTAATAATTTAATCCAGGATCCTTAAGATAGCATAAAATATTTTTTATTATATAGACTATTTTAGTTAATTATAATTATTATATTTATAAGAATGTTAATATTATTTGCAAGCTGTGATGATTTGGAACCGCAAGGATTAGCTTTTAACTGTACCATTTAATTAGGCGAGATTTTCGCTGTGCTAAAATGGGATACATGTTTGAGATTATGATATGGTCATAGCAATTCTCTTGCTGGGCAAGTCTTTAATTTAAATGTTCCAATTTTGTTCATATTGTTCATTATTACGGATCTTGCCTTGATTAATTATTTATTTAATTCAATTTATATGGAATGGTAAATTTATACTTTTTGGATTATAGTCTATCGGGTAGATAATGGAATTCAATTTTTAGCTTACTGCTGGATTCTACTACAGAAATTGACTATGTTTTTGCTTATATTTGTATTTCATGTAACCCTGAAGAAGTGAAATGCCACATAAGCTTCCTGCTACATCCATCCAATTGATCTATTATTTGTTTAAGATACGTCTTTTAATGGTTCAACAATATTTCGCTGGTTATTTGTATCTTTTGTCTTTAATAGGTTATAGCATCAAAATTTGGCGATTTTTCATATGTTTTATATGGATTAATCGTCCGCAATGTGCTAGTGAATTAGTGGTATTGTGCTTGATTTTGTATTACAAGTTATAGGTTCCATCTTTATTTTGTATAATGTCAGTGTTATGTATTGAAGCTAAATTTATTAATTTAGCTTAATTGGAAATAGATGATGAATTTTAACTATTTAATGGTTATATATATATGTATATATATATATATATTACGCTACCGTACGTGGCACAGAAATCGCGATTATTTGTTAATTGTTTAATGGCAAAGCCCGAATGAAACGCATCTCATTGGTTATTGAACAGCATTTAAGGGTGTATTCCGATCCAAACTGCTTGTTTTCTGATTTATTTTTAAATTCATTTTTGCTCTCAAACGCATCAAACTGGCAAATTATCTTATTTGGAAACTACATAAAGTGTCGTGCTTGTCGATTTTTTGATAAATGCATAAAATAGTGTAAATAAATGCAGTCAAAGGTGACGTTTTGAACCGAGTTTTCCGAAGCTGGAGATCTGGGAATGAAAAAAATGGTCATACTAAGAAAATAATTGTTTAAAACGCAATTTCTAATTAATTGAGCGAAAAATGAAATCACACGGCCTCTTCTACATCACTTCAAAAATCATCTCAGCCAGTTTCATGTTTATACTTTTAAAAATGAGTCTGAAAATGTCTCGGAAAGTTTCGAGCTGTTGAGGGTGAAAAAATATTTTTCCGAATACACCCTTAATGCATCTAAATATGCTTTAGTTGCTCGGCGAACCCATGGCACGCGTGCCAAGAGTGGCACGCAACATAATATTTTCGGCACGTATTGATTGATGTTCTAAATCATAAAACAGTCAGATTAGACAAAATGTACGAATTTATAATTGCTGAGCATTGTCGAATCTTTTGACTAGAAATTGGAGAAATTGAAATGCAGCATATGTAATTCCAATCTAGTTCAATATGGGATGAAATATTTATTAATTCAAAAGAAAATTTGAAAACTATCGAAAAAAGAAAGATTATAAGGCATCATAAACAAAAATGATGATGATAAAACTAAGCTAACTCAGAATTTAATTCTAGACATGTATGGATTTTTAAAGATACTGATGTTAGCCATTTTGACATTTTTTTTTTCTTCCACCTATGCCCGAGGATCGTTATTAAAAAAATAAATTATTAATACTCAGGTAGAAATCGTTTGACAATTGATTCCACTCCAAGTTGCATTCTGTAAAAAGTAACTAAAGAATGAACCTGATATTAAGTAATTATTTTAAATTATAGAAATTGCATTTTTAAAAACTTTTTAAAATATAACTTCTATATTTTTAATCTTAATAACAAAATTCTAAGTAACTTTGACTCATTACTGTCTATTGTATATTTTTTGAGAACGGAGAGGGAGATTTCTTGGCACGTTATGATTATATAAAATAATTTTTGAAAAAATTTGGCACGTGTATGAGAAAAGGTTCGCCGTCCCTGCTTTAGAATTTCGGAAATATCAATAACAGACATACACAAAAAACAAGAAAAAACACAAATTGAGATAAATACACCTTAAACTTTCATTCAGCAGGTTATACAATTGTTAGGGGTTTATAGAAACATGTATAGTCGTAATAGAAGTACAACAGATTTTTTTCTTTTTAATTAATATATAGATATATAAATGGAGCATTTTAATAGAAAGTTTTAAAACCAATATTTTCGCAATTTTTGTGGACGCTATATCTTAATAACTGATATACGCAATTTAATCAAACTTTAGATTTAGTAAGACTTTGACATAAATTGGTGCAGACTAGGTTTGGGTGTATATCGCCCAACACAGAGCGCTGTTACATTTTTTACGATTTCAGCGATAACCACATCTCAAGTACAAATGCACGAAATTTCATCAAACTTCATATTATGTTATACCTGGCATAAATTGATGCTGATTAGGTTTAGGTGTATAATGCTTAAGATGTAGCGCTGCTATGCTATGTTTATCAAGATTTCCCCGATAGCTATATCTCAAAAACCAATGCACGGAATTCATATTCTGCTAATCCTTGAAATAACTAGATGCTGAATCAGTTTCGATTTTGACCACTCAACAGAGGGTGCTGCTATCCTTTGAAATTCGCATATATACCACGTTGTTGCCAAAATAGCTGATCTTTGACGCTAACTGTTGTCTGTGGACCCGGTTATGGAACATTAGCCCTATGCTTTTTGCGATGAACATTAACAGTTCCATCTCATTTTTTATTCTGTAGAAATGTACCAAATTTTACATCCGAGTTTAATGATTAAAATGTGTTGATTTAATTTAAAATTTTATACCCAACAGGGGGCGCCGTTTTTCCGTTCTTGTAATTCATTGAACACTGAAAGCCCAATTTATATTCGAATAAATGTACTATGGTTTATATTAGGGATTGACCGAATACCGAATAGTAAAGATGAAAATAAAGAATTTTGCTTAGTGGCCACTGGCCGGTAGGTTGATTTTTTTTAGTAGCCAGTTACTGTCTAGTAGGAATAATTTTTTTAGTAGCCAGTAAGTACATTTATGTCACACTGAATATAATATTTTATTTAAAAATGTATGAGTTTAGAGTAAATAAGTAATTTAGGTACTAAATAAAAATATTTTAATTCATATTGTTTTAATAAACTTCAGATACTAATTTCCAATCTATTTTAAATTAAGTTAACAGAAAAGTTGTATGCAGCATGCTTATATAGCTAACAACATAAGTCCCACTACGCTTAAGTGGGGTCTCCTCCTCGTACTAATTATGCATTTTCTTCACGTTACTTTAATGAAATTCGCGTTTTTCAGTGATCTATTGGCGATATTTTCGTTTTTTCCGCGATCATTTGACGAAATGTGCGTTTTTTTCGCGATCTTTTGACAAAATTCCCGTTTTTTTTTTTTTTCGAGATCTTCTGACAAAATTCGCGATATTTTTATGAAATTTGCGTTCGTTTTCGCGATTCTTTGACGAAATTTTCGTTTTACACGCGATTCTTCGACAAAATTCGCGTTTTTTCTGTGATCTATTGACAAAATTCGCCTTTTTACGCGATCCATTGACGATATTTGCACTTTTTACGTGATTCATTCACGATATTCGCGTTTATTCCCACGATCCCTTGACGAAATTTGGGTTTCTTAGCGAGCCTTTGACGAAATTCGGGATTTTCCGCGATCCTTTGACGAAATGTACGGGTTTTTTCGCGATATTTTGGCAAAGTCTCGTTTTCTTCGTGATTCTTTGACGAAATTCGCGGTTTTTTTTTCGTGATTCTTTGACGAAGTTCGCGATTTATTGATTCGGATTTTTTAGCGACCCTTTGAAGAAGTTCAGGTTTTTCTGCGATCTTTTGACGAAATGTGCTGGTTTTTTCGCGATCTTTTGACAAGTCTCGTTTTTTTTCACGATTTTTTGACGAAATACGCGTTTTTTTTCTGCGATCCATCGACAAAATTTACGTTTTTTTTAGCAATCTTTTGACGAAATGTGCTTCTTTTCGCGATCTTTGGACGAGATTCGCGGAGTTTTTTTTCTGCGATTCTGTGACGAAATCCCTTTTGGAAAATCCCGCATTTGGCCGGTACTTTCATATTTTTAATCGCCAGTTTTTCACGTTTAGTCGTCGAGTGGCGACTGGCGAGTGCTTATTTTCATCTTTACCGAATAGTTCATTCGGTATTCGGAATGTAAACCGAATATTCGGCCGAATAATTGCGAATAAGCATTTTCTTAGTAGAAGAAATTTCTTTTAGTTAGAAGTAGAATAGGCTAAACGATGAGTTTCAATATTATGTGCATGAGTTCAGAGTTCAGCTGTACTACAAAAAACAAGTCAAAAGCCATTAACCCCCCCCCCCCCCCAAAACCCCTTTTTCTTCCTAAAATAGTCTACATAGGGGTGAAATCAAAACAACTGTCTACGATAGAGAAAAAAAAAAGTAAGGAAGGTGGGCATCTTTCCCTTATCATTTAACATTAATTATTTCTACTTTAGTTTTCTTAATTTAAATTTATTTAATGTGTATTTTCCTTACTATACACTTCAAATAAGTATACCAGAGTTCATCTCTGTATATCTAAGGTGTATATTAAGGAAAAATGCGTCAAATAAGTATACCCCTATGCCTATCCTATTTCTTTTATAACCATTAAAATTGCTCAAATTTGTCATCTTCATCACCACAATGTTAAAATATTAAAATATAAATATGTATCAATAATTTGATTGAAAATAGTTAAATGTACAAATTAATTATACCTTTTGTATTTGAGAACATTCCTATTCAATATGTTTATAATCTCAGTAAATCAGCTTGATAACAACATTGTTTCTTTTTATTTGAATGAACTTTTGTTTTTCTGATAATGCTTATCCTTAATAATAGCCTGTATAGTACGGTGGAGTGAAAATGACCGAAAATTTTTGGAATTTTTTCTTCAGGTAGGTCTAAAAAGTTGCCTTTTGGCACGCTGAATATAAGGTTAAATTTTCATTTCATTTAGAATTCATCTTTAGGGTTCTACCAGCTCTTAAAGATTATGCCTTTATATGTGAAAAACTAAGATTTCACTGTGTAGTATAAACTATTTAAAAAAAAAAAGTTTTTTTTACTAAATTTCTAATTTTAGTAAAATAACCCATAAAAAATGATTGATTAAAGTATTACTTGTAAACAATCAAAGTGTCGTCGTGTTTTAACATCTTAAATTGTTAAGGTAATCTTAAAATATGAATTACATTGTCGCAAAGAAGGTAAAGAAAAAGCGCAATAATTAGACATACAGTTTACTTTTATTTTTCGAATATACATACAAGATAGTTCTCTAAATATTTGGAAAAGACATTTTTCTGAACATATAGTAATATAATAAAAATAATATATACGATGTACTGTAAAATGATCTTTCATTTCGCTCTAATTTATATTGGCCTTTGGTATCAAAACTAGGCCCTTCGTGATTTGATTTTTGCTTGCATTATATAAGTCCCTTGCTTCTACTACTACAGCCGCTAATTATGCTTCAGTAACTAATTTCACGCATCTTTCAATATACACGATATATTGAATATGACACGGAAACTTTTAGAATTGAAAAGATGGGACTTTTTATGAGAACTTTCAGCTCCTCTCTTGACATGACATGACATCGCGGTGCTTAAGGAATGCCGACACGGCGTCATCTCTTGATACTCTATTAAGAATGCGGGTTGATGTGATTTCATATTCTTGCCAGTCAATAATAATAATGTAGTCTATAGCACTGAAGATCAATATTGGAATATGAAACTGTCTTCTTGTTGAACACTCCATTTCTTTTGCTTTCAAAATTCTTCGGAATCCAAGTTCTCGAACATGGTTTCTTTCATCAGTTATGATCCCTATTATTATTATTATTATTTTCCCAATGACAGATGTATGCGTTTCGTTGAATAACGGGATCGGCAACCTTCATTAAATATTCCTTAAAATAATGAAACAACTTAATCTTTTTTTTTTTTTTAACATTTTGAGCTCCATTTTTGCAGGAAGAATCTTTCTTAATGTGCAACGACATACGTGAATATAGTACTTTCATTACAAATTCAGCCATAATCTTCAGATTTTGGGAATGATTTTGATTTCCAATGTGCAATTTAAGTAGTCGATTGGCAGTTATCAACAATCTAGAGTGACACATTATACATGGATTACGATTTACCAGATTTAAGGAGCATCTGCCAGATGAAAATGTTTGACACATGTCGTAAAAATAATTTTGGTCTGTACTTAACTCTCCACAGTTCATTTTTGGGAGACAAGAGCAGATTTTTTTTAATTCCACAACAGTCTATTGTTCACATTGATCCAACGATTTTCTAATAGGGACAGAAAAGGCTCATGGGCCGGTAGTTTGTCCAGCAAGTTCAGAAAATGAATGACACAATGGCAATTCGTTTGTGTGAAGCGGGTATATTAACCACAGCAAGGGATGACTAATATTTGTTTAAAAAAATCAAATAGCACCATTATTTTTCCTAATGTTTACAGTTCTTCCGTCACAGCCTATGCCATAAGTTTATCAAGATTTAAGTTGTTTTTAGTGCAATATTTTAAAATGATTTCTGCAATATTCTTTCCTGATCCAGAAGATGGTGTAATGTGTCCTAGATACAGTGAATGTGACTCTTCAATCAGAGATAAGTGTTCTACACTTATAGTTTTTCGATACTATCTCCCATTTTTCATCATTTCTTTTGGATTTGAGGAATCAAATAAGCTTCTGGTATTAAAAAAAATGTTGTCTATCATTTGATCTATAGACCTCAGGGAAACTACAATAATTGATGCATTCTTCCAAATTTCTTCGATCTTTTCTTTTAAGATTTTAATTACCTTTGACTTTGGTGGATCTTTACCATTCCTGTTGTGTTTTAATTATTGTGTTGTACAAAAATAGTACTTTATAACATCTGCCATTGTTGGAAAAACAGTTTTATTTAGCTTTGAAGGGCACCAAATAGGGGATATTCCACTGCACTTCTAGTAATGGTTTGCTCCCACACGCACTCATTTAAAAATGACGCTAAAAATTAGAGCAAACAATTTTTAAAACTCAATAAAACGTTTCAAATATTTTAAAATAAAGACATAAAGTTTAAAAATGATAAAGGAAATTACACTAAACATTTTAAATATAAAAATGTTGAACGAGATAACAAAAAAAAACCTGTAAATGCACAATTTATGATAAGAACCCATTGCGTGAAACAGTGAAAATATAAATGTCCGGGTAGAGCCCTGAAGGAGTTCTTCAAAATTCATGAAATTTTGCACGTATGTTAGAGGTACTAAAAGGCAACTTTTCGCTGCTATCCAAAATCGAAATTCCAACTTTTGTTTTTTCACCCCACCCTACTGTAGGGGAAGGTGGGGCACCTTGGGACGCTTTTCAGTAAATAATTTTTCTAAATTTTATTAATATTTATTCTTATTTTAGAACCAATTAGACATAAAGTATGAACATTTCTGCATCAAATAAACCTCATAATAATCTAATATCTCACATAGGAAAAGAGTGAAAACAAAACAAAAAAGCCTTTAAAATGTCCCAACCTGCCCCACATGGTGGGGCAGGTTAGGACACTAGTTTTAATCAAAAATACATGTAAAATTTTATATTTAATTGATGAACAAAGCTTTATTTATAAAGCTTTAGTTGAGCATGAAATAATTTAAGCATTGAAACACTTTAATCATTTGATTTCGAACATGTTTTCATTAACATATCTTGTATTTGATGTGAAAAAAATGTGTTCATCAAATTCTAATAAAACACATATTTGACCTATTTCGTTTTCAGGAGTGCCAAGTTTTAAAAGAATATCTGTTTGATACACAAATGAGCTATCATGTTTATCAGGATAAAAAAAAAAAAAAAAATGACAACTCTAGATTAGGGATTGACCGAATCAGCAATTTTGCCGAATACCGAAGCTTCGGTCAAAGTGTACACCGAATATTCGGTATTCGGCAACCGAATACTTAAAAATTTTTAATACACATTTTTGCATATATTAGCTTTTTTAATAAACTTTAATTAAAATTAAATTCTTAATAATTTAATTCAGTTACATTTTTATTCTTAAATCTAATTACACAAAAAAATTTAATGACTTCTTTCAACTCACAAATTCATTAACCCATGACTTATTTTTTATTATTTTATCACTAGTCAATATCCAAATTAACCCAATGAAAGTATTAAACTATACAGGCTATTATTAAGGATAAGGATTCTCAGAAAAACAAAAGTTCATTCAAATAAAAAGAAACAATGTTGTCATTAAGCTGATTTACTGATTGTCTAATTATATACATATTGAATTGGAATGTTCTCAAATACAAAAGGTATCATATCAATTTGTACATTTAACTATTTTCTGTGAAATTATTGATACATATTTATATTTTGATTAATATTTATCACTGTGGTGATGAACATAAATTTGAGCGATTTTAATTAATGGTTATAAAAGCTATAGGATAGGCATAGGAGTATACTTATTTGATGCATGTATTTTCTTTAATATAAACCTTAGATATAGAGAGATGAACTCCGATATACTTATTTGAGGTGTATATTAAAGAGAATACACATTAAATAAATTTAAATTGAAAAAACTAATGTAGAAATAATTAAAATTAAATCCCATATTCCTTACTTTTTTTTTCCTATATCGCAGACAGTTGTTCTGATTTCACCCCTATATAGACTATTTTAGGAAAGAAAAAAAAGTTTTTTGTAATTAAAAATGGCCTTTGACTTGTTTTTGGTAGTGCAGCTGAACTTTGAACTCATGCACATAATATATTGAAACTCATCATTTAGCTTATTCTACTTCTAAGTAAAAGAGAATTCTTCTACTTCTAAAAAAATACTTACCTGCAATTATTCGGCCGAATACTTAAAAGTATTCGGCCGAAGCCGAATATTCGGTTTACATGCCGAATCACCGAATACCGAATCGACTATTCGGTATTCGGTCAATCCCTACTCTAGATCTTGTTTCTCAAAATGGATTATCTCATACTCGCTGCTGTCCTCAATATTTTGAATATGCCTTACAAATACAACAATGCTTTGTTTTCCTGCAAACTTTGCCAATGTACACTATCCCACAGTGGGTTTACTTTTAGCCTTTAAGTTTCTGGACTTATCTTAAGTAAGTTTGCAATCTGTAGGAAAATCAGCATCACATGAACAGCTGAATTCATCACTACTGCCATTACACAAATCATTTATATTTGTTTTCCTTCCAGGGGTAATTTTCACCAATTTTGCTAGCGCAACTGTCTCATCCTCACTGCTTAGTGAAAATTCTAATTGATTATGTACTTTTTTTTCCCTTCTGTAAGCTGCATTTGGTCTTTACAGCATTTTTGGACATGTCCCAAGATGCCCCACAACTGAGTGTCCCAACCTGCCCCACCTCGCACATTAAGTAACAAAAACTTTAAAACATTTAAGCTTAGCATTGCAGTCTATTTTTACCATTAAAATAACAATAAATCCATGTTTTTTCATCACAACATGCCCCCACTTGTATTATTTCATTTCTTTAATAAAAAATTTATTTTTCAAAACACACATAAATGTTACTCAACCTCATTCAAAACAAAAATAATGGTATTATTTGTTAGCAGCAAACACCAGTGATTCCAAAACACATGGAAGAGTAGATTGTAGTATCATATATTGGCACTCATGTATGCTAATTTTTAACTGCAAAATTAAGCCTCAAAATTGAGACGTCCCAAGGTGGGCCATGTCCCAACATGCCCCACCTTCCCCTATAGTTTAATACTTTCATAGGTTATTTTGGGTATTGACGAGTGATAAAATAATGAAAAATAAGTGATGGGTTAATGAATTTGAAAGTGGAAAGAAGTCATTAAATTTTTTTGTGTAAACTGAATAATAAAACTGAATTAAATTATTAAGAATTTAATTTTAATTAAAGTTTATTAAAAAAGCATATATTCAAAAATGTGTATTAAAACTTTTTAAGTATTCATTTGCCGAATACCGAATATTCGGTATACACTTTGACCGAAGCTTCGGTATTCGGCAAAATTGCTGCTTCGGCCAATCCCTTGTTTATATCAAAAATCGTCGATGCTACTATAGGTACATTAATCTATTGGAATGGTAAGGAGGAAAGTTTTACGATGGCTACAGCATACTCGGTTTTCGATGCGTTCATTATAAAAAAAAAGTTTATCAAAAATCTTTTGAGTCACCATTACTGTTATGCGTTATGCAGTCAGTGTCATAAATTTTATAAGTGACCGGGAGATTTGAGATTTTGTGTTTTCAATAGTCAAAAAATGCAATTTCCAGAGTTGGCAAAAAGTCCCCCCCCTTTCCCCCCCAAAAAACCGGTTTATTTGGTTTAAACCAGTTTTTTTTTTTTTTTTTTTTTTTTTTTTTTTTTTTTTTTTTAACATAATTTCCTATTGCTTATAGATGCATATCTGTTGATAAAAATAAATTTCATTTGAAAATATTCTAATTAAAAAGTTACTGTCAATTATGCGGAAAATTGAAGTCATTTCTAACTTAAACATTATTAGTAACAGCTATGTCTTATGTTCAAAGAATAAACTGTTCTACACAGTGAAACATTGATATCTTGAAAATCATATGAAGAATCTTTTGATTAATTACATAATAATCAATAAATATTTGATGCAGTTGCATGAATATAATTATTCTGTGATCGTTAATTATTATTATTCTTTTAATATCCAAATACTTCTAGTTATTTTGTTTCCCGAGTGATAACTCCAAGTATCTAAGTCAACATTTTTTACCATTAGATTCAGCAAGTAACAGAAAAGATTGATTGGTATTATTGAAATACTAGCACTCAATTTTTGCAAGCTGTGTTATTCAACTTCATATCTTATTCTCAAGTTTTAAATTCTTTAAAGATAATCTCCCTCACCCTCAATCCTGAAAATTTTCTTTTACAGTTTGACCAAAATCTTAAAGATCATTGTATTTTGTTATTAACTGCTGTAAATAATCGGCACTTTTAAATGAAAATATTTTATGCTAAATATTGAATATTTATCTATTTTAACTTTTCTAATTTCACATGTTAAGATAAATCTTTAGGGTACCAGACATGTTCATCAGCACATGCTAATTTTCTTTCTACATGCATGGAAATATGACCCAGACTCATTATGCCTCATGTTGACATCATAGATGAAGTGTTAAAAGTAGAAATTACTTCTATCAATAATTTAAAACACTTAAATTACAAAAAAAAAAGAAACTATTATATTAGATTTGTTTTTAAAAAACCAAATTTTTTTTTCTTTTTATAAAAAACCAATTGGTTTAAACCGTGCCAACCCCCCCTCGCCCCCGGAGCCACAGAAATCCCTCCCGGAGAAAAGGGCCTGAATTCAACAGTCAACACACAGTGGAAGGAGGGAGTAAATTTAAGTAAAAGTTAGGAAGAAAGCTACATTAAACAAAGACAAAATTATAAAGTATAAATAAGACACAGTAACATATAAACAATAAACATATGAATCCTGCTCTCAAAGTTCTAGGTCAAGTTTTTTTTTTTTTTTTTTTTTTTTTTTTTTTTGCAAATGATGACTAAGTTCTTTTGAAACGCGTTCTGCTTTTACGCGTGCATATCTGCTAACCTTTATTGCCAGAAAAGGCAGAAAATTTTACGAAAAATTATTTCAAAATAATAATAATAATTAATTAGATTGAAAAAAGAAATTATTTTCTCTAATTCACTATTTGTATGTATAATGAAAGCAAAAATAATCTTTCTTTAAATCGGAAAAAAGGAAATAAAATATTTTTCTTTTCTTTTTAGAAAGTGCATTTCCGTTTATTGGTGAAAATTGCTGAAGGGTAATTTTCAACCATGTTATACGTTCCCTAACTGAAATATCATACACAGGGGTACACAAAAGAATTCTGATACTTTTCAATTAGATGTAATTGGCGAGATTGGGTTTTCAAAATGTGTTATGCGTTTTAGAAATTGTTTACTTACACCTTTCTTATTACTAAACGTTTGAAGATTTGATGCAGTAATCTGGATGTGTTCAAAAGTGTTTCATAATCTATGCTTGGCGCATGATTTTTTCCTTCTCTTTAAAATGCATACAATGTGCGGGCATGTGTGTAAAACCCATATAAGTTTATGAAAAATTTCTCATTGAGAAAAGACGCAAATGGAATTATCAAGTGAAAATGAAACTAACGATAACAATTTAACTAAAAATGGATCTATATGTGGACAAATTCTATCTAAAAGGGATTTTTTTTTTCTTCTTCAAATTCGAGCATATGAGCAAGACAGTAAAAAAGATTGGGGTTAAGGCTAAGCTTTGACGCCACAATTTGGGACTCCTGCCAAAGGGCATCATCGGAAGCAGACATCCCCCCCCCCCCTCCCCTCCCATTTTATTGCTCTCATACTATATGCATTTTATCACCACCCACTTTAAGAAGAAGAGACAAACGAGTGTAATGCAAAATTAAATTAATCATATTACATTCTATAATAAATTGCTATATAACATCTAAACATGACCTGGGTTCGGTGATATATATTAATGGATATATCTTGATTTTTGATATTTTAATATATTTGATATTTAATTTCAAAATATTGTGTATATATTTTCCATCAAAAAAGTGTAAATGATTTTTTCAACTGTTATTGACTGCGTCATTTTGTAGATAAACTTTTGCTTTGGCAGTGACTTTTTTTAGACCCCCCCCCCCCCCCCCGAAAAAAAAATTCCAAGCTTTACATTTGAAGCTGAATTTTTGAAAGTAGAAACAACAATTCTACGGGACAATATTTTTTAGAAAAGCTATTGAAACATAAAGTAACCGTCTAATTTAGATAATAAGTTATTTACAGTTTCAAGAATATTTTCTGGTTTTGGTTCCATTCATTTTAAACTGCACTACAGTTAGGGGATACAAAGAAGAAAAGTTATGTTCAAATTTTTCATTAAAAACAAATTATTTTGCATTTAAAAATTTCTTGATACTTGAAACCAAATCCTATAATTTGTTTTTTTGTGGGTCAGTTTTGTGGGTTTTTGTGGGTCAGGCAAATTGTGTCTATTTTCAAGTAGCCGTTCTTGAATTTTGCTATGTAAGTGAAAAGAAAAAAAAAAAAAAAAAAGGGACAGACAGATAGGAAGAAAAAGATATTTAGAATACTGTTTTATTCAGTTTGATAACTGCAATAAGTTTTAATTTCTAATTTATATTAAATCTGTAAATATTTTATCAACAAGTTAGCTATTTTGAAAATATCGGATATTCTATATTAAAAAAAAATTGATATTTTTGACAATTTCAAATATATTTTGAATATTTGCATGATATTTACGAACCGATCCCTGAATACAACAACATATTACATACCCTAATACATGCAAGCTAGGGTCCTGCACGGATTGGGTTACGCGGACCTGACACCGACACACTTCCCAACTGAACTAAGCGTTTACAACCTGGAAAATTAATGTAAATTTAAATGCAATTATGGAGGGTCAGTTAAATCTTATGTTAAAATTTCTGATATTTCCAGGTCAGCGTTATGAAATTTTCATAGATAATTCCTTTCGAAACACTATTTTGATACATAAATCATTATTTAGAAAACGACGTTGATATTTAAAAAAAGCACACTACGAGATATTTAAACAGCAATCGTATAAATAACTTTGATATTCTTTCTTTTTTTTTTTTCTAGGAACTTATACTTTAAATATCAATTTATTCAATTTTTCAGGGAAGTCAAAGATATACTTTAAATCAAAATACCGTGATAATATCAGGGTTAGGGCTGAAATCCCTATAGAGCAAAAATTCGTGTCGATATAATTGTGTGAAATTATGCGACTGATTGACTAATTATGCGATTTTTTTCTTGCAACTGATTGTCAAAATTCGAGATTCCTATCAATGACCAATCGAGAAATTTCACAAATTTTTGCAGTGACTGAGCAAAGAAATTTGCGATTTTTTGCCACAA
The DNA here is from genome assembly GCA_963932465.1 of Maratus speciosus. Taxonomy (NCBI): domain Eukaryota; kingdom Metazoa; phylum Arthropoda; class Arachnida; order Araneae; family Salticidae; genus Maratus; species Maratus speciosus. The sequence continues at coordinate 503,178,878 of OZ010790.1, forward strand.
GTGATTGACAAATTCTTGATTTTTTTTTTTTTTTTTTTGCAAACAACCAACAGTCAAAATCGAAGTTTTTTATTTCAATGGCTGACTGACGTTCTTCTGATACATTGATGAAATTCGCATTTTTTTCTGCACCTTTTTCACAACCGATTGATGTCGAATTTTTTCCGCGACTGTTTGACGAAATCCACGACTTTTTTTACCGCAGGTGACTGCCGAAAATTAAGATTATTATTAAAAAACAATCGACAAATATTGCAATATATTTCAACCACCGACTGACGAAATCAGCAATGTTTGGCAGCGCTGCTAATTGACGAAATTCAGGATTTTGTTTGCCGCGATTGACGAAATCTGCAATTTTTTTTACAGCTATGACAGCCGAAATTTGCGATTTTTATCAATGAATGATCGACAAATTTTGTGACCCATTTCAATGACTGATTGATGAAATCAGCTATTTTTTTAAGCAACTGATTGGTGAAATTCACAATTTTCTTTACCGCGAGTGACTGCCAAAAATTATGATTTTTATCAACAAACGATCGACACATTTTGCGATGTATTTCAATGACCAACTGGCGAAAGCAGCGATTTTTTTGCCACGACTGATTGAAGAAATTCTCGAGTTTCTGCCACAATTGAATTACAAAATCTACGATTGTTTGCTGAAAATCAATTTCGAAATTTACGATTTTATAAACGACCAATCGACAAATTTCACGATATATTACAACAGCAGGTTGATGAAATCAGCGAATTTTTAACGCGCCTTACTGAAGAAATTCGTGAGATTTTGTCGCTGACTTGTTGACTGACTGAAAAAAATTCATATTTTTTTTGCCACACTTGATAGAATAAGTTTGCGATTTTCATCAGCAACATATAAAAAAAAAAAAAAAAAAAAAAAAAAAATAATAATCGATTGACAAAATCCGCTCTTTTTTTTTTTATTTAGCGACGGATTTTTCGCAATCGAATGACAGAGTTTCCAGAACCGTGACTAACCAAAGAAATTTATGATTTTTTTTTTTTTTTTTTTTTTTTTTTAATAGGATTGTCAAAATTCGTGATTTTTACAAAGAAAAAAAAATTTTTTGGAATTCACCCAAATTTAAAAAATATATTCACGGAAAAATCACATCCGGATTGTGAAACTTCTTGCCTAAATAAAAAATAATCACGAGGGTGGATGGCTGGGAAATATAGGAAAAACATGAGCTTTTTCAAATTTATAGAAATTATATGAGCGCTGCTAGGTCTGTAATAATAAACTTTAAATTTATGCACACTTAAAAATAAAAATTATCAGTTTACATACTACAAAAAATGAGGAAAAAGGCCAGATTTTAAAAGTGTTCAAACTTTCAGTCTCAGAATTTTGACAGTAGCTTTTCCTGCTTAATTTATTTAGCAACCATTGTTTGAATATATTATGGGCATTCCATGTCACGTGTGGGACAACTTTTCTGCATATTACTGCTGTTTTAACAATGCTATTGCAGGGCTTGAAATTCAATTTTTCCTAGGAGGGTAGTCTCCCTAACAACATTTATAAATGGAGGGGAGTTGAGCTATTTGGGAGGGAGAAAAAAAATCTAAAACCCACTGTTATTTTACGTGTTATTTAAAGATTTACATTAATTATTTTGTCATGTCTGTATTAATACAGACTGTCAGGGTGTTTCTGAGTAATAAAAAAAAAAAAAAAAAAAAAAAAAAAAAAAATCGGAAATGCACAGCAAATTTTGTGAAAGGTTACAACAGCAGGGGATGGGAAGGGATTGGGAAATCCTCTCCAGGTGCGCTAATTATTTTTTGTTGCAGGTCGAGTAAATTCTTTCTTTCTTTCTTTTTGGTTCGGTTTGATTTCAAGTTATTTTTTTTCTGCAGCCCTTTGACGAAATTCGCGACCTTTTGACGAAGTTCACGGCTTTTTTTTTTTTTTTATCTTTTGACAAATCGCGATTCTTTGACGAAATTTGCGTTTTTTTTCGTGATCTTTTGATGAAATTCGCGATCCTATGACGAAATGCGCATTTATTCCACGATCCTTTGACGAAATTTCCCTTTTCCGCGATTCTTTGACGAAATTCGCTTTTTTCGAGATCCTTTGCCGAAACTCGCGTTTTTTCCGCGTTCTTTTGCCGAAATTTATGATTTTTTTGCTATCCTTTGATGTAATTTGCGTTTTTTTGCGATCCTTTAATGAATTTAGAGGTTTTTTTTTTTTCGTGATCTGACGAAATTCACGCTTTTACGCGATCCTTTGACAAAATTTGTGTTTTATTCGCAACTCTTTGCGACGAAATTGGCGATTTTTTCCTCGAACGACTGACGAAATTGATTTTTTCGGCGATCATTTGTCGGAATTCGCGATATTTTTCTGTTAAACTGATGACCGATTTTTCATAATTTTCGGAACCTAATGTCTTAAATTTTCGGAAAATTCGTATCAGAATCTCACTCCTAAATTTGCCAATCGGTTGCGGACACCTGTCAACTGATCTCGAGAAAAAAAATAATGAAATTTGTCTTTCGATCGCGTAAAAAATTTGTGAATTTCAACGATCTTACGCGGTAAAAAAAAGCCCGCAAAATGTGTCAATCGATCTCGCGAAAATATCAGGAAATTCGCAAGGCGTTCGCGAGAGTTGATCGTATTTCAAAATACAAAATTTTCAGAAAAATGGTAAGATTTTTTTGGACGGGAGCGTCCCGCCCACGATATTCTTTTGGGCGGGATTTCAAAATTTTGGGCGCGAATCCCGCCATCCCGCCCTGAAATTCAAGCCCTGTATTGTATCCTCAAATTAAATCAACTATGCTAATATGAAAGTCTAGCATTTTTTGCTACTTTTAATATATAGTTTATATTCAAACAACAGGGCTGCCACAGCCAAATGACATTGAAAATATGTAGTAGCTTTAGTAATCTTCAACGAAAAAATAGTAGCATTTGTTCGAAAATAGTAGCCAAAATTGTCACATCACATACCCGCTTTAAAAAAAGGGAAGAAAAAAATGTAGCCATAACAACGGAAAGGACTTTATGAATGTCCACATCTTATTTCACAGTTTATGCTTCTGCTCGAATCACTGAATAAAGAATAGAGCGATTTCTTCAAATGAGAAAGCAAGTTATCCAGAAAATAGGGCCCTAATTCTGGATAATTCAGTTATGAAGTAAGTAAGCCTGGTTCTTCCACGATAAAAAATATGTACAGCACCAGAAAATATAGCAGTAAAAACTTCTTGCAGATCATCCCCGATACTACTTTCCAACAGGCCTTTCATTTCAAGAGTTTCTTGGAGAGAATAAAGTATAAGTTTTATTTAAGGAGCAGGGTTAGAAATAACGTGTGGCATATATATATATATATAAAATTGTTTGGATGGAATTTTCCAAATTTACTTCTTGCGCAGGCATATGATTCATCCGCGAATTTTTTTTCTTCGAGAATTCCACAAAATCAATTCATCAAACAGTCGCGAAATTTAACAATCGGTATCGAAAAAAATCGCAGATATCAACAATTCGTCGCAGAAAAAAAAAAAAAGTTGTCCATCATTCGCGAAAAAAACTTCGCCGCCCAACGATTAGGGAAAGAAAATCGCAAAATTTTCCAAACGGTCGCGGACAACAATAACAAAAAAGAAAAGAAAAGAAAAGAAAAGAAAACCCCGCGAATTTGGCCAAATAGTCGCACAAAAAATTAAGAACTTCCTCAGTCGGTCGGGAAAAGAAAAAACGAATTTCGAGAAAAGATCGTGGAAAAGAATCGCGCATTTCGTCAAAAAATATCTGAAACAAATACCGAATATTACACTGGTTATCAAAATTAAAGGATAATGAGAAAAAAATATGCTCACTAAGTTAATGTTGCAACCAATGCCTAATGCTGCAATTATTTATGTTAATTAAATATTATTCAACAAAAAATTGCACTTCCGCGCATACGTTAGTGTCGGAAATATGCAAATTAGATGATTGACAATGTGGTGCGCAATGGACGTATGTTAGAATTCTGGTCTGTAATGTTGTTTAACCCCTTGGGGACGAGCGCCTTTTACAGAATTTTTAATCTCTAATCACCGTTTTTTTAAAACAGAAATTTTTGCCTAATTGAATCGGGAAAATGCTCGGATTAAATAAGGCAAGATCCAAAGATTCTCTAGATTCCAAAGGGGGCCGTTTAAACTGTTGCCCTCGTCACGTTCAATGGAGGCAAGAAGACTGGGATCAAGTACTGTGTACTGAAGAGTCCAGGTACAGTCTGAACACTGATTCTAGACGTGTTTTGATCTGGAGAGATGAAGAAAGACGCAACTTGCCCTTCCCTTGTCTGTGAAATACCCCGTTCGAGCCCAGTCTTCTTGGCTCCATTGAACATGACGACAGCAACAGTTTAAACGGTCCCCTTTGGAAGCTGGAGCGAGTGGGATACAAACTATTGATTTTCTCGCATACAGTCCATCCTCGTTGCAGCAGTAGAACGGCTAATTGGAGTTCCTGTGGCAGCCTGAAGGTCTGAAACCAAATCTCTTGTAGTCGCTTCGCGGTTTCTTCGAGCCACAATGACAAAAAACGGTCTTCGGATGCAGTTGTTGCTCTTGGTCTCCCTTGACCAGGCTGTCTATCAACGGATCCTGTGCTTAAAAAGCGGCTCAAAGCTCTTGATATGACACTTTACGGGATATTCAGATATGAATAGTATTTGTATTTGACCTTCCTCGATTCTACCGATTATTCGCTACTTTTAAACTTAACTTAAATGATGCCTTTGAGCCATAACTAATGAATACTAATCACACTCAGACACCAAATTCACTTTAAACAACACTACAGACCAGAATTCCAACATATGTCCATTGTCAATCATCTAATTTGCATATTTCCGACGCTAACGTATGCGCGGAAGTGCAATTTTGAGTTCAGTATTATTTAACATAAATAATTGCAGCATTGGACATTGGTTGCAACATTAACTTACAAGGAGAGGGTCCGAGGTTGGTCTCACGGAATCCAGCGACCCTTTGTACACTGATAGAGTATAGTCAATACATAAACATATCAACAGGATAAAGTGCAATATTCAGGGGAGCCGTAAAAAACGAGACCCAAAGTTGACCCATTATTGACTCTTTAGTATATAATCAGATAAATTACACTCAATTGCGAGATCCTCGATAGTACAGTTGGCAGCGCGCCAGTCTTTTAATTTTCTCTGTCTGTGATCTCTGCGGGTTCGAAGCTCCGACGGAGAACTTTTTTTTTTTTTTTTTTTTTTTTTTTTTTTCAAGGCAAAATAATGATCAGTTATTTTCGAACCACAATTAAAAATATATATCTAATTATTTAAATGTAAGAGAAATATTCATAAAAACATGCTTCTGCACGCACACGCACACGCATATATATATGCTTATTTATTTACAGAGAGACTTCAGTTTTATGGATCTAATGGGGGGAAAGTAAAAAAAACTGAATTATTCAGTCGACAAAATTTTAATTTCATTCACATTTATTTATAGACTTTTCTATGAATAAATCCCTGTTGTTCTCAGCGAAATAAATTAAAACACGCTACATAAAATACGCTATTTTATTTTTATCTCGTTAATTTAAAGGTTATAATTTTTCAATTTTTTTTCATTTTTTTAAATTTTTAAAACATAATTATTTTTTATCATGGGATCTCATGTTTGGAATTAGAACAACTGTTTTCGGTTAAGAATCTTTTCAGAGATATTTTATTACGTAGATTTGCAAGTGGTTTTTAAGCAAAACAAGTACACTATAGAAAATAAACAGGGTGGTTTTTGAATGTTTACTCTTCTATATTGAAGTTTCAGCAGCCATCTGCTGCAGAGCGAATGAGGACGGCATTTTGTTTTTAAAGTTTTGCGGTTATTAGACGTTGTTCTTTATTATAGTGTCATAATTAAAATGAAAAAAGTTATTTTGTAAAAAATGTCTAGTGAAGAAGCTTCTAAATTTACAAATATTGAAGAGCTAATTTCAGAAGACTCAATTCATAGCGAATCATCAAAATTGAGATTAAAAGATGCAGTCGTGTATTACGAAAAGTTACTCTCTGAAAATAATTTAATTACATCGGAGTCTTCAGACACTATTTCTTATGAAGCCAAGCTTATCCCGGGAATGAACTTTTTCACAATACTCTAGAACTACTTTGTGATAGAAAACTTATAGTTGAAGATGAGCTCATCCATATGAATGAAATATGTGAAGAAGTAAATTTTGAGGAGGTGGAAGATGATCAGTCAACAAATGAATATGAACCACCCCCTAAAAAAAGCAAAGATGCAGATTTCATTCCTTTGGATTATAAAATAAAAGCAGTCAATATGGCTAAAGAACATCCTACTTGGAGTCTGCAATCATTTCAAAAAAGAGGTTCTAGTCTCTTAAAAAGAAAACATCATTTATTGCAATGGGAAGAAGATGTTAAAAATGGTGGCAACAAATATGATAAATTTTCTGTCATTGATTCTTGGACATATGACCGTTTTGTGGAAGCTCGACAGAACTATGAACAAGTAACAACAAAAAATTTGCAAGAATGGGCTTTGGCTGCTGCAAGGCAATGTGAAGATTTCGAATTTAAAGCTTCTGACTCATGGGTGAAAAAATTTAAAAGAAGACATGGAATACGGCAGCGAAAAATCCCAAAATTTGTGTCACAGAAAGAGGTAGTGTCAATTGAAGAAACGCTAGCATCTGCGGAAAATCTTTGTATCCAGACTTTACGCTTAATCCCCAATTTCGACGAAAATTATGTCATTAATATTGACCAGACAGGTATGTAAATTATTTTATTAATAAAATATCCAAGTACTTTTTGTGTGTTAAAAAAAATGAAAAATATATTATAATATTTTGTAAAATAAATTGGTTTTAATTTCAGGGTGCCAGTACCAATCAGCATACAATAGAACTCTCGCCAAAAAAAGGAATTAAAAGTGTATTTGTTAAAAAACAAGATATGAATAAACTTTCTCATTCATATACGGCACAGTATGGCATAACTTTGTCAGGAAAAGTGCTGCCTCGTGTCTTTTTGTGTTTACAGGAAGTAACAGGTACATTTGATCCTAAGATACAGATACTGATAAATCAATATGCAAAGAAATATACGAATGTATTTGCCCTGTCATCGAAATCTGGTAAACTTACCTCACATTTATACAGTGGATTTCTTAACAATTGTTTAAAAAATTACGTTGGGCAAGAAAATGTTTTGTTGATTATCGACTCCTGGGCAGGACAAACACGACCAAAATATATGACGAAACCTTCCAGGATAAAGATAAACAAACTATTTGTACAATTAAAGTCATTCCTCCAAAATGCGCAGCTTTGGTTCAACCATGCGACGTTTATTTTTATAGGCAGGTGAAAAATATGATTAAGCGGTTACAAAATTGTAATTGTTTAATTGAACAGAACAGAGAAATTAATTCTCGCGAGGATTGTATAAAAATACATTCAATTGTACACCATCAACTCTCTTCACCTATATTTTGTAACATGATAAAATACGCCTGGCATGCGTCGAAACTTTCACAAAAAAGAACCATATTTATGAATGTCAATGAAGTGTGTGTTCCAAACGAACTTCTTAAAACGCCTTGTTCCTGTAAAAATACTTCTTTTATTATTTGAGCACGCTGTCTCAAAAGTTTCTGTTTCATATGTTTTTATGATAATTATCACCCCGGTTCCTGCCCGTAATCAGAACCTCAAATTTAATAGCACACATTTAATTTTTAAGTACATAGTATAGACATAAATGTAAAATAAATGTAAATAAGTGTAAAATAAGTGTACGTAAATAGATGTAAGTAATTCTAAAATAAATGTAATAATTCTAAATAAAACTAAATATAAAATTTACAAAAATGTTTAATGTAAAAAAAAATACGTATCTACTGCATAAGATTTTTGTTTTATTTTTTTACTTTTCATTATATCCATAAGTTGCAATAAAATTCTCTCTCTCTGTCTGTAAATAAATAAATATGTGTGAATGCTCCTATATTTATATTTGTCTTATATTTAAATAATTAGATATATATTTTTTAATAGAGGTTCGAAAATAACTAATCATTATGTTGTCTGGGGGAAGAAAAGAAAGCCTCGTCGGAGCTTCGAACTCGCAGAGATCACAGACAGAGAAAATTAAAATGCTGGCGCGCTGCCAACTGTACTATCGAGGCTCTCGTCATTGAGTGTAATTTATCCGATTATATACCAAAGAGTCAATAATGGGTCAACTTTGGGGCTCGTTTTTTACGGCCCCCCTGAATATTGCACTTTATCCTGTTGATATGTTTATCTATTGACTATATTCTATCAATGTACAAAGCTTCGCTAGATTCCGTGAGACCAACCTCGGACCCTCTCCTTGTTAGTGAGCATATTTTTTCTCATTATCCTTTAATTTTGATGACCAATGTATTTTCGTCAATCGGTCGTAGAGAAATTCGCAAAATTTGGCAAAGGATCATGTAAAGAAAATCGTGAATGTGAATTCCATGAAACAATCGACGTGATAAAAATGCCAATTTTGGTAATTCGTCGGGGGAAAAATCACGAATCTTCTCAAAGGACCGTGGAAAAATATCTTGAATTTTATCAAAGGTTGCGGGGGGAAAAAATGACGATTTTCGTCATTCGGTCACGGAAAAAATCATCGTAAATTTTGTCAAAAGAATGTACAAAATATTACCAATTCCATCTGAAGACCACGAGAAAAAAATTGCAAATTTCGTCAAATGGTCGTGGACAAAAAAAAAATGGCAGGCGTAAGTAAAAAAACAAAACAAACAAACTTGAAATTCACAAAAAATTTTCTCAAAGGTTCAATCAAAGAAGGGGGGGGGGGGGGGGGATCTCCTCCCGGCGCTAATTGTGCGTTTTTTCCGTGGTCCTTTGGCGAAATTCGCGTTTTTCCGCGATCCCTCGGCGAAATTTGCATTACTTTATCGCGATCATTTGATAAAATTGGCATTTTTTCCGCGGTCCTGTGATGAAATTTGCATTTTTTCGCGATCTCTTGGTGAAATTTGTGTTTTTTTTGCGATACCTAGAGGAAGTTTGCGTTTTTTCGCGATCCCTTGAAGAAATTGGTTTTTTCTTCTGCGCACGATTGACGAAATTTATCTTTTCGCCGAACATTTGCGAAATTCGCGATATTTTTTATGTCCGGATTTTCATACTGATAACCGATTTTTAAAAATTTTCCGAACCCAATGCCTTAAATTTTCGGAAAATTCAAAACAGAATCACCCTAAAACGACGCGAATTTGGGCAAATATTAGTGAAAAAAAATCGAGAATTTAAACAAATGATCAATGCGAAAAATCAAGAATTTCGTCGGTTTGAAAAGAAAGTCACGAGTTTCGACAATCTAATCTGAAACAAACTGCGAATACCATCAATCGTTCGCGGGAAATATATATCGCGAATTTCGACAAGTGGTGCCAGAAAAAAAAAATCATCAATCTGTTGCAGAAAATTTCGCGAATTTTGGCAAAGGATCGCGGAAAAAAAAATCGCGAGTTCCGCGAAACGATCGTCGGAAACAAAAACGCGAAATTTGGCAAAGGATCACGGAAAAAAAATTGTGAGTTCCGCGAAAGGAAGGCCTCCCCCCCCCCCCCCCCCCAAAAAAAAAAATAATAATAATAATAAATCGGGAAATTTGCAATAGGTCGTAGGAAAAATTGCGAAATCTACTTCAACGATCGCAGCAAAAGATAGCGGAAAGAAATAACTATTTCCGTCAATCGATTGGGGAAAAAACCGCGAATCTCCTCAAGCAACTGTAAAAAATATCTTGAATTTTACCAAAGGTCGCGGAAACAAATGGCGATTTCAGTCATTCGGTCGCGGAAAAATCATTGCAAATATCGTCAAAAGAATGGAATAAAATTGTGAATTTCGTCTAACGATCACGAGAAAAAAAATCGCAAATTTCGTCAAATGGTCGCGGACAAAAAAAAAAAAAAAAAAAAAAAAAAACCCGCAAATTTGGTCAAAAAAATTGAGAATTTAACCAAATGATCGCGCAAAAAATCACGAATTTTGTATGTCGGTCGTGAAAAGAAAATCACGAATTTTGACAAACGATCTTGAAAAGAATCGGGAATTTCGTCAAAAGATCTTTGAAACAAACAGTAACTACAACCAATCGGTCGCGGAAAATATGTATCGCGAATTTGGACAAGTGGTAGCGGAAAAAAAATCAATTTCGTCAATCTGTCTAGAAAAATTTGTGAAATTTGGCAAAGGATCACGAAAAAAATATAGCCTTCAACGATAGTATAAAAAGATCTAGCAAAGAAATAAGTATTCTCATCAATCGATTGGGGGGGGGGGGGGGGGGTCGCGAATTTTGGAATTCGTCGCGGGAAAAAAATCGGGAATCTCTTCAAACAACCATTGAAAAAGTGCGTTTGGGAAGATGACTTTACAGAGGCTTTGAAGAAAAAGATCGATTATTTTCGGTAAAAAAAGTCGTTGGAATAAAAAAAGTCGCCTGTTTTCTAGAAATAGTCGCTTTTTAGTGGTTTTCGCTCTAAAATTAGTCGCTTTTAGTAGCATTTTAGTAGTAAGTGGTAGCCCTGAAACAACTTATGTTGATAGATATAGGTATTTATGCAAGTGTCACGTGCAAGACATTTTGTACGTTTTTCCTGAAATGGCTCTCATGCGTCTGCTGAAGTGATTTTTCTGTTGCATTTGTCTAACTACCAGTAGAGGTTAACTTAAAAAATAACAACTGTAACAAATATTTAAAGATTGCTACACTAGATGGCAGCACACGACAGCCCCTACTTTTAGCGGGCTGCCAAATAGGCAATCCTATGATTCCATGCGGATTAGCTTCCCCTCGGAGTCGTTCGAGAGACACGATTGGTGGAATAAGTAGAGTGTTTTGAGACGCACAGTGTAGAGGTGTTCGAAACACAAGCTGCTTGCTTGTTTTTTTCCCCCGGAGTTTTATGAGAGGCGGGAAATGATGAAATGTGTTTTCCAATCAGCGGATTTCTTCTGAAATTCTTAAAGTCTGTACATATGTATTATAAGTGTACATAGTCGTGTTGAATGACGTATCCTTGTATCTTAATATGCTCAAAAAGTTGTGTACTAAATCTTAGAGTTGTGGATCTGATTTTGGAGTGATGAGTCCATTTTTAAAGATTGTAGCGTCTACTTATGGAAAGTAAGGAGGCTATACAACAGCATAAAAATCTTATAAGTTTCAATCAATATCACTGCAGTTTGAAAGCAATTTTAAACTACATTATACATCCCATCTTGCATACGCTTAAAATTGTTTTCAACTTATTTTTTCACAGAAAATTGCTTAAATTTTCTTTGCAAAGTTTATTTGTTTGTATGAGGGGTGTAGTGGAGGGCATACCGTGATATATGACCTATACCTTCTGAACTTTTAAAAGAAACTCCACATGCCCTCTCTCTTTCTCAAGTAGAACTACAGCGTATACTCTCTAGCACATACTCTGCCTAAAGCGTATACCCTCTGCTTTTTTAATGACCACACCACTGTTTGTATTGATTTATATTTGTAAAAAATACAGTTAGACAATAAGAATCCATATTTAAGAAAAAGAAAGAAAATAGTCAATAATTTTAACTGCATGTTATTAAAAAAATAACTTTCTTATTATAATAGGGGAAAATTCAGCTATGCCAATAAAAATAAATGCATGTTTCAAATTTTGTATTAAATTTTCAAACTGACCACTTTCATTAATTGATATATTATTGAAATAATTTTGCACATGAAGTTTCAATTTTAATAAGAGAAGTTGCATTTAATTATTTTACCAGGGGTTTGCTAGGATTTTTTTCACACGATCCTGTTTTTGCGAAATTGTGAACTTTTGTATGTATACTTGTAAAAAATGTAATCAGAATTTTGTGAAGTAGAAATTATTATATAGACATTATTGAGAAGGTCCTTTTGTACACATATACAGCTAGATACCATTACATTTGTGAAGGATTCAATTTGGAGAGTGAAAAAAATTGTGAAATATCTATTTTTAAGAGAAAAAAATTGTGAATGATCCTTTAACACCTTGAAGGGCAGTGATGCTGTTATGGCATCAACTAATTTTAATCCCTATTTGCCACACTGCCATCCGAATTTTTTAATGAAAATTTCACTTTTATAAAGTACGCCAAAATATACTTTTTTTTTACCTGTTTGCACATAAATTTTATTGTAAATACTGCTGTCATTCAATTATTTCAACATTTCACGAATACAAGAACCTTGCCCCTGAAAGGGTTAAGGGACTCAAGATCTTTCTAAACCAATTCTTGCTTACAGATAAAATTTTTCATGTTAATGTTTTCATGTGGGACGCAAAGCATGATAAAATATAAAGAAAAGTATCAGAATGTAGCTATTATAAAATGTTGACTATTATTTTATAAATGAAATTTCATTTTTTCCAATTTTGAAAAATAGCCTTTCTTGGGGGATTTTTTTTTTTTTTTTTTTTTTTTTTTTTTGAGCATTCTCATCTCTATAACATAAAATAAACTGGAAAATCTACATTCTACGAAATAAATTATCCCCTTATAATTTGCTTATCATAAGCCACACGCGCAAAATTCCTTAACGATATCTGAGGACCCCAGAAGCCAAGGGGTATAAAGTGACAAAATTGAAAAAAACTGAGCTAAGTGCACTTAAGCTATCTTTAAATAAAGCTGTTTGTTTGGAGGGAAAGAAATATAAGTGATTTTCTAATTATTGTCGCGTTCCAGGGGTCAACTACTTAAGTTTTTTAAACTACTTAATTACTTAACATTTTAATTTCTACTTAAATTTAAAAAAAAAAATATTTTACTCCACTTTTCTTTAACAATTATTGAAGTAAGAGTTTAAAGACCGCAGTGAAATAAGCAACAGTTTCTTCATATTTTAATTCAGTCAATTATTATTGATATTGAAACTTTGAACTCAATTTACTCCAAATCTGAATTTTGTCACTTGTATCCCTTGGCTTCTGAAGTCCTCATTTATAAATTTGTTCTGTTTCGAATTTTTTTGACACCACACCATATTGTAACTAGAGATGCAACGAATATTCGGCCTGTCTGCCGAATATTCGGCTTCGGCCGAATATCAAATCCATTATTCGGCCTTGGCCGAAAATGTTTTTATATTTACACAGTATAACTTTTTAATTTGACAATTTATATTCATCATATATAATGAAAATTTTATTTGAAATTAACTAACACTTTTTTTCCCCATTAACTTTCATACTCCGAATGGGTTTTATCTACCCATTTTTATATAAGAGGCTAATTTAGGAATCATCTTAAAAATTTTTTATGCTGTATCATTAAGTACAAAAAGTATCTGTAATAAGCTAACATAATCTGTTAAATTTAAAATTAATCTATTCAAAATTGTTTTAATACAGCTGTACAAGCTAATTTATTTTATTTTATTTTATTTATTTTTTTTTACCATAATGGGAAGTTTAACATTTAATCCATGTTACATAAAAAAATATTTCTTTCAATAATATTTTGATTTATACCTATAAAGAACATAAATATATGATTGATTAGATATAGATGTCTTATATGTATAAGATATTTAAGTCGTATATGTTGCTGTTGCAATACTTAAAGGCTTTTTTTTTTATTTTTTTTTTAAGTAAAATATGCTTTAAAGTTAAATATAATTTAAGTGATTTTTTTAAGTCTGTTACTATTTCTTATTAAATAATGAAAGAAATGTAAATACTAAATTCTTTTAATTAGTATGCGTTTAAGTTTTAGATATTTTTTTCAAGAATAGCATTGTAATGCCTTAAAAAACAGTTAATGTTTTCAATAAATGTAGATTGTGATGCAGAAATAATAATTAAGCATTCTCAGGTGATAGTCTTATTTCTTTTCTTTCTTTTTTTTTTTTTTTCTTTTTTTTTTTTTTTCTTTTTTTCCGTAAATGTTACCTGTTTCTGAAAATAATCTCTCACTATATACGGTATTTCCTGGTGCAGAAAGGTACTTTTGGGCTAATTGTGAAAGGTTTGGAAAGTCTTCCGAATTTTTCGCCCACCACTCCAAAGGACACTGTTGTTTTTCTAGTAGTGGCTCGGAAAGAAAATTACTAATTTCTTTTACTTCTTCACATTGAGGGGCACTTTCTATAGAGGTTTCACTGCTGACAGCAAAGAAAAGAAAAAATAATAAAGATAAATAAAAATTTTGTTAATTGTGAGCTTTATAAAGTCTACAATGATTTCTTTCCACCATTTTAGAGGATATTCCTTTCACCTTTTCTATCAGTGGTTTTTCTTAAGATATTAAGATTTCTTATTTTTTTATTTCATCTAAAAGCTGAAACTTATGTTTCCTAGTACTTTTAAAATTTTGTCATTATTTTAAAATGTAACAACAACACACATAATATCTATTAAAATGTAACTAGACAGTACTCGATGAGGAACTTTTGCTAAGAATTTTTTGGGGGTTTTGAATTATTGAGGCAATTTTTAGGCCGAACATAGCCGAATATTTTTTCAGAGTAAAATAATGCTTTAAAAAATTAAAAATTTGTATATAAATAATTTTTTAAAAGAAAACAATACATTTTAATTGTGAAATATACAAGAATTGTGCATATAGTGCATACTGTATTTTGTTTTTAGGCAAAAAAAGTTCATTATTCGACGGCCGAATAGGCCGAATATTCGGCTGTAACTTGGCCGAATATTCGGTATTCGGTTATTCGGCCAAACCACTATTCGTTGCATCACTAATTGTAACAAAATAGTATTTGAAGTTTTTGATATGTAGAGCAAAAGACATTTATTTTTCTGTTTTATATTTGTTTGTTAGGTACCTTTTTAGGTGCGTTCGTAATTATATAAATACGTAGCAACTATAGTCGTCGTTCGGTCCGTCTGTTTGTCCATCCGTCCGCATATAACAGAGCAAAAACTACCCAACCGAATAGTCTGAAATTTCAAATATACATTTGTTGTAAAATTTTGTCGAGTCATTTCAAATTTTATGAAAATCGGATGTACAGTTTAATTACAGGGACAGTCAAAAGTTTTTCCTTACGTTAAGGTCAGTGAAAAAAAAAATATTTCAAGTGCATTTTAATGATGTAATAGCCTTTCGAACAGAATGAAATTGATATGCACTAAAATATACGTTCAGTACAATATGCGGTGCAAAAAATATTTATAAAACGGTGCAAAAAAGTACGAACGCACCTCATTTGCCACGTTTGATGTGCAATTTCCAACTTGTTATGTTTACTGTGTTTCAATAAAATTCATTAATGATATAAATCCTGTAATAAATAAAAGTTAAGTAAAATTAAAGTAAATTTTCAGTAATTACTTAAAGCTTTAAAACAATAATTTTTTTAGTTTTATATTATATTTTACACTGTCAGTCATCAGGTGACTGACGTGACCTGAACGGAAAGTTCAATGCCAGTCACTGTTGACTGACGTGGCACTCAACGTGTTAAACAAAAGTGGTCTTTACCTCTATTTTGAACTGCCCAAAATATTCTGCAGCAGGTACTTGCGCGAAAATTCGTTCCTCTTACAACTTTTTGCTTATTTGTACCGCAAGCTGTATTACGGGACATTTTCTAAAGATGTACAGTCGTGGGAAAAAAAAAAGTAAACACCCCCTACTAACTCCTCAACAAATTATCGTAGAAGAAAGTTACTGGTACCGAACGATTGGAAATAAAGCCTACTTTTAAATGATGTATATAAAATTTGCTTAGGGGGCCACCTACATATTAAAACGAACCATAACTTTGTTTTTTTCAATAGCAGTAACCAATTCTGACAGCATAAATGAACTCTACACCCTTCAATATGCCTAAAAACGAATTTTTATGCAATTCGTACCATAAGTTTCCGAGAAATTAATTACTTTAAAACGAGCGTATTTTAAGGGCTGTATCCAAATTGAAGTTCCGTACTGGATTGTTAACCGAGAGAGCCGCTTCCTTGATCAAGGCACCTTAAGCGCCACTCAAGGAGCCAATGAAGCGTGTTAGATTACAGTACGGCAGAATAAATTTCAAAATGTCTACTCACTTTCATCATAGACGGCCCCTTAAACCATCATTTTGCCGTTTTTTAAGCATAATTTGAAAACTACTTGGAAGAAAAATGTGAAATTTTTGAATTTCCATAAAGCAGGACTTAATAAATCTAAATCCATCAAAAAAATTGTAGGTTGCAATTCATAATTTTTTCGAATATTAATTTCATAATTCATATCATAAAATTATAAAAATTACAAATTCAGCTTATTTATGTTTGGGTATATTAGTATTATTACCACAAAAAAAAAATTAGCACATTAGGAGCATAATTTCGGGAGATATAAATAAAAATATGAAAATATAATTTAACATTAGAAGCACTCAATTTTGAATGTTTATAATTCAAAAACTTATCATTCAAATGACTTGAAATTCGGTGTCTAGGCATAGTTTGAACCGAAGATTTGAAATATCTCGTTAAAATTGGGTATTGCCATTGAAAAAAATGAAGTTAGGATTCGTTTTAATATGTAGATGACCCCCTAAGAAAATTTTATATACATCATTTAAAAGTAGACTTATTTCCAATCGTTCGGTACCAGTAACTTTCTTCTATGATGATTTGTTGAGGAGTTAGTAGGGGTGTTTACTTTTTTTTTTTCCACGACTGTACCTTGAATGAATAGCATCATATGTTGTATAAAATATAAAGCGCATCCCTCTAGCGTAGTTCGAGTTGCCACAATAATTTGGTAATTTAAGGATCAAAATATTTCAATCTGATTCATTTGTTTACCGATAATCGATTATACGGATTTAATCAAAAAAGTTACCTTTACCTTTCACTTTTAACCAATTCATGTAGTGCAATAATATATTAAATTTTGAAAATGAATTTTTAAAAATAATTGTACTTTAAAATTTTATTAAGATTATTAAATTATTACTCTTTTATTAAGTTTTTCATTTTGAATCACCCAGCATTCGTAATTATATAAATACGTAGCACCTATAGTCGTTGTCTAGTACGTCCGTCTGTCTGTCCGCCTGCCCGCATATAACAGTGACAAAACTACCCAACCGAATGGTTTGAAATTTAATATATATAATATTTGAAAAATTTTGTCATTTCAAATTTTATGAAAATCAAATCAAAACATAAAAAGATATTAATAAAAGTTTTCTTCATTCTATTAAATCCTATAAACGTAATTAATTCCATGATATCCCGTTATAGGTAATGATTCTGGGTTGTCATTGTGTTGACATCTTATTTATGATGTAGTCAAATTATTTTCGTATTACTGAATTTAATATAGGGTATATGTGCCAATAATGGGCATACTTCCAGTAATGGACACCTCTTGATGATTTTGGTTTATAAAAAAATAACTAATAAATATTTAGTTTTAATTATTTTTTTTATAATTCCTCCTTGCATGTTTTATAAAACTGGGTTATTGTTGACATTTTTAATCAAACCAATCAGGAAGCAGAAAATAATGTTTCAAAGTTTCGCTTTTTTCCTGTGAAAATCTTAACAAAGAGGCTAAGAGGCTCCGTTTAAATAATTTATATATTATTTATTTTCTTGCAAAATTGGAATGTTTTTGTTTGAATAGCAATAGAAAACTTAGAATTTTATATACTAACAGCCATTTACAAAATCTGATTTATTTTTAAGGTTTTAAGAGGGGGTGTCCATTACTGGGATGGGATGGTTAATTGGCCATTTTCCATGGACTGGACACTCCAAGTAGATATTGCTAAAAATACAATTGCACTAATGTTTATAGTGCATAAAATATTTTGGCTTAATTGCAAACCGAAATAATCAAATTTAATTTTTAAATTATACTTACCAAAATGTAATAACACCAAAACTTTTATAAATAGTTGCTTTTACGTTATTTTATGTGATTAATAAAATTTCAGTATTTTTTTTTTTATGTATATATATACCTTGCACATTTTATAATCTGGAAATCAAACCAGCCAGGAAGCAGAAAATATTGTTTAAGAGCACAGTCAAAGAGGGGCTCATACGGCTTAATACCTCTCTGTTTAAATAAAAACAATTAAGTTTCAGAAGCTATTAAAAATCTATTTTCTGTCTTAAATGTTTCCTTATTCACCTCTGACAAGATTTTTTTTCTTTAAAAGGGTAATACTATTAATGAAAGTTATAGGTAATATTAATGAAACTAGTAAATCTGCAGATCAGTGGCCTCAAACATCAATTCTACAGTTTTATTTTGAAATTATTTTACTTAGTATTTAAAATATTCAACTCACATTATCATTTCTTTCATATTTGTAATATTAATTATTATAAATAATATATCAAGTAGTCTCTGGAAGATTAAGTTAAAAATAGTGAGACAAAACTAAACACTAATATTCCAAAACTTTTTTTTTATTATTTCTTTTTAAATCCCCACTGTTTCAATAATTCGATACCTGTAATTGTCTGATATTTAGTATTTTAAACTATCCATCTGAAATAATTAAAACATCGATTTTCTGATAATTGCAATAGTTGATGCAAACAATAAATGATTATCACAAATATTTTATTAATTACTGGTATCGTAACAGTTAAATTTATTTGAAAATAACTATTTTGTTTCATTAGTATGTATTCATTAAATTCTGATTCTAAATACAGTCAAAAACAATTATATTTATTATTACTTTTTATGGGGTGTCCTTTACTGGGCTTTTGGGTGTTTTTATATACTTCTGTTATTTAAAATTAAATTTTGTTTCATATTGGGAAATGAGACTATAAGAATGGTTAAATATTGTTGATAGATTAATAAATATACTACTGAAAAAACTGGAATATAATAATTATAACTATTAATTAAAAAAATAATTTTTAAAGAAATTCCTTAAGGGTGTCCATTACTGGCACATCTATCCTATATAATGGCAATCAATTTTATATTCATGCATTTTGCATAAGGTTGCAACAGCTATTGCATCAAGATCTGAATATTTATAAAACTAATTATAGTACGAACGCACCTCATTTGTCACGTTTGACGTACAATTCCCGACTTGTTTCTAACAGGGTTTCTAACAGTATGAGAGAGAGAGAGAGAGCAAACAACCGCTATTTCTTTCACACAAAACCAAAGAATTGTAATAACCAAAAAGGTAATTCATTCTTAAATTTCATTTTAAATTTCGAATATTTATGGGAATTATTAATCGGGATTTTTTAAAATTGTAAATTACAAATAAATAAAAATAGCAAGTCAGCAAATTTATATACACACATAATTGTATATTTTATGAATGAAAATTAAAGAGTATTTATCTTAGCTTTTAAACAAAACCGGCAAAAAAGAAATCCCTACCCTTTTTAACACTTTCCAACAAAGTTGAAAAGTGTTTATGCATTCGGTTTGTCTGGCCGTCTGTACGCGCTCTAACTCCCGTAAATATACTCGGATCGTTCTGAAATTTTTGGATGTTAGTGACCTCTACCATAGCACGAACCCTATAGCAAATGAAGTTTGTAGCATGTTTAGTTCATTTACAGGGGCAGTCAAAAGTTTTCCGTTACATTACGGCCTATGGGAAAAAATCGTTTAAAATGATTTTTAATGTTGTTACATGCTTTCAAACACAATAAAATTTATATACATTTATCAAGTGCACTAAAATATGCATTCTGTAGAATATGCGCTGCAAAGAATAAATATTATTCATTTACAGGGCCACACAAAATAATTCCGTTACATATTGATATACGGGTGGAGGAAATTTTTTCCGGCGTATTTTAATTATGTTCAATTATTTCATGTATAATGGAATTGATATACGTCGCTGAGGTTTACTATAACTTATTTCATGCATAATACGAAGTGCATAGCATTTACAGGGACACACAAAAGATTTCAGATTCTATGTTGTATCCGAAGTATTGTACGGAAGCGATGATTGCTGGAAATGCATTTTTAATTATGTTATGCGCTTTTATGTTTCTTTATATTTATGCATTGTATATGATGTTTATAAATGCTGTAATTCATATACAGGGCTACACAAAAGAATTCGTAATGGTTACTCGGTATGATTGTAAATTGCTTAAAGGGGTTTTTTAAATGAGTTATGTATTTTTACGCTGAACTGCATTTTTTTACTAAGATATGTTTGTAGATAAAATTATATACAGGGTCACGCAAAGAATTGGATACATGGCCGTTTATAAATGATAATTTCTGAAAATGTAATCCCAGTAGTTTTAAGAGTGTTTTACTTTGAATTAAACTTTAGCTAAATACTGGCGTGTAATAAAGGTACTAGGTTAACTACAGGGTTATACAAAAGTATACAAGTATGTTTCCATCTATTAGTATAAATTGCTGAAAGAGAAATTTCAACCTGTTATTCGTTTTCTTGCTAAACTAAATTTCCCCATTATATAGCATATATATCAACCTACAGATCAAATACAGAGCTATTCAAAAGAATTGGAATACATATTTGATATGGATGGTAACTGCTGAAATCAGTTTTTCAAATGTTTTATGCGTTTTCTAAAATGTTTACTTAGTTCTTTTATATACATTATTTCCCTATATAACGAAGTTTTGTTAAAGCATACAGTAAGTGTTGGAAAGTGTTTCATAATCTATGCTTAATGCATGATTTTTCTTACTTGTTAGATTTATTTATTGATATGATTCAATTATTCCATTGAGTAATTATAAAAAATACCAAGATTCTAATATTTCTAAACATACAAAATTTATCTTCTCTACAATTTGCTATAGAAAATAACTACAGTTATATTTTTAATTTAGTTTTTTTTTTTAATATGACTATGAAATATGATAAAAGCTGTCAATATAACGCAATGAAGAAGTAGTATTTTAACAATAAATAATTTGTTGATTTTTTTTTTCTTTTTTTGCACAATCGTTAAAATTTTGGGCTGCAATTAATTTCTTTCATAAACCGTATCCCCCCACCCTCCCCTCAAAACAGGAAAAAAAATATTCAAGGTATATACAGTAAGCATCCTCTAATTCGGCATTTTACGGTCCGGCACGACTTTCGAAAAAAAAAAAAAAAAAGTATTCTTGTTCAACCACATCTGGTGTTTATAATAATATGGTGTAAATGGGGTGAGAAAAACATTTCTACGGATAATTTGCGAAACTGTTGAAATGAAAAATAAATGTTTAAAAATTGTTCAACTTGAAACGGAAATTAATATTAGCCATCAAATAATAAATGTGGATCATTAGATTCAATTGCTTGTTTTATTTTTGCCAAAGATAAACAAAATAATTTTGATGAATTTTGGGAGTATACACAAATTTATATTGAACAAAACATCGAAATGTGCGATTGATAGACATCGTGCCGGAATTAGATATCGGCATGTACCTAGGGTCACCATCAGTTACTTCACATCATTGGAAATGATTACCTAAAAAAAAGAAGGGAGAAGGCTACTTACTAAAGAACCAGATATTCGAGATTTGTTTAAGATGGCTTCTACACGTAGGTCTATTGTTTAGATTTATAGTGCACGTTTACATTTTATAGTTATGTACATATGTTCATGTTGTACTTTACATTTTTCAGTATTTTTTTTTTTTTTTAATTCTATTCGAGCTATTTAAAGAATGAAAAATGTGTTTTACTGCCTTTTTTGTTTAATTCTAACTTCTACACGTTTTTCAGAGATTCAACCTGTAATCTGGAAAATTTCGTAATCGGCATACTTCAAGTTCCGAACGTGCTGGATTAGAGGATGTTTACTGTAGTTAGACTATTTAATAATTTTGGAACAATCATCCAGGCGAAGGGGGAAGTCTAAAGATAAGAGATTCATAATTATTAGGGTTGCACCGAATATTCGGTTAGGTCGAATATCAAACTATTCAGTTCGCCGAATATCAAAATACTCAGCTGAACCGAATAAAAAATCTTTTAAAAACTTTCACAATTTCTACCTTTAACTGTCAACTTATAAATATATTTAAAATAATTAGAAATAAAATCATTTATTTGCTTTCTGTAAAGTACAACTTAAAAAAATTAAACATGAGAAGATTAAAATGATGATTAAAGGGAATGATTAATTTGGATTTTCGTAGGAATTAATGATGTACAAATGCAAGTTCCTAAGTTTTGTTTAGTAAATAATATGTTTCTTGCTTTTTCACAAATAAAAGTTTCTAAACAAAATTGAAAAAACTTTTGGGGTTGTTAATAAGTAGTATCAAGGCAGACAATTTTGTTCAGGAAACCATAATCGTAATCCACTTATTGAGTCATAAATACATTCTATCTCATCTCACTCGAGGTCAAACTTGGATTTTCGTTTGTTACTTTAACAATAATGAAGATATCATAACTATATTTTCGACTGACTTGCTTTGATTTCGGTAAAATGTGATATGACGAGAAGTGCTAGAAAATGCCACAATTTATAGCTAAAGAACTATGAGCTAGATATTCCTTTATTCAGAAACCAGTTGATAGTATTTACAGTGTGTCACAGACCAAAATTCAGACATTTGCAATAGTGATGCAACGAATAGTGGTTTGGCTTGAAATGTACTGTTTTCTTTTAAAAAATTATTTATATACAAATTTTTAATTTTTGAAAGCATTATTTTACTCTGAAAAAATATTCGGCTATGTTCGGCCTAAAAATTGCCTCAATAATCTAATTCGGCCAAAAAAAAAGAAATTCTTAGCAAGAGTTCCTCATCAGGTACTGTTTACTTACATTTTAATAGATATTATGTGTGTTGTTACATTTCAAAATAATAATGACAAAATTTTAAAAGTACTAGGAAACCTAAGTTTTAGCTTTCAGATGAAAAAAAAAAAAAAAAAAGATATCTTAATATCTTAAGAAAAAACACTGATAGAAAGGAATATCCTCTAAAATAGGGATGCAACGGATATCCGGCAAATATCCGATATCCGGCACATCCGGCTGATTTTTCAATATCCGAAATATCATCGGATATCCGAATCACAATCACCGGATATCCGACTTCTCTGCCGGATATCCGGAAAAACGCAGCAAAGCTAATATCTAACGATAAGGGAAATTGTTTGACCCAAACGATGCCGAAAAACTTTTGTTTATAATGCAAAATATGAAAGAAAGTTCACTATTCATGAGTAAAAGGTAATTCTCAAAAGTTTAAACAATTGCCAGCTTTCCTAACATTGATATTTGAACTCTTTATAATAAATTTAAGAATTTACGTTTACATCTTTTAGAAAATTGTACCTTTACTTTCAGAATGTAAAACAAGATTTGAAATTGTTTATTAAAGTATGACTTTGTTAATTTTCTTTCTTTCTTTTAAGTTTAACAATTAAACAGGCCTATTTTAAATTTCTTCTATCTTCAATAGAAGAAAGCATTGTAATTGAAATTTTTTCGATTCCCGGTTTTCGATGGATTTAGATGTTTTAGGGGTCCGAGATCCCAAAACAAGGTTATACAAAATGTCTATCTGTCCGTGTGTCGCCACCGTACCATCAAAAAGTGTATGATGTTATGCATAGAATTGAACCAAATTTTTTGTGAATGTTTTGTCCTTATGAAAACATTCCACTGGAAGGGGGCGCTGTATTGCGATTTTTGTGCCATTTTCATTATTGCATCATCGAGAAGTGTATGAAGTTATGCATAGAATTGAACAAAATTTGTTGTGTATGTTTTTGGCTATGTCCAGCAGGTTCTCCTTTAATTTGGAAATATTCTGCCATAAGGGTTGCTGTAATAGCGATTTTTGTGCCACTTTCATTCTTGTACCATCGAAAAGTGTATCAAGTTATGCTTAGAATTGAACCAATTTTTGGGGGGTATATTTTTGGCTATGGCCATCAGGGTCCTCCTTCAATTTGAAAATATTCTGCTGGAAGGGGGCGCTATAATAGTGATTTTTGTGTTATTTTCATTATTTTACCATCGAAAAGTGTATGAAGCTAAGCATAGAATTGAACCAGTTTTTTGTGTATATTTTTGGCTATGGCCAGCAGTTTCTCCTTCATTTGGAAATATTCTGCCAGAAGGTGGCACTGTAACAGCTTTTTTTTTGTAAAATTTTCCTGATTTTTCGCTTTTGGTACTGTATATTGACGGCCCGTGAAGCAATGGGAACTTCGTATCCTGCTAAGCTGGCTATTTCACAAACAGCTGATGTACAACAGAATAACGAAAAAAATATTGATTTTAATAAATATCATGATCGAGATTCTGGTTAATTAATTGGAGCAGAAATTTTAGATGAAAGTCAAAGTTGGTATAATATTGAAATAATAATATTGAAGTTTTACCATCGATATTAATTACCATCTCATTTTGTTGAGATAGAAGAAAGCTTTGGGATTGGCACATCAAATTAGTTATTTTTGTAACTTCATTATAAATATTTAAAATTAAAAGTAATTTTCTTTTTACTTATAAATATCAAAGTAATTTAACTTAAAATAAAACTAAATGTGACTTACTTAAAGCAAAACAGTATCAAATAATTAAAACAGAAAAAAAAGGCATCAACTAAACCTGTGTTTTGAGAAAATGACTCTTTAATCATGGGTATATTAGTAGATATTTTATGTTTAAATTATAAAAAGAAAGTATGTATTTCTTTGTGGAAAATACTCTACAATTATAGGTATATTAATTGGTTAAAATTTGTTATACAAATTATCAGTATTTCATTGTGCAAATTAATTACTAGAAATTATCAATATAGTCAATCCCATATTTAAATCCAATAGCAATTATCAGCATTTCATTGTACAAATAAACAGAATATTTTGATGTTTAAATTACATTTTTTATACAGCATTATTAATATGCATTACAGGGCTTGAATTTTGAGATGGGATGGCAGGATTCGTGCCCTAAAGAATATTCGGGACGGGAGGCTTGTGTTTCCAAAAAATCATTTTCCGAAAATGTTTCTTTGTAAAACTACGATCAAGTCTCAGGGCCGACTGACAAATTTCGTGATATTTCCCGTTATTAATTGACATATTTCACAGTTTCTTCTTACAACAAATTGACAAAATTGGTGTTCGTTTTTCTGCATCTAACCGAAAAATTTTTGCGATTTTTCTCCAAGACCGACTGACGAATTTCATGATTTTTTCTAGAGACCGATCGGTGAATTTCATATTTTTTTTTCTCGTGATCAATTGACAAATTTAGCCATTTTATTCTGTGACCGATTGGCAAATTTCCGTGTTTGTTCTTTTCTTGCAACATACTGATGAAAGTAACGATTGTTTTTCTGCATCAGATTGAAAAATTTCGCATTTTTTCTCTGCGACCGGCTGAGGAATTTCATATTTGCTCATGATGGACTGGCAAATTTTATGATATTTTTCCGTGATCGATTGACCAATTTCGTGATATTTTCCCGCTGTCGACTTCCCACAAACTTCAGTTTTTTTCTCGCGACCGGTCGACAAATTATTTTATTTATTTTTACCATGATTGATGAAATCAGCTATATTTTTTTCTATGACCGATTAACATATTTTGCGATGTTTTTCCATTTGCCCAAAATAGGAAATAAGTAAAAGAGCAGTAACGGCCACCGGAGACTGTGCTCTATCAAATTGGCCAATATTCAGCACTAAACAAAATGAGATACTTCTGGTGCACATGAAAAAAAAAACATATTTAGAAACAACAAATTAGTTGATTCTCACAGTTCACTAAAATTAGGACATGACTTTTTAAAATCAAACTTTTCTCGTGTAATAGAAGAAATCAATTGACTATTCCTTTTTCAAACTTTGGATATGGATTTAAAATTCAAATGCATAGAACATAGTTCAATTAGCGAAAATACCAGGGATTACAGTTTTGACTATAATCTAATAAAACAAGTTTGTTCAGAAATGACATATAAACACTATAGGATATTGACAATACAATCACCGATATGCATTATTCATGTAAGTAAGTTAAAAATTAATAGACATCGGATTTTGCAAAGTTTTCTAAAATTTTTTAAGAAAGCATAATCATGTGTTTTCGATAATTTCTAAAATTATAAAAGTTGCTCTATGTTGTTTGTCAAAAGTGTAACATGTGAAAGAGGGTAAAACACGCAAAATAGAATAAAATCTAAATTAAGAAATTCATTTAGCAACCCAATTGTTAACTGCCCATAACATTAGGTGAAGGTTGAAAAATAGACATGGTATATATAAAGCTTGATTCTGTTCCTTTGTTTTAATAAAATAAAAATTTTGAATAATTATCTTGAGTTTGTAATTTAAATTATTTCAATGCTATTTTGTCATGACTGTATAAATGCATTACTTAAAGTGGCACATAAAAAATAATGAGGTTAAAAGATTTTTTTTTTCCTTTCTAACAGTTCAACTCCCCTGCATTTATAAATGTTGGGTAGGAAACTCTTTTCCTGGGAAAACTTGAATTTCAAGCCCTGATATTTACATTTAAAATGTTTTAATGATGTGTGAAACATGTTTGTAATTTATTGTTCTGAGATGGCATTATATAAAGAAATAATTCACCATATAACTAAAAATATATCTAGTGCCGGATATCCGGCCGGATATCCGAATCCGGCAGGCAAAGGAGCTTCGGATATCCGGTATCCGATATCCGGCAAAATCAATATCCGGTGCATCCCTACTCTAAAATGGTGGAAAGAGGTCATTGTAGACTTAATAAAGCTCACAATTAACAAAAATTTCTTTATTATTATTACTATAATTTTTTTTTTCTTTGCTGTCAGCAGATAGCATTATTAAGAAGTGTATAGTGAATGTTTTCAGATTCAGAGGAAGGAAATATCTGTAAGGAAAAGCAAATTACATTCATTGCATTTTAACAGTATCTGATGCTCTAACAAACCAAAGATCAATAAATGATTTAATTGTTGTAGGTATAAAAATCGTTTACAGATTTTAATCATTCGCCATTAGCATGTTCAAGATTAACCGATATACAAATTAACGAGTTAAAAATTCCTAAGTAGAAATTAGTTCAAAGTGTGGCAACATGCTGGAATAACACCTATTATATGTTGGAGAGATTACTGGAACAAAAAAATGCACTTTCTCTATATGCAACTAAATTTGGAGAAATAAATAATCTGACAGCAAACAAGTGGACTATTTTAAAAAATTGCTCAATCTATTACAACCATTTGAAGAAATAACAAAACAAATTGCCTCATAGAGATCATTAATTTCTGAAGTCATCCCAATAGATACAGCATTAAAATCATATTTATTTAAATCTGGAGTTTTTTTTGGTGTAGGCACCATGAAAGACACTCTTCTACAAAATTTGGAGAAGCCTTTTGCATCGATTCAAGACAATGAACACTATTCCATTGCAACGGTTTTGGACCCCAGATTTAAAGTGTTCTTTTTCAACAAAGATGAAGCAAAGGATGTAGGAGTAAAGTCCAAATTAACTATTTTAGTAAAACTAAGAAAGGCTAGTATAAAACCAGTAACAGAATGTGAACAAAATATTTCCAACATAACCATTCCATCTTCACAAGTTCCAAATTCTTTGTGGACGAGCTTTAATGAAATTGCAAGCCGATCGCAGAGTGAAGCTCTATAGAAAGGATCGCAGAGTGAAGCTCTATAGAAAGTTCCTTTCAATGTGAAGAAGTAAAAGAAATTAGTAATTTTCTTTCCCAGCCACTACTAGAATGACAACAGTGTCATTTGAAGTGGTGGGCAAAAAATTCAGAAGACTTTCCAAACCTTTCACAATTAGCCAAAAAGTACCTTTCTGCACCAGGAAGTACCATATATAGTGAGAGATAATTTTCAGAAGCAGGTAGCATTTACGGGGGAAAAAAAAAAAAAAAAAAAAAAAAAGAAATAGACTATCACCTGAGAATGCTGAATTATTAATATTTCTTCATCACAATCTACGTTTATTGAAAACATTTTAATTGTTTTTTAAGGCAAATATAAACAGTACAATGCTATTCTTGAAAAAAATATGTAAAACGTAAATGCATACTAATTAAAAGAATTTAGTACTTACATTTTTTTCATTATTTAATAAGAAATAGTAACACACCTAAAAAAGTTTAACTTTTAAGCGTATTTTACTAAAAAAAAAAAAAAAAAAAAAAAAAAAAAAACCCTTAAGTATTGCAACATATACGACTTAAATATCTTATACATATAATACATCTATATCTAATCAATCATATATTTATGTTCTTTATAGGTTTAATTCAAAATATTATTGAAAGAAATATTTTTTTATGTAACAAGGGATAAATGTTAAACTTCCCATTATGATAAAAGAAAAAAATTGAATTTGCTGGTATAGCTGTATTAAAACAATTTTGAATAGATTAATTTTAAATTTAACAGATAATGTTAGCTTATTACAAATTAAAAAGTTATACTGTGTAAATATAAAAACATTTATTACAGTATTATTCGGCCATGGCCGAATAATGAACTTGATATTCGGCCGAAGCCGAATATTCGTTGCATCTCTAATTTGCAATGGTATCATCACATTTAATACAAACAAAATTAATATGAAAAAATCTCGTTAAAATATCATCATTATTCATAAAGTTGTGAATAAAAATTCAGTTTCGCACCCAATATATTTGATTGAATGTATTGTAATTTTGATGGAATAGATGGATTGAGACTTTGTTTCTTGTTCAAAAGGGGGAAAAAAACAAAACAAAAAACAACAACAACAACAACAACAAAAAAAAATGTTTGTCTTGACTATAAGTCTTGACCCCGTTAAAAGTTTGTTGCAAGGTTTTTGGAACAACCTGGAGGTTTACAATCTCTGAAAATGATTGCCCGCTCCAGACACTGATCTAAGATGCATTTAAAAGCTTCCTTGTTAAATCAAAGGCAGTAGAAAAGTTATTCTTGCTGAGCTGCCATTATTTGGGTAGATTTTATTCTTTATTTATTTTTACTTTAGTCTCTTCCTGGCAAATAAACAGTATATGAGCCTGTAAAGTTTTTCTTTCACTTTTTTCACTATTTCTCTTTGATTTTAAAATATGTGTTTTAATTCGTAGAAAAGACCATGAAATTAAAAATTTTATTAATTAAAAGAGCCTTACAATTATCCTTCTTAAATAACTCAAAATAGATTTTCTTCAATATAAAATTTATTTATAAAAAACTCTTGTTTATCAAAATATAAGTTTCTTTTATTAAATATTACGTAAAACTGCTTTAAAAAGTAACATTTTAATACCTTAAACTTTGAAATATAAAAAGTGGTCGGCCAGCCGAATATTCGGTATTCGGCCTAACAGTTACTATTCAGTATTCGATCAACTTGTGGGCCGAATATTCGGCCAAAATCACTATTCTGTACATCCCTAATAATTATGATTTCATTATGTATATGATTTAAGAAAATATCAACACAATAGATGCAAAATTAAACAAATATGACTTTCATTAAAAGTTGTGTTTATCTCTATTTCTTAAAAAGACGAAATCTAGTACCATTAAAAAAGCAGCTAACAATATCCTTGCATCAATAAGGAGGGGGGGGGGGGGGAAGAAAGACGGAGAGGACAAAACCAAAAAACTGAAAATAAATAACTTTGTCAAATGTAGATCCTTGATGAATTAATTGGAAATGATGTAACGTAGCACTTTAAAGATGAAGCAAAAGTGTTTCGAGATGTCAATGAACGAAATACTCAACTACTTTAACAAGTGCGACGTTACATGGTTGCTCAGAATGTAACAATAGAAAATTTCTCCCCAATGCTTGAATGGATTAAATTAGCTAATCAGTAACACTGGATACAGGGAAGAGGAGTAAATATAGTTCACTTTCTATAATCATTAACAGCCTAATTCAGCTAACTTGCACCTTTCTTTCTTCACACTTAAGTTTATTTTTTAAAACAACCACACACTTTCGATAAATTCCAGTAAAATATTATTCTTTTCTTGTACACTAAGGACCATTTCTACAATAATTATATAGCTGATATATTTATTGACAAGGAACGACTGGATATTTTTATATGTAAAATAAATAAAAGAAGATGCTGCAAGACAAAAGAAGACTCTGCAATTTAACTCGCATGGTTATGGGCAGAGTTGGGCAGTATCGAAAATACATGTATTTGAAATACATTTTCAAAATACATCTGTAATTTGTATTTTAAACCTGCAAAATAAATGTATTTTGGAAGGCTTTTGCAAAGTATTTTGTATTTTCAAAATACTTTCCTCCAGATTTCAAGCTGTCATGTCTAAACCGCAGATCCTAGATTTCCAATAGGGAAACACATGCCTGTCTGTTTTGAATAGTTTTCGAATTCGTTTCTGGAAGTTTATATGTGTACACATTGTTTAACATTTGGTACGAAGTACGATAAGCATATTAATGAATCTGATGTTTACTTCTGCAGAAACATTACTTTGCTTAGTCACAAAAATAGTTTTTATAATTCATAACATTCAATGAGAATTGTGGCATAGGCAAGTGCTGCCTATATTTAAAATACATTAAAAGTATAATGTTAGTTACCGCAGGAATTCAAGGAAATACTGTTAAATCTCTCAATGAAAAATTTTCAAGAGATTAATTATAATAATACACAATGTGCGCTATTAGACATGAAATATTTTTAATGTTCTGTTGATGGTAATAAAAAAATTAAGGTAAAATACCAGCAATATAAAACAAGATATTTGATTATAGGTTAAATTTTTTAATGATAAAACAAACTTCAAAACCTATTTAGTATAGCACAATTAATTAGCACTCGCCACTCATCGAGTAACACTTAAAACGTGGCGATTAACTTTATTGTCCTCACTCGCCAAACGCGATGGTTGAAAGATCGATGCCAGGGAGGAAAGGGGTGAAATTCGTTCGGAATTTACGGCGTCCAAATCGTCGATTCTACCGGGGGTGATTTTGTCTCGAATTTTCCGAAAATTTAAGGCATTCGTTTCCGAAAAAAAAAAAGGTGTCATCAGTCCGAAAATTCGGACATAAAAATATCGCTAATTTCGATATGGTCGTCGAAAAAAAAATCAATTTCGTTTATCGTTCGTAGAAAAAAATCACCAATCCGTCAAAGAATCGCGAAAAAACGTGAATTTCGCCCAAGGACCACGTAAAAAACGTGAATTACGTCAAAACATCTCGGAAAAAACGCAAATTTCGTGAAAAGATCGTGGGAAAACGCAAATTTCGTCAAAAATCGCGGAAAACAAAAATTTCGTGAAAAGTTCGCGGAAAAAACGCAAATTTCGACAAAGAATCGCGAAAAAGAATCACAAAATTCTTTAAAGTATCGCGGAAAAACGCAAATTTCGTGAAAAGATCGCGGAAAACGCAAATTTCGTGGAAAAAACGCAAAATTCGTGAAAAAATCGCGGAAAAAACGCAAAATTTGTGAAAAGATCGCAGAAAAAACGCAAAATTCGGGAAAAGATCGCGAAAAAGCGCAAATTTCGACAAAAAAAATCACGAAAAAGAATCACAAAATTCTTCAAAGTATCGCGGGAAAATGCAAATTTCGTGAAAAGATCGCGGAAAAACGTAAAATTCGTGAAAAGATCGCGGAGAAAACGCAACTTTCGTGACAAAATCGTGGAAAAAACGCAAATTTCGTCAAAAGATCGCGAAAACCCCCGCAAATTTCGTGAAAAAGATCGCGGAAAAAAAACGTAAATTTCGTGAAAAGATCGCTGAGAAAACGCAACTTACGTCAAAAGATCGTGATAAAAACGCAAATTTCTTGAAAAGATCGCGGGAAAAACGCCAACTTTCGTCAAAAGATCGCGGAAAAAACGCAAATTTCGTCAAAAGATCGCCTAAAAACGCAAATTTCGTCAAAAAATCTTGAAAAAAAAAATGCAAATATTTTCAAAGAATGGCGAAAAACCCCCACAAATTTCGTTAGAAGATTACAAAAAAACGGAATTTTGTGAAAAGATCGCGAAAAAAAAAACGCAGATTTCGTCAAAAGATTGCGAAAAAACGCAATTTTGCAAAAGGTCAAGAAAAAAAAACGTGCATTTCGTCAAAAGATCGCGAAAGAAACGCGAAATTCGTTAAATGGTCGGAGATAAATGCATATTAGTTAGTGCCGATGTAGGAGGGGAGGGCCCCTCTGCTATAACCTTTCTGGAAATTTCCTGTGAATTTCTTTCATTGCAATTAACAGTAAAAATAAAATTTTTCAGTTGAGTGTAATCATATCGAATGGTAAGTAATATATATCAGTAAATTACAATGTTGATAGTTAGAAAAAACACAATTTTGTATGGAGCGTACATAACTTTGTTACTGGCCAGTGGTTAAAAAAAACTGGCCAGTGAAAAAAATCAGTGTACTGGCCAGTGGGTAAAAATGTTAATTTTGACCTATACTATTTAAAGGTAAGATATATGTAAAGGTCTTATACCACCATATATCGATTTTAACATTATTTTTCCTAGTTTCTTAGTATTCATTTAGTCGAGGTTCTATAATATGATTTATCATATCTTTGATATTCTTTTAATTGGGATTGAATTTTAATATAAAATTAGTTTAATTTATCCATAAAGTATGCAAATGTTCATTAATTGTATTTACTTTGACTATATTAGATATTCAGACCTGCCAACCTTTGAAAACGAGAAATCGTAGGACTCAAAATTAAAATTAATCTGGAGGTTGGTTGGTTGATTGGTTTTTTGTGTTTTGCAGCCATTTTTTGACGTTCGTAAAAGGAATAAGGTTTCAGTCTTTCAACTCAATATAGTAAATTTTTATACAATTTTTAGAGCCTTTTTTTTTTTTTTTTTTTTTTTTTTTTTTTTTTTTTAAACATTTGTAAAAGGAGCCCAGTTCCAATTTTTTTTAGCTCAGTCCAGTAAATTTTGACGAAATTCGCAGTTTTTTTTTCCGTGATCATTTCACGATATTCACAATTCTTTTCCCCACAATCGTAATTCAAGTTTTTCGATCACGATTCTTTGTTGAAATCCACACTTTTTACCCCGAACTTTTGACGAAATTCGCTTTTTTTACCTTAATCCTTTGATGAATTTTGCGTTTTTTACACGATCCTTTGGCGAAATTCGTGTTTTTTTTTGATGAAATTTGCGTTTTCTTACTGACTATCGATGAAAATCGCGTTTTCTTACTGATCTTTCGATGAAATTTGCGTTTTCTTACTGATCTTTCGATGAAATTTGCGCTTTATTTCCGTGATCTTTTGACGAAATTCGCGTTTTCTTTCTGCGATATTTTGACTAAATTCACATTCTTACCGCGATCCTTTGACGAAATTCGCGTTTTCTTTCTCCGATATTTTGACTAAATTCACATTCTTACCGCGATCCTTTGACGAAATTGATTTTTTAAGCGGTCATTTGTCGAAATTCACGATAGTTTATCGCGTCAGATCGGCAAATTTCGCAACAGTTTTGTGCAACCGATCGGCAAAGTTCACAACAATTTTTCGCGAGCAATTGGTAAAATTTCAATATCTTTTCGCGACAAATTAACAAAATTCACTACTTGTTTCCGCGACTTTTTGAAGAAATTTGTAATATTTTCCCTCAATAGTTTATCGAAATTCGCAATTTTTTGACGAAATTTTCAATTTTTTTCTGAACTTTTAACAAAATTAAATTTTATTCAGCCAACAATTGAAGATAATCGCTATTTGTTTCTGAGATCTTTGACGAAATATCAGATATTTTCCCATGATCGTTTGAAGAAATTCTTAATTTTTTTCACGACCAATTCACGAATTGATTTAGGAAAATTCCATAAAAGAAAAAAAAAATTGTGGACTTCCAAGAAATTTTAAAATATACTCTCAGAAGAATCATATGTCTGTGGAAGAATTTTCAGGGGGAAATACTGCACAGCAGTTTTCATTATGCAGGACTTTCCTTTTCTTTGTGCAAATCACTCGATTCAGCACAATTTTTCAAACCCTGCCCCCCAAGAAACCCTTAAAATGGCGCCCCTGTTTCTAAGGAAGGGAATTCCTGTATAATAAATATTTACAGATGCACGATTCACTCATGGTTAATATCCATTAAGGGGGTTTTATATTAAGAAGTTTGTTTTGCAGCTCCTTTTTTTTTTTTTCACTTGAGCATTTTTTAATGTCCGAATATTCGGACTAATGACCAATTTTTTAAAACTTTTGTAACCGAATACTTTAAAATATCAGAAATTTCAGAACAGAATTACTAGGGATGTAACGAATATTCGGCCACTATTCGGTATTCGGCCCTTTTGCCGAATATTCGGCCGGCCGAATATTGAACAGATATTCGACCGAATACCTGTGGCTGAATAGTGGGACATTTGACCGAATACCTGTAGCCGAATAGTGGCATATTTGGCCGAATATTTTAAGATATTTGGTTAGATATGTTCCAGAAAATCAAAACGAAATATGATTTTAAATATTTTCGACAAACAATATTAAAAAATTATACCTAAATACATTAATTATTATAAGAAAAAGATCTCATTCTGAAATATGGGGTGGAGGAAGTATTATGAGGGGCTTGTTAATTTTGAGAGAAAGAAAAGAGAAAAGTATATCTTGGTAGCAGAAAAGAATATATAATATTTTAATGGAATGAATAATTATATTTTAAGAAAATAACCTTTTTTTTTTTTGACATACAGAGTGTAAATTTACTAAGTTTAAGTTGCATGAAAAAGGATATAAAAAGACAGAGGACACATGCAAGTTCTTACTTTTAGGGGGTGAAAGGATTTTACTAAAATAAAAAAAGTTTCATTTTTACAGAGGTAATGAGTTCTATTTTAGATAGTATATATATATAAATTACTAGAACTATCTATGGATTAAATAAAAAATTATGAATTAAATTATTATTTATATTTTTAAAAGTCATATGTTATCTTTAAAGTATTTTTTAAGACATTTAAAGTATAACAAAAAATACATTCAGCTGTTATGATTTTTGAAAACTCAAACAAAAAATTAATTTCAATTAGTCCTTAATTTAATTTTTTATTTTAAAATTGAAAAAAAATTAAACAATTAAAATAAAAGTCATTTATATTAAAGTCAGTATTCGGCCGCCGAATATTCGGTATTCGGCCTAAAACTTGGCCGAATATTCGGTATTCGGCTATTCGGCCAAATCACTATTCGTTACATCACTAAGAATTACTCCTGAAAAATGTGCTGCGTGGACTAAAAATCTCAACTGGGGAAAAAAAAAAATGCTTTTGTATTTGTTTTTGCTTTTTTTTTTTTTTCAAAAAATTCGTAGTTTGAAACCGATTTTCGTAGCATCGTAGTTTAAAGGGCCAAATCGTAGCAACTAAGATTTTTTCGTAGCAGTTGGCAGGTCTGGATATTGGATGCTTAAAAGCGGACTTAACTTTATTATAGTTAAGCGTTTACACGCCTGACTTTGCATTCCAAAACATCCTGACACTTCATTTTTTATTTCACACATCCGAAGCTAACCCTGGCTTCATGAAAATCATTTTCTATTAAAAACTCTAATATATTTTTTATGTTTAACTTTTTTTTCACTAACATAAAAAAGCAATTTTATATGAAATATATAAATTATGCATTTAAACAAAGTTTTGATATTTATTAAAATCGGTACTTTCACATTAACTATATGATTAGTGTTGACTCTAGAAAAAAAGGGCCGCCGGGCGGGAATTTTTCAAAAAGGGAAACACTATTCTAAAAAAAGGGTACATTTTTCAAAAAGGGAACAAACACTATTCTAAGAAGGGTACATTTTTTCAAAAAGGGAACACTATTCTAAAAAAGGGCACTTTTTTCAAAAAGAGCGCACTTGTACCTTGTTCACAAAAAATATCTTGAACTGGTTTGTTTAGAGTCCCTAGAATTTGCGATATTTTCCCGGGAACACTGCGATCATAGGAAGTATTAAAAAGGGATGCCGGGCGCATCGGAAGGTCTTAAAAGGGCCGCCGGGCGCTGCGCCCTGCTAAAGCGGCTTAGAGTCAACACTAGCTATATGCCAAGGATTAATAGCTAAGAAATCGTCAAAGAATTTACTAATTATAGCAGCTTTTTTTTTATTCTACTTATTTCAGTTCGGTTATATACCGGTTAAATTTACATTTATTTAATTACTTTTGATGAACTTTTAATATCATTATCAAATATTAGCCAGAAACAAATGCTTATTCACATCATTTTAAGTGCATACAGGTAAATCTTCGGCAATCAGGCTGCACGCGATATCGATTATTTTTTAAATCATGCTCGATTTTTTTTTTTTTTTCGTATAAACTATAACAAATCCGTAAATTAAGATAGTTTTCAAACAAATTGCATTTAAGTACATTTTTTTTCTATTCGGCGGTGTGGGATGATAATAGATTTGCTAAAAAAATATATTTATTACAGTGATCGTTGCATCGACAATATGGCATGAGTGTTACTCATGGGCATGTTTTTGTTTTGAATTAAAGATGACCAATATACTGCTCTGCGCAATGTATAGAACATAGGTGAAAATAAATTTTAAATTGAAAACTAATATATTATTTAAAATTTATTATATTTTATCGGATTTCTAAGCAACTACACCGAAAAAGCATCTTGAGACTTTCTTATTAGCCACATTCCAACAGGTAATAGCGAAAGGTTCTTATCATTTAAAAGCAAACTTAGTTATTTTAATTATTTCAGCATTTAAACTCGTAGTCGAATTACATGTCTGTTAAATTCGTGTTTTATGTATGAGTGAGATTTTAATTTCATTTGGCAATTTCATTATGGAATATTACACATAAACAATTGCTGCACTGCATCGTTATTTTAAGTGCAAGGGATAATTTTCCGTAATTGGATCGCACGAATATTTGCGAGATGGATTTAAAAAAATTCAAGCTTGAAAATTACTTTAAAAATCCCTAAAAGATGGGTAAATTGCGATATAGTTTTTAAAGAAATCGCATTTGAAAGTATTTTTCTCTTTTCCACTGTATAAAATTTGCAATTATGCGATATTTAGAAGTTACAAATTATAAAAAAAAAAAAAAAAAAAAAAAAAAAAAAAAAAAAAAAGAAGAAAGAAAGAAAAAAAATGTTTATTTAGGTCTTTGTCACTACTGATATGACATTAGAGTTATTCATGGATATCTTTTTTGCTTTATAATGTAGATTCACGGACATCTTTTTACTTTATAATATAGGTTGTTTGTGAAATAATTAACACAGTGAAGACATAAATTAGCTGAGCACGTTTTTCAATTCAAAACCGTATTTCGATTCTTTTTAGAGTTTCAACAGAAAACGAAAATAAAAATTTTAACCAATTAATATAGTATCCATATGTAAATACAAATGTTATTAATTTAATTAATCACAAGCACATACCTTGTTACAAAGACACATTATGTACATGTGGGTATGTGCTATTCATGTGTTTGTTTAAAATAAAATCGAAAATATTATTAAAACATTATTTTGTATGATTTTATAACTAACAATCAAAGACATTTATTAACTGATATTTGTTATTCACGTATTAAAAGTTTGAAAACCGAGATTACTGTTCATTGTACAGAGAGTTTCAAATTGTTTCTTTAATATTTGGCTTTTAAATTAATTGAAAAAATATCAAGAAAATATTTTTTACGATAATAATGCAATATAGTTTTATAATACAAATGATGAAGATATTCAATATGTTATGAATGTTAAGTAATTCTAATTCAGTAACATATTTACAACCCGCGGGGGGGGGGGGGGGGGGGGGGTGTTAGCCCGTTGGGACACCTTCTTACGGAAGCATGATAATGCTCCCAACTCTCCTTTAAACTTCAAATTATCTCCCAAAAAACGCTTTGCTTCAATACATTTTTGAAATTTAGAAATGTATTTTGTATTTTAAATGTATTTTGAAAATACATGTATTTTGTATTTGGAATTTATTAATTTGAACAAGTATTTTGCAATTTGTATTTTAGGTTCTGAAACCAATGTATTTTGTATCGAAAATGGCTTTCCAGTGTATTTTGCCCAACTCTGGTTATAGTCCAGGCAATAGGGGATTTTACCTGGCAAAATTAATGGTAGTTCTGGAAATTGGCTTACTTAATGTTTTTTGGGTCGCTGAATCCGAATTTGTAACTTCCCACCAAAATTTCCCCTGGCAACCCACTCCCCCAAAAAAGGTTTTTATTTAAAAAAATCAATTTTTTTTTTTATTGTTTCAGGGGAAAAGCATCTAGGAATTCAGAAAGTAGACAAAATTTGCAACAAATAAGATATATGACATTATGACGTAGGATGAATGGGAATCTGCCTCGGAACATGTGCCACGGTGCTGCGTGGACTAAGTTACACAATTTCACTTAAGGCTCCTGTCGCTGCCGGCGAAGACTCTCACGAGCCAATGCTAATCCTATAGGGAGGGATTTTTCTAATATCTCGTTTGCATTTTGACATTTTTCAATAATTCTTTTTTGCATTGAATAGCCGAGGTCCGTCTCTACATCGCACCTTTTTTACTTTTTCGATTTTGGTCGCAGATATTTTTTATAAAGTTACTTTCATTTTCAAAACCGGTTCTGAAAATGAAAGTGTCACCCCCCCCCCCCCAAAAAAAAAGTTGTTTTTAAATTAAATTTTTCATTGTTTTAGGGGGGAAGTATGTAGAAATTCAGAAAGTAGACAAAATTTGCAACAAATAGTATATATAACATTATCACGTAGGATGAACGGGGAGAGGGGGGCTGCCTCGGAACATTCTCCGCACGCTGTTCTCAAAAATCAATTTTTTTTTTTTCAAAAAATCAATTTTGGGGGGATTGCCGGGTGAAATTTTGGTGGGAAGTTACAAATTCGGATTCAGTGACCCAAAAAACATAAAGTGAGTCGAAATTCAGAACTAGTATTAATTTTGCCAGGTAAAATCCCCTATTGCCTGGGCTGTGCGCGTGCGCCGTAGTGCATGTTCAGAGGCAGCCTTCTCCCTCTCCCCATTCATCCTACGTCATAATGTCATATATCCTATTTGTTGCAAATTTTGTCTACTTTCTGAATTTCTACATACTTTCCCCCCAAACAATAAAAAATTTAATTTAAAAACACCTATTTTGGGGGTGTTGCAGGGGGGGGGGGGATTTTGGGGGTAAGTTAAAAATTCGGATTCAGAAATCCAAAATACTTAAAGTAAACCTTATAGGGAAAGTTCGGAGGGGAGACGGGAGGGCGAATGTAAACATGTGAGTGGTTAAGTGAAATTGCGCAACTTTGTCTACGCAGCACATGTTCCGAGACAGATCCCCTCCTCTCCATTAATCCTACGTCATAATGTCATACATCTTATTTGTTGCAAATTTTGTCTACTTTCTGAATTTCTAGATACTTCCCCCCTAAAACAATAAAAAAATTGATTTTTTTTTAATAAAAACCTTTTTTGGGGGCATTTTACCAAAATTTGGAGGAGGTGGGGGGGGGGGGGTTGCCGGGGAAAATTTTGGTGGGAAGTTAAAAATTCGGATTCAGCTACCCAAAAAACATATAGTAAGGGGCCGTTCGAATATTACATAAGCACCTAAGGGGGGGTGGGGTTGAATGATGCTTACGTAAGACATTTTCAAAATCTTTTAACTTGTAAAAAAAAAAAAAAAAAAAAAATTAACAATTTTAAAGTGAAAAAATGAAATAGCAAAAGAATATTAAACTTGAAGTTCTGATGTCAGCTGAATGCTACAAACTTATCCCATCTGTTTATGCTGGTATTGTGATTACCCCCAAAATGGCAGGTCAAACTAAAACCATAGATTCCCAGATAGCATGAACATTAGCAGCAAGTTTGATTTTTTTCTGATGTTATCTTGCCGTGATAAATCTGAATTGAGAAATTCGCACCAAATCTCCCGCAAGGTATACCATCACCCACTTGCATGAGTAGTTTGTTGTGAAACTGATGGCAAGACTGTCTTTAATTCACGAAAGTGACGAAAGCAAAAAATACCTATGTTGAGAGAATAGACAATCAGCAGATACGCAGAAATTTTATTCGGTTGACACTGCTTCTTTTAAATGCTATACTTCTCAAATACCAAAAAATGTTCGAATTGAAAAGCACAAATATTACCCTAACATGTTTATGGTGGTAAAAACGATGCATACACCTTAACGGTGTGTACATATCAATAGACCTGATCAGGTCTATGACCCCATAGAAGGGGTTAAACTTATAGTGTAACAGTTGTAAACAGTTAATGTGGTATGAAAATATTACTACTTTGTTTGCAGTATTTTTGATTACTTGTTTGTCGTTAATTTACAGTAAAAAAAATTAAATGCACGGAAAGATCTATCGCTGCAGAATACAAATATGTGGATACTGGCACAACATGTTTGGGAGGGGCGAATATTGCTTTCCTGCATGTAATATCAGAACTCCATTAAAAGAAGAGTTGTAATTTATTTAAAATGTTATGCATGATTTATTCATTGCAATTCTCAAAATGTAGCTATCTTATATAGGGTAAATGTGCCAGTAATGGATACCCTTCAATGTGGTTTATACAAAAATGACCAATAAAAATTTAGCTTTTATTATTTTTTTTCATAACTCCCTCTTGAATATTTTATAATCTTGCATTATTGTTGACACTCTTAATCAAACCAATCAGGAAGCAGAAAATAATGTTTCAAAGTTCCACTGTTTTTCAGAGAAAATCTTAATGAACATGTTGGCTTCATTTAATAAATTTATATGTTCTTTATTTTCTTGCAAAATTTGCAGCTTTTTGTTTTGGTAGTAATAAAAAACTTTGAATTTTATATACTAACAGCCATTTATAAAATTTCATTTACTTTTAAGGTTTTAAGAAGGGTGTCCATTACTGGGATGCTTAATTAGTCATTCCCCAGTAATGAACACCCCATGTAGATGTAGACATTGCTAAAAATGCAATTTCAGTAATGTTTATACTAGTGCATAAAATATTTTGCCTTAAATTTTAAGTTAAGGCAAAGGTCAACATAACCCCATAATAATCTAATTTAATTCTAATAAAGTAATAATCCTAAATAATCAAATTTAATTTTTAAATTACACTTACCAAAATGAAATAACACCACAACTTTTATAAATAGCCGCCTTCAAGTTATTTTATGTGGTTAATAAAATTTCAATATTTTATTCCTTTAGCAGAAAATATTGTTTAAAGGTTCAGTCAAAGAGGTGCTCATAGAGCTTAATCCCTCCCCATTTAAATAAAAACAATTAAGTTATAGAAGTTGTTAAAAATCTATTTTCTTTCTTAGACGTTTGTGCTTATTCATCTTTTCTGGCAAAAAAAAAAAAAATATTGTAATATTAAAATGAAAGTTATAGTAGTAATGAAACTAGTATAGCTGCAGATCAGTGGCCTCAAACATCAGTTCTACCGTTTTATTTTGAAATTGTTTTTATTTAAAGTATCCAACTCACAGTGTATCATTTCTCTCATATTTGTAATATTAATTATTAAAAGTAATGGCACTACTTGATTATCCCGTTGACCAAAAAACTATCGCCAAACTATAAGAAATTATATTATTACTTTTTCAAATTTTTTATTACTCAAACAATTATATTTATTATTTTTTATGTCCATTACTGGAATTTTAGGTGTTTTGATATATTTCTGTTATTTACAATTAAATTGTGATTCATATTGGGACTATGTGAACGGTTAAATATTGATTAATATAATATTGGGAAAAAAAAAAAAAAAAAAAAAAAAAAAAAAAACGGGAATATAATAATTATATAACAATTAAAAAACAATTTTTAAAGAAATTCTTTAAGGGTGTTCATTACTGCCACATCTATCCTCTAATTTTTAATATAATTATTTAATATTAACCATTGTAACCAATTATAATGTAAAAAGATTATATAGGGTAGATGTGACAATAATGGACACCCTTCCAGTAACGGACACTCCTTGAAGTTTTTTGTCCATAAAAAAATAACTAACAAATATTTAGCTTTAATTATTTTTTTATAATTCCCACTTGCATGTTTTAAAAATGTGTTGTTGTTGTTGACACTTTTAATAAAACCAATCAGGAAGCAAAAAATAATGTTTCGAAGTTTCACTGGTTTTCTGTGAAAATCTTAATGAAGAACCTAAGAGCTAGCTTTGTTTAATTAATTTATATATTATTTATTTTCTCGCAGAATTTGAGTGTTTTTGTTTAAATAGCAATAGAAAACTTAGAATTTTATATACTAACGGCCATTAACAAAACCTCATTTATTTTTAAGGTTTTAAGAGGGGGTGTCCATTACTGGGATGGTTAACTAGTCATTTTCCAGTAATGGACACCCCATGTAGACATTGCTAAAAATGCAATTTCAGTGTTGTTTAGAGTGCATAAAATATTTTGACTTAATGGTGTATTCCAATCCAAACTGCTTATTTTCTGATTTATTTTTAAATTCATTTTTGCTCTCAAACGCATCAAACTGGCAAATTCTCTTATTTGGAAACTACATAAAGTGCCGTGCTTGTCGATTTTTTGATAAATGCTGTCAAAGGTGACGTTTTGAACAGAGTTTTCCGAAGCGGGAGATCTGGGAATGAAAAAGATGGTCATACTAAGAAAATAATTGTTTAAAACGCAAATTCTAATTAATTGAGCGAAAAATGAAATCACACGGCCTCTTCTACATCACTTCAAAAATCATCTCAGCCAGTTTCATGTTTTTACTTTTAAAAATGAGTCTGAAAATGTCTCGGAAAGTTTCGAGCTGTTGAGGGCGAAAAAATATTTTTCCGAATACACCCTTAACTACAAACCTAAATAATCAAATTTAATTTTTAAATTACACTTACTAAAATGTAATAACACCAAAACTTTTATAAATAGAGCTGCTTTTAAGTTATTTTATGTGATTAATAAAATTTCAGTATTTTATTATTATTATTTTTAATGTAATGTGTGCCTTGCATATTTTATAATCTGGCAACCAAACCAGCCAGGAAGCAGATAATATTATTTAAGAGCATAGTCAAAGAGGGGCTCATAGGGCTTAATCCCTCTCCGTTTAAATAAAAACAATTAAATTACAGAAGCTATTAAAAATCTATTTTCTGTCTTAAATGTTTCCTTATTCTCCTCTGACCCCCCCCCCCCCCAAAAATGTGATATTAATGAAAGTTATAGGTAATATTCCTGAAACTAGTAAATGTGCAGATCAGTGGTCTCATACATCAGTTCTACAGTTTTGTTTTGAAATTATTTCATTTAGTATTTAAAATATTCAACTCACAA
Organism: Maratus speciosus; assembly: GCA_963932465.1. Taxonomy (NCBI): domain Eukaryota; kingdom Metazoa; phylum Arthropoda; class Arachnida; order Araneae; family Salticidae; genus Maratus; species Maratus speciosus. The sequence continues at coordinate 503,222,301 of OZ010790.1, forward strand.
TATCATTTCTTTCATATTTGTAATATTAATTATTATAAATGATATATCAAGTAGTCTTTGGAAGGTTAATTGTTAAAAATAGTGAGATAAAACTAAACACTAATATTCCAAAACTTTTTTTTTAATTACCTTTTAAATCTCCCACTGTTTCAATAATATGATCGTTTAAAATACTAAATATCAGGCAATTACAGCCATCCATCTAAAATAATTAAAACATCGATCTTCTGATAATTACAATAATTGATGTAAACAGTAAATGATTATCACAAATATTTTATTAATTACTGGTATCCTAATTGTTAAATTTATTTGAAAATAACTATTTTGTTTCATTAGATGTATTTGTGAAATTCTGGTTCTAAATACAGTCATAAAAACAATTATATTTATTACTTTTTATGGGGTGTCCATTACTGGACTTTTGGATGTTTTGATATACACTGGCCTCCAAAAGTTAAGGTACAGGGACTGGATGCTTTCAATTGCACACGTTTTGTCGAATATCTTCCAACAGTATTGGCATTGGCGAATTGTTCTTGAACTTCTAGGATGTAAAGAACATGTTTGATTTTATATTTCTCAGTGAAGATGTATCGGGGGGGGGGGGGGGGGGGGGAGTAGGGGTACAATTAGGGAGCTAATAATAAATTTAATAATAAAATAATATTTGCAATCACCTATGTAACAGAAAAGGCTGGAAATGGTTTGTCACTGTGGTAAATGACTATTTGGGTCCTGTTCAACGTTTGTATGCATTTGTGTAAGCATAGCACTCATATTCGTGAAGATGTTAACGTTTTTGTGAAAAATTCAAAAATTTTTTTGTTTATAGCGTACAAAGTTTTCAACCAAATTTAACAAAATTTTCCAAAACCCTGACAAAGAACAGTAGCAACAGTATACTGCAATTAACATTAACACATGAATATATTGAACATTTGATGAGATATGGGCATTTGTATGAAATAATTTTTAACTGTGCATGCGTGGAAGATCCTAAAATTTTTATAATATAATTTGGTAGTCAGCTATTTAGGGCAACTTATATAAAAAGTCCAGTCAAATATCGCAAAAATTCACAAAGATAGGGTCAATATAGTGGGTTGCTTCCGAAAAATAGCTTTACTATAAGGGATTTTCCACAACTTTTCAATCAGCTCACTATATCTTTCTAAGTTTTCACAACATTTGACTGGACTTTGTATAGAAGTTGCCCCAAAATACTGACTACCAAATTATGAAATAATAAGTTTGAAATCCTCCGCACATGCACAGTTAAAAATTATCTCATAAAAATGCACATATCTCATCAAATATTCAATATATTCATGTTTTAATTGCAGTATACGGTTGTTACTATTCTTTGGCAAGTTTTCGGAAAGTTGTGTTAAATTTGGTTGAAAACTCTGTATGCTATAAGCAAAACACTTTTTCACAGACACAATAACACCTTCACGAACATGAGTGCTATGCTTACACAAATGCACACAAACGTTGAACAAGACTCAAATAGTCATTTAACACAGTGACAAACCATTTCCAGCCTTTTCTGTTACATAGGTGATTGCAAATATATTTTTATTATTAAATATATTATTAGCTTCCTACCCAGTAGCAGAAAATTCTCCAAGTGTCTGCGACAGATATTTCACAGCCAGAAATAATCTGCAGGTAAAATATTTTTACAATTGAAGCATTAATTAATCAAACAATCACTTACTTGAAGCGTTTTTATGCATTTTATAAATTTTTATTAATAATAATCTTAAGTTTTTGTATTAAGTAATAAAGAACTAAACCTAATATAAAGCAAAATAAAGGTACGAAGAAAAATAATCTGCAAAAGAGAAAAGAAAATCTGCGACGCCTATCTCTCGTCTCGAACTTTCTGCTACCGGGGCCCCCTAATTGTCCTCCCGACTAAATCTTCACCAAGAAATATGAAACCAAACATGTTCTTTTCATCCCAGAAGTTCAAGAACAATTCGCCAATAATTTTTGTAGATATTCGACAAAATGTGTACAATCGAAAGCATCCAGTCCCTGTACTTTAACTTTTGGAGGCCAGTGTATTTCTGTTATTTAAAATTAAATTTCGATTCATATTGGGAAATGAGACTATAAGAATGGTTAAATATTGTTGATATCAGAGACCCGGAGCTGGAGTTCTAAATTTTCCCCAGCTCCAGGGCTCCTTTAATTTTTAATATTCTTTGAAATCTTTTTTTTTTTCAGTCTTTTAAATTTCCACGCTTAAAATATTTTAATTACATCATTATTCAGTATTTTAATTATATCATTTTTTAGGGATTTTTTTTTAATATTATTATTAGAGATGGAAAACTTCTCAAAACATGGTAACACTATTGTACTTCTACTTTCTACCTGAGCTAAGTGACAACACTATTTGAAAACAAATATGGCTGCCTGTTGTTTACATGTGAAGTTGTACAAGTTTGGTTGTTTGAAAAGTGTAGAAGAAATTTAAGAATTTTGTGTTTAAAATTTCACCAAACTTTCTATTTTAAAAGCAAAAGCTAAAAGATGTCATATTTTCTGAACAAGCATTTCAAGTTTGATGAGAAGAAAACTGCATTTTGTCAGATCTTTAATGAAGGTAAAGGAAGAAAGAATTTGTGAGCAAAAAATTAAATGCGTAAATTAAAATCTGCAACTCAAAAGCACAAAGTCGGAGCCGGAGCCACAGTATTTTATCTAGGAGCGGAGCTGGAGCATCAAAAATTGTTCGGCTCCGGGTCACTGGTTGATATGATAGGTTAATATAATATTGAAAAAACTGGAATATAATAATTATAACTATTAATATAAAAATTATTTTAAATGAAATTCCTTAAGAAGGGTGTCCATTACTGGCACATCTACTCTATATACAGGCACAGGGGGATTCAAAATGAATGGGACAAAATACATTAGCAATTCCATTCATTTTGAATAATTCTGTATATATTGTAATAACATATAATTTAACTTTTGATATATAAAATCCAATAACCAAACAGAATCCAAGAAATTTTGAACTCTGCCATGTGCTTTTTTTTATAGGGTAGATGTGCCAGTAATGGACACCCTTAAAGAATTTCTTTTAAAATTATTTTTTTATTAATAGTTATAATTATTATATTCCAGTTTTTTCATACTAACGTATCAACAATATTTAACCGTTCTTATAGTCTCATTTCCAAATATGAATCGCAATTTAATTTTAAATAACAAATATACCAAAATACCCCGAAACCCAGTAATGGACATCCCTCTGGCCCAGTAATGGACACCCTCTGTTCCAGTAATGGGCACTAGAGATTCGGACATTCGGCTGTAGCTGAATAATCAGCCCATTTGCCGAATATAAAGTTCATTATTCGGCCTTGGCCGAATAATACTGTAAATATTTGTTTTTATATTTACACTGTAAAACTTTTTAATTTAACAATTTATATTCATCATGTATAATTAAAATTTTATTTGAAATTAACAAACACTTTTTTTTTCTCTAACTTTCATAACCTGAATGGGTTTTATTTACCTTTTTTTTTTTTATAAAAGAGGGTCATTTAGGAATCATGTTAAAATTTTTATGCTGTATTAAGTACAAAATGTATCTGTAATAAGCTAACATAATCTGTTAAATTTAAAATTAATCTATTCAAAATTTTCCTAATAGAGCCGTACAAGTAAATTCTATTTTTTAAAAGCATAATGGGAAGTTTAATATTTATCCCTCGTTACATTAAAAAATCTTTCTTTCAATGATATTTTTAATTAGACCTATTAAGAACATATAAATATATACTATAGATTAGATATTGACATACTGTATGTATACAGTCGAACCTCTATTTAACGAAGTCGCTAAATCCCGGAAAAAAGTTCGTTATATGGAAAATTCGTTAAATAGAGATTCATCTTTTATAATACTTTAAACTACATAAAACAGATATTAAATTCATAAACACTTTTATTTTTACTAAAAGTAATTAATCACATTTTTTAAATAAATTATATCGATTTGTTTTATTTATTTTACCCACCAATATCCATTATTAATTTTTTCTATGTGTTTAAATCTTTGAAATCTGCAAGGAAAACAAAACACTGTCGGGGAATACACTGTATTTTCTGTTTAAAGTAAATAGTTTTACATTAAAATTAACGAATTTTAATGACCTTATCGTATTTATTATTATTATAACAAATAATTTTAACCATACATTAACATATGCGTCCTTAAATTTAGTTTCTGAAAAACTCCGTTAATTTTGTCTGAGTTTTTTCTTTTAAAAAGTGCTTTCTCCCATAATACGTCTCGCATCTTTGCAAACCCCTTCATGCATACTTTCTTCTAACTATAATCCGCGTCGAATTGTTTCAAATGATTTTAGCATTACATCATACGAAGTTTTGTTAATTCCTGCATCATGATCATTTCCATCATCATCATATTCGTCTTCATCGCAATTCATTGCTGTATTGTTTTTATTTTTCATACTGTCGAAAATATCCAATTCGGATAGTGTTTTCGAGGTCTCAATTTCAGAAATAAGTTAGTACAATCATCAATAAGCACATTATGGTTAATTTCTTCTTTTTTTCTCATCTGTATCCACATTTTTTTAAGTTACTCTAAGGGATTATCGTCTTCGTTCTTACCTAATTCTCACTGCTGACAAAGAAGGTGCCTGGTAAAACCAGTTCAAGGCCATTGAACATAATAAAATGTGCTTAAAGAAAGAATAAGCTTGAAATGTCCAGAAATATTTTGAGAAATGGGGAGAAAAAAAATTTAGATCATAAGAAAAAGTTCGTTAAATAGAGAATGCACTTCTCTATTTGGAGGTTATTTTACGAAGAAATTCGCAAAACAGAGGTTCGTTAAATAGAGGTCCGACTGTATAAAAAAAAAAACAATATGTTTTACATCACTATTTAATTTAGATTTTCTTTCATCTGAAACTTGAAATTTATGTTGCCTAGTGCTTTTAAAATTTTGTGATTATTTTAACATGTACCAGCAACAACATACATAATATCTATTAAATTGTAACAATACAGTACCTAAGATACTGTATAGTCAATATTTTGAAATTTATTTTCCTTACGATATTTCATTCCTGTAAATCTGAAAACATTCATTATATACTTATTTAATAGTGACATAGCAAAAAAAAAAAAAAAAAAGACTTTTTTGTTAATTGTCAGCTTTATAAAGTCTACAGTGATTTATTTTCACCATTTTAGAGGATATTCTTCTGTCAGTGATTTTTCTTAAGATATTAAGATTTTTTATTTTCTTTCATCTGAATGTTGAAATTCAGTTTTTCTAGTATACTTTAAAATTTTGTCATTATTTAAAAATGTAACAACAACATACATAATATCTACTAAAATGTAACTGTGCAGTATCTGAGGAGGAACTTTTGCTAAGATTTTTTCTTTGGTGGGAGGAGTGCTGATGCAAATTATATTATTGAGGCAATTTTTAGTCCGAACATAGCTGAACATTTTTTCAGAATAAAATAATGCTTTAAAAAATTAAATTTGCATATAAATAATTTTTTTAAAGGAAAATAATACATTTTAATTGTAAAATATATAAGAATTGTGCATGTAGTCAGGGATATGTGTAGGAAAATTTTAGGTCCTTTAAAGGACCCTTCACAAAATAATTTATCTTAAAACAGGACCCTTCACAAACATTTTTATCCCCAAACAGAACCCTTCACAAAATTATTTGTCTCTTAAATATACCTTTCACAGAATTTTTTCATCTTCAAATCGAACTTTTCACAAACTTAGTCATTTAAAAATAAAATCTGGCCTGTCAGTAAGCAGTTGAACTGACCAAAGAGCATTATTACTTAGCTTTTTATATATGAAGGATAGAACATGAAGACATCGATAATTTAAAATTCACAAAATTATTTTCTAGAATTTTCACAAAAAGAAAAACTTCACAATTTCACAAAAGCAGGACCCTGTAAGAAAAGTCTGGACAGACCCCCGGTAGTGCATACATTTTAATTTTAGACAAAAATGAGGTCTTTATTCGGCGGCCGAATAATCGGCCATAACTAGGCTGAATAATTGGTATTCAGTCAAACTATTATTCGTTGCATCTCTAATGGACACCCCCATGAAAAGTAATAAATATAATTGTTTTTATGACTGTATTTAGAACCAGAATTTAATGAATATAGATACTAATGGAACAAAATAGTTATTTTCAAATAAATTTAACAATTAGGATACCAGTAATTAATAAAATATTTGTGAATTTGTGATAATCATTTACTGTTTGCATCAATTATTGTTAATTATCAGAAGATCGATGTTTTAATTATTTTAGATGGATAGTTTAAAATACTAAATATCAGGCAATTACAGCTATCAAATTATTGAAACAGTGGGGGATTTAAAAGGTAATCCTTCTATATATATAAAAAAAGTAACGGTTTGGAAATGGACCAATAAAATTCTGCATAGATCTTTCCAGTACACTCCTAGATTGGCATCCATATTTCTTGTGACCACGGGTCTTTCTTCGTTAATATTAAGAAAACTGTTTCATACAAAAATATGAAAATTGGTGTTATTATAAAGAAATGTTTGATAAACACACTGATGCAGACAGTTTTAAAATCAAATAATTATTTAAAGAGATAATCAATGTTAAAGTTGATCCAAATCGTTCCATAAATAAGTTTATATGAGCAAAAACTATACATAGGAATTTAAACATTTTTACATCATTTAATACATTAGAAGTTCCCAGTGTGCAGACAGCATTAATTTTTTTAATTTGACTCATTTTTTGATGATTTATCTACATTTTAAATTCAAATTTTTGGCATTTCAAGAGGTATTTTTTACATATTTTAGAAAAGGATATTATTTTAAACTGTTGCCAATTTTAAAAACAGTGCAAAGAATAATATTTCCTTCAAATTAAAAATTTATTTACATGTGGCTATTATAATCAGAAAAAACTTTCTAATGAGAATTAACTTTCTAATGAGAATTAAGTGATTACGTGTTAAAAATCAGGAAATTATTGAAAATTACATCATAAAAACTAGTTACACATGAATTTTAAAAGAGAAAGAAAATTTTTAAATAATAAATTCATTATTATGCATTAAAAATAGCAAATGGAGGAAATTTACATTGATGTAAATTTCCTCCATTTGCTATTGAGCTATTTGGTGTTATTACATTTTGGTAAGTACAGGGTTGTTTGGTTTAAACCAGATGATTTTTTTTTTTTTTAAACCATGCTGGTTTTTTCCTCTTTTTCCCTAATGTTGTCCTTTATTTTACCCATTATTGAAAAATGCAAAATCAAAGTTATGCAGAAGCTACAAGCAAAGCTTTAGAAAAATGATGAATTAATAAATTTGCAAAGGTGCCAAACATTTTTAATCCATCAAACTTTTCTTATAAGCTTTAAATCTACATAGCAGACAAATTTTTCTAAAATTAGCTGAGAAGAAAAAAACAAGTAGTTATTTTCTTCTTCCTTTTTTTAAGCCTTTTATTTTTAAATATAGCCAAAATGGCAGATTTGAGCTAAAAATACACTTTTACTACTTAGATTGCTTGATTAATTAAGATTTACTAAGAATTACATATGCCTCAATGATGACATAATCATAAGCAATTCTCTCCATTGGTTACTTTTTGTTCTGTATGCTAATGAATGATTGGCTGTGACTTTTCTTTGCTGTAGGGGAAGATGGGGTACAATGAAACATTACTTGTAAAATCAGTCAAATTTGTCATAGAGAGTTGCAGTTTATATATATGTTATACAACTATATGTTCCAATTACTGATGTGATTTGGATACATTCACACTTCTACAACAGTAGCAATAGAAGATTATTGCTTTTACGCCATTGAAAGTAACTTTCTTTACTAAAAGTAATTTTGTTTATTTTTCCTTGTTGTTATATGTAATAATTATTTTTTCTATACATTGTTTTCTTTGGGTTGTTGTCTTCATACCTCCAAAACCAAACTAAAAAAAAAAAAAAATATTAGAAGTTTGAAAATAAATTTTTATTTAGTAACCTCAGTGCGGGGTACAATGAAACACTTGCAGACGGAGTACAATGAAACATGTTTTATTATAGTAATAAAAGTAGTAAATAGAATATATTAGAAGTAAGAGTAGGAAAACAGAAAAAAAAAAGAGTTTTGTTCTAACCAGGTCAGTAAAAAATGCTCTTGTTAAGCAATTAAAAAACAGAAAGAGAAAAAAAGCTGAGAAGGGATTGTTTTGTAAACAAACTCTGCCTGCTACAGACTCTGATGATGATCCAGATTTTTTTTCCAGGCCCAGCTGGTCATCGAGGTACTAAGAATGAGATATTCACACACAACATGTATGGCACAAGCAGTATCCGTATAAATGAAAACATAAGGAAATATATACTGTTGGAGAAATCATACATTTAAATGAAGTCAAATGTGAAATACTTGATATAAAGACTCCAACCTAGGTTTTTTTTTTTTTTTTAGAAAAAAAAAAACATTAAAAAAAAACTCATTCTGTTGAAACTACCACCCCATATTCCTTCAGGATCAACTGAAATATAAACAGAAATGCTAATTTTTGAAACTGACTTGCACCAATTTAATGTAAAATGAAAGGTATTTCTTAAACTAATAGAATTTTCTTATTTTTCATCTTAGACTATACTATTTTTATCAATTTCCTTATTAATCAAGTTTTGTTTTTGTATTTATCTCATTTTTCATAAAATAAACTATACTGGGTGAAAATTGCTTCTATCATTTGGAGTGTTTCATTGTACCCCGGCATACGGGGTACAATGAAACACTGTAAGACATTTATTTTTTGTTATTTTTCAAGCATAAAGATATTGTTTAGAACCTAATAAAAATTTATTTAGATGGGGAAAATACAAGATTAAAAATATGCATTAATTATATTTTTGTGCATGCAAAATTGTAGATAGGAAAAAAAAATTAGTAAATTTCGTTTCATTGTACCCCGTCTTCCCCTAATCATGGTTATTGGGTTTAGTAAGACTTTGTTTTTCTTGCATTCCTACATTGGGATTGGGGTTTTGCATTAAAATTTTATTCTGTTACCAGCAGGGTTGGCAAGGTTTAAATCAATTGGTTAACCAACTGGTTTTTTTAGAAAAGATGTAATATAACATTTTCTCATTTTTGTAATTTAAGTGTTTCATCAAATTACTGTATATAAATAATTTCTACTTTTAACAATCTTATCCCAGCAGTCACTGTGAGACATAGTGAGTCTAGGTTATATTTGTAAGCATGTAGAATGCATGCGTTGATGAACATATCTGAAGCTCAAAAGATAAAATTTAAAACATGTGAATGTAGCAAAGATAAAACAGATTAAAAATATTCAATATTTTGAATAAAATATTTTCTTTTGAGAAAACACAGATTATTTACAATTAATAACATAAAATGACCTTTAAGATTTCAGTCAAGCTGCAAAAGGAAATTTTCTTGATTGGGAGATTATCTTTTAAGGCTGTTCTCAACTGCTCTACTCAACAAGCGCAAAATGCTTTAACACATTTACAAATTCATTTTTTAACGGAAAGATATAAAATTGGAAGGCCTGACTGGAAGCGATTTGGAATCTAACTGTGTTTTCCATTTTTGATAAATAAATTACCAATTGAGTTATAAGCAATTTTGATCACGTGACAAATATGTTTTTAACCTTCCTTGAGCAGTTATTTTTCTTTCGCATGGAAATTCGGTTCAAAACGCCAACTTTGACACTATTTTCTGAAAGATCTATTGCGTTTGCAAATAATAAAAAAAATAAACAATAAATAAATAAGTTAAAAAAAAAATGTAAAACACAGTTCCATTACATAGTTTCTGAACAACAGCATCTGCTAGTTTCATGCATTTCCAAACAAAAATAAATTAAAACTTATGTCATAAAGTTGCCCTTTCGGATTTGAGAACAGCCTTTAAAAAAGAAACTCACGATATGAAGTCGAATAAGAGGACATTGAAAAATTGGGTGCTAGCGAAGCATCTGTTTTCTTTTAACTAAAATATGCAATAAGATATATTTGAATCGTCTATTGCATAATCGAATCCACTATTTAGATATGACAAAAAAATGGTTAAAATCGAGATAAGGTTCGCATAAGACATAACGGAAAAAAGTCTCGTAAAAATGCCTAAAAATATATATTATTAATTTTTAGTTTAGACACTTAAAAGTAATACATATTATAAAATAGCTTAGAAAAAAATCTTGGGTATTAAGTCTGATGGCTGTTTAAATGCCAGTGTGTAAATGTAGTGGATGCCAACTTTTATAAATCTACTTTCCATTTTAAGATCAATGTTTTCAGTAGTCTAAAAAGCTGGTAAATAGGTATTTCTGTTTATTTTACTGTTGCCTTTTTTACGTGGCAGTTTTTGAGGAGAAGTGTCAAATGACAATACGCAATACTTCTTGAAACATGTAAAGACCCTACTGCTAAATTCAAATCCTTCCAGGAATTCTTTATAAAAAGCTTTACTTTCAATAAAAGATAATAATTGTTCATGCAGGAAACAGAAAAATTTTCTAACAGAAAAATCAGATATCTCAGATTGCAAATATTTCAAAGAAATTATTTTGAATAGCCATGGTAAATTATATTATATTTATGAAACCACACCATATGTTTATTTATAGGGTACTAGTAATCAAAAGATTGTTTATTAAGATTTTCAAGGTATCAATGTTTCACTATGTAGAGCCAGGGCTTAATTTGCACCGGAGCCCGGCTCCGGTACTTCTCAGTTTTCGATAAATATTTAAACATTGGTCGGAATTCACCGGAGCTCATAAATACAGGGCTCCGGAGCCCAGTGCAATAGTGCTTCCGAAAAACCGAAGCCTAAATTACCTTTTCCTTTCTTTCCCATCTCTAAGCTTTTTGTATTCTTTTTTACCAAAACACTTACTATATGTGATGTAATATTTCGCACACGTAGGAGATGGAGATAAAACGGACTCGATTTTTACATCAGTTTTTGGGCTTGGACTGACTCGAGCTCAATCTGTATTATATTTAAAATTTTATTTATTTATGTATAGAAAAAAGAAAAAACTTTTCCTCCTTTAAAGTTACGTATTATATTCTATTTCAAATCATTTTAGTGCTATTTTGATCAGAATGAAGGGAAAACAGAAATCGTGTTTTTCTATTTCAAACTTATGTCGGCGACGTGTTGATGCTGCGCCACTCAAGATACTGAACAATGAATTTGCTTTCAGTTCGATTTTCTTTTGTTACAGTAGGATAATTTTTTATTGGCTGTTTTTTTTAGACATCTAACCTGAAAAGAATATTTTCTGTTTTAGCCAACGAGCATCAGAGTTTTGTTTGTTTAAGGTTTTTTTTCTTCTTTGCGTACGAGTATAAAAATCGCATTAGTGATTTTTCTATTTATTTTGTATCATGAACGGTACCCATGTTAAGGCTCTGCTCTGAACATTTGCGAAGTCACTTTCATTTGTAAGTAGATATAATTGCCATGTATTGTTATTCTGATAGAAAGCAATCAATCAGTGCTTTCCCTTTTTCTATAAAACCATCGATTCTTTCCGATAATGGTGTCAAATTTTTAATTTAATCTGATTTTCAGGGGCTCACCACAAAAGATTTTTATGCGCAAGGAATCGATTATAGTTTAAGATAGTCACCCTTCATAGGATATTTTTCCATTCTTCAGCATATAAATATTAATTTCTGTAAATTTCATTCATTTTTTTAAAAAAATGCATAGCTGCGAACTATCCCCTTTTTTGTGCTAACACTATTTCCTAATCATAATCCTTACCATATTTAATCGCAGAATACTGCAATTAATTAACATTAAAATTAGGCAAAGATTACTATTCAGAAGGAGTGATAACTAAAAAGTGGAATAGTTGACAGCTAAGTATATGCTGATAGATATATTTAAAATTTTTATTTTGCCAAAGAAAAAGATGCTTTAAATTTTGCAAATAATGTACGAAACATAAATATGCAGATTGGGGTGACAGTGGGGGGAGGGGGGTGGTACTGTTGCTGTACCGGTGCAGCAGAATATTAGGGCTCTGGTACTTTTTTTGTTAGAAATTAAGACATGTGTAGAGCATTTTATTTAGGGGCGTCGGCATGGGGGGTGAGCCTCCATCCCCCTCCCCAATATATGTGAAGTTGGGAAATTCTAGATTTTTGAGGCATTTTCTTTTTTAAAAGTAATAGTAAAAAAATTACGAAATTTTTATTGTTTTGGTGATTATTTTGAGTACTGCAACAGTAAACAAGTTATCAAAAGAAATACAAAAAGAAATCAGCCACACTCAATCTATCATTGCATTTTTCATTTCTACAAAAATATTGTACATCTACCAGACCTAAATTTCTCTATTCCTGTCCATCAATAACTGACTAAAACAGGGGTGTAAAAATACCGGGCGACTAAATTTTCAACACTGGCGCCTAGATATGTCTTAGGAAATGAAAAATAATTCGTATTTATAACCTTGATTATTTATGGATTTTTTTTATAGATAGAAATATTTTGTCACATTGAATGTTGATTTGGAAACAACTGAAAGTATTGCTCTTGGCAAATGGTACGAGTTTAAGGTACTATGCAAAGACATGAAATTTAGTGAGCTTTTGATCAAATCAATGAAAAATGATTCTAAATTTCCAATTTTATCAAAGTTACTGCAAATTGTATCTGTAATACATGTGGCAACTGCATCCTGTGAGCGAGGATTCAGCACAATGAATTTTATCAAGAACAAGTTTCGCTCTACTTTGACATCACAAAATTTAAATGATTTATTATTAATAAATTTAAATGGACCTTCTGTAGAAGCATTTGATCCTACAAAAGCAGTTGAACGCTGGTACTTTACATCGAAAACAACAAGACACATGAGCGGTCATAAACATCATAAAAATTTTAAAGCAAATGAGGAAAAACAATAAGTTAACAGTATTGATTTATGGCATTTATTTATAGTCCTTGAAGTGCATTACATATTTGTACTTCTGAGGTGTTTAAAGAAGTTTTTAATGATTATTTGTATTTTACATCAGCACTTCCAATTTTTTTATATCAATATTTATAATTTTATGTAACATTATTTTTTATACAAGAAAAATTTATGTCATGTGTCAGATATATTTAATTAAAAAGAGTAATTTGTGTGTACTATTATTAACTTATACTGTAATTTCATTTTACAAATTTTTTATCGATAGTAACTGGCTCCTAGATTTTCAAAAAATTTTTACACCCCTGGACTAACCAGTTCCTTTATTTCCTCCAAAACTTTGTTCCTTTCTCAAAAATTTCACTCCTCCCAAAAGAGAATCCAGCTATTTTAATCCAAAGGGATTGCAGCTTCTTTTGAAAATTGGAGATCACTTTTAGCACAACAGAAAGGAATGTAGTAACCTACTTGAAACACAGCTATGGGCAAGAAGATTTGATGAGTTTTCACAACTTTGACTAATTTTGCGATTTTTGGACAATATTTTACTCATTCTCATGATTTTTTTGCCGCAAAAATTAGTTAACCCTTCGCTGTCAAGTAAAAAGCGTTATATGAGCAAATGCGGATATAAGAAGTCGTTACTTTAGATAAATTTGTCACATTTTACTTTTATTTGTGTGCGGAAATATATATCAGTCCTGTTCGTTTATTCACATGTGTTTATAAAATTTTAAACCAAAAGTCCAGTGTTCTGTGCTTAAAGCTGTTCTAAAAAGTTACTATAAATCTCAGCACGAAGAAATCCTTCATAATAGGAAAAGAGTTTTCGTGCAAGATTTTGGAGCGAGCGTCTAAAAATCCATTCGAGGATGAAAAAGGTAAAAAATGGACGATTTTAAATTTGGAACAGAAATATGACCATGAAAGCAGTGCATCAACTGAAGAAAAAATATACATGCACTGTAACACTGACACGCTGCACTTGAATAAAATTTTGAAGAAATAAAGATTTCTTTACAGACAAGCTCACAAACAATTATGAATATTAGGATGTAACTGGAGAAGCTGAGTTCCGAAAACACCGTAGAAAAACGGTTTCACCAAAGGCAATAGATAAAAATAATAGCATAGCAATGGACATTGATACACATAAGTTTTACAGTAAAGAATTATAAGAAATACAAGAAAATTTCGGGAATTTAGTAATAGGCTTAAATGACAGTGTTCCCTATATCAAGAGAATATTGCAGCAATGCATTCCATATTTAAATTACAATTGTGCAAGGGAAAAGTTAATAATGTTTCCACCTGGATATGAGAAACCGGATGTACATGACTTGCAGAGTCAAATAGAAATAAACCAAATCCCAACTCACTTAACAAACTTTTTACTCGTGCCATGAAATTCAAAGACTATTTGGGTCACGCCGTCAAACTATATACTCATACCTTAACATTCACAGCAGCTTATCTTTATGGCATTGCATCTAATGAAAGAATCTTTAGTCAAATAAAAATTCAAAAAATATATAATTGCAAGCTACAATGAGGGATGACAGACATGACAGCCTAATGCTTTTAAAATATGAAAGTGGAATAGGGAATTTTATTAAACTAAGCGATGTTATTAACAGGTGGTCTTCTTTGAAGACCACAAGAATTAATATTAATTGAAAACTAGTCGGATGTGCCAATCCCAAAATTTTCTTCTACTCCATACATGAATGCCTCAAAATTTGCAATCACAGCCAAAATTAAATGACAATTCTTTGCCTATAATAACAAACTCTAAAGGTATAGATTTGTTGAATTGTGTGCATTTAAAAAGCAGATATAAGCATAGCATTTTTCAAAAAAATCATTCAATTTTGGCACCCAGCCTCTTAGATGTCTGCAACCAAAATTCCTTACTCAAAGTGCACAAAAACGATAGCTTTGGACAGTATAGACCCAAACCTAATAAGGATCTATTTATGTGGAAGTGCTACTTATGTGGAATATGAAATTTGACTAAATTCCGTGCATTAGTTTTTGAGATACAGCTATCGCAAAATCGTGAAAAATGCTGCATAGCAGCGCCCCCTGCTATATGATATATACATAAAAAGCTAATCTGCATCAAATTATGTCAAGGTTTAACAGAATATGATGTTTGATCAAATTCCATGCAATAGTTTTTGAAATATAATTATCGCTAAAATCATGTAAATCGTGAAAAATGCCAAATAGCAGCGCCATCTGTTGGACGATTTACACCAAAAACAAATCAGCACCAATTTTTATCAAGGTACAGTCAAACCTCGTTAACATGAACTGTTTCCGATTGCTTCGTCCAGTTGTATGTAATGTAGTTAAGTTCCGATAACACGAACTACTTTTAATATGAACAAAAATGTTTCCCCTTGAGTGTTCACGTTAACGAGGTTCAACTGTATAAGTGAATCTCTAAAGTTTTATTAAATTTCGTGCATTAGTTCTTGTGTTAGAGCGCCCACAAAATTTGTATCACATACAGACAGACAGATATTTTCTAAAAACAGTCGAATCGTGTTCAGGACTTACTAAAACGTATAAATCAGTCTAAAACCGGAAGTCGAATTTTTTCACGAATACAATTCTTTCTTCTTGTAAAGATAGAAGAAAGTAAAAAGCGTATTTATTTTTTTTAGTAAACAAACCCATGATTAGAATTTTTATGTTTTCAGTTTCAGAATTTTTCTTTGGAAAGGAATTTTTTATGCAAAAGTAAAATATCATTATAATTATTACACACGTTGTGCACATCATTTTAGTCGAAAATTGGAGCAATTTGTTCCAAGTTGGGAAATTTTCGGATTTCCCCCCTCCCGAAAAAATATCTGTGGCTATGCCCCTGATTTTATTCATGGAACATAAGACATAGCTTTTACTAAAAATGTTTAAATTTTAAATGATTTCAATTTTCTACATAATTGATAGTAATTATTTAATTTAAATTACAGTAGAAGGTCTTTATTAAAAACGCAAGGTTGTGCGTTATATAGAATTTTGCATTATATGGATCACATGTCACATCATTAAATTTACCTTATAAATATGGTCAAATATGTCTGAAACATATCAAAATACATTAGAATATCTTTATACTTATACTGTATTCTTTGTTACCAAGAGTTATCCAAATAATAAATTTTTCCATAATATAGGTCAGACATTGTTAAATTTACTTTATAAACATGATCCAAATATACCATCCCTTATATTAGACATTATCAAAAATGCTTATTGTAATAATAGCATTTTTTTCATTAAAAAGTTCTTAAATTAGGAGATAAAGAACTAATGTATCAAATTTAATCCTCTAGAGAGTAGCAATATTTTTACAATGTGGAAATGCAGGTGCTTTTGAACTGCAAAATTCATTGTTTACGCCTGAGAAGTTGTGCGTTATATGGAGAATTGCATTATATAGAATTGCGTTAATAAAGATCTTCTACTGTATCTTTAAATGAAGTTATATTACTTATATATCCAACAATGTTTATTTTTATCAATAAATATGTATGTATATGCAATAGGAAAGTATATTAAAAAAAAAAAACACAGTTTAAACGAAAAAAACCGGGTTTTTTGGTTTTGGTTTGTTGGTAAAAAACACGGTTTTTTACCAACCCTGGATAAGTATAATTTAAAATTAAATTTGATTATTTAATTTTGCAGTTAAGTCAAAATATTTTATGCACTATAAACATTACTGAAATTGCATTTTTAGCAATGTCTACATGGGGTGTACTGGAAAATGACTAATTAACCAACCCAGTAATGGACATTAGATGCAACGAATAGTGGTTTGGCCGAATAACCGAATATTTGGCCAAGTTACAGCCGAATAATGAACTTATTGTTACCTAAAAACAAAATAGTATGCACTATATGCACAATTCTTGTATATTTCACAATTAAAATGTATTGTTTTCTTTAAAAAAATTATTTATATACAAATTTTTAATTTTTTAAAGCATTATTTTACTTTGAAAAAATATTCGGCTATGTTCGGCCTAAAAATTGCCTTATAATTCAGCCCCCCCCCCTAAAGGTTAAAATTCAATATTTGCTTTAGTAGCCAGTGGCCGGTAGAAGCTGTATGTTTAGTAGCCACTACTGTCAAGTTAGTGGCCACTTATCGTAGTTTGTAGATTTAAATAGTTTTACAAGTAATGTTTTTAAAATATTTATGTTACGAAGACATCTTTTAATATATATAAAAATAAAACTATCCACAGTGTCAGTTTACTTACCCCAACAAAAACAATTAACAGTTATTTTACATTAAAAAAAGAGAATTTATCGAACAATGTCGTACAAGACCTAGGTCAAAGATTGGTTCACATCTCCAATACGTCACTGTGTAGCCCGAGATCAGAATTCTTTCTGAAAATAGGCCTAAAATATTTCCCGTTTGACAAAATTCGCAATTCATTTTTGAAATTGTTTTAAGAAATTTGCAATTATTTTATGCAACCTCTTGCTAAAATTCACAATTTTTTCGCCGTTCGTTCAACAGAATTCACGATTTTTTTTCACGATCATTCGACGAAAGTGACGATTTTATTATGCGATCTCTTGATGAAATTCACAATTTTTTCTACGATCAATTGACGAAATTTGCGACTTTATTTCCTCGATCTTTCGCAAAATTCGCGATTTTATTCCGCGGTCGTTTGACGAAATTTACTTTTTTTACGATCTTTAGACGAAATTTGCGTTTTTTTCGCGATCTTTTGACGAAGTTTGCGTTTTTTTTCGCGATCTTTTGACGAAGTTTGCGTTTTTTTCGCGATCTTTTGACGAAGTTTGCGTTTTTTTTCGCGATCTTTTGACGAAGTTTGCGTTTTTTTTTTCGCGATCTTTTGACGAAGTTTGCGTTTTTTTCGCGATCTTTTGACGAAGTTTGCGTTTTTTTCGCGATCTTTTGACGAAGTTTGCGTTTTTTTTTTTCGCGATCTTTTGACGAAGTTTGCGGTTTTTTTTCGCGATCTTTTGACGAAGTTTGCGTTTATTTCCGATCTTTTGACGAAATTTGCGTTTTTTCGTGGATCTTTTGACGAAATTTGCGTTTTTTTTCGCGATCTTTTGACGAAATTTGCGTTTTTTTTTCGCGATCTTTTGACGAAAATTGCGGATTTTTCGCATTTTTTTGATGAAATTTGCGTTTTTTACGCGATCCTTTCACGAAATTTGCGTTTTTTTCAGCGATTTTTTTATGGAAATCGCGGGTTTTTTTTTTTCGCGATTCTGAAATTCACAGCAAATTTTCTGAAAGGTTACAGAAGGGCGGAGCTGTGTTTTTTCTGCACCAGATTAACGAAATTCCCGTTTTTTCAAGATCCTTTGACGAAATTTGCACTTTTTTCGCGATATCTTGACAAAATTTGCACTTTTTTCGCGAACTTTTGACAAAATTTGCGGTTTTTCGAGATCCTTTGACGAAATTTGCAGTTTTTTCGCGATTTTTTGACGAAATTTGCGATTTTTTCGGAATCTTTTGACGAAATTTACGGTTTTTTTCGCGTTCTTTTAACGAAATTTGTGGAGTTTTTCGCGATCTTTTGACAAAATTTGCGGTTTTTCGTGATTTTTTGACGAAATTTATGGTTTTTTTGCGATCTTTTGACGAAATTTACCGTTTTTTCGCGATCTTTTGACGAAATTTGCGGTTTTCCCTTTATCTATTGGCGAAATTTAAGGGGTTTTCGCGATCTTTTGACGAAAATTGCGGGTTTTTGCGATACTTTGATGAAATTTGCAATTTTTACGCATTCCTTTCACGAAATTTGCGTTTATTCCGCGATTCTTTGACGGAAGTCACGTCTTTTTTCGAGATTCTTATGAAATTCTCGTTTTTCCCGTGATTCTTTGACTTTTTTTTGCGAACGATTGACGAAATTGATATCTTTCGGCGACCATTTGTCAAAATTCGCGATACTTTTATGCCGATTTTTTTTAATTTTCGGAACCAAATGCCTTCAATGTGAACATCAATGCGATTTTCTTTTTCTTTTATGATTCCGCGGAAATCGATTAAAAAAAAAAATAAAAAAAACGGAAAAGTGGCATTTCTGACATGTACTATTACATGAAAAATAAAGATCGCCACTTTGGCGATCAGATGCACATCATAAAGTCGCCAATTTTTTACATTTAGTCGCCCTGTGGCCGGTGGCGACCGGGAATTTTAACCTTTACCCCCCCCCCCCCCCAAAAAAAAAATTGTTAGCAAAAGTTCCTCATCAGGTATTGTCTAGTTATATTTTAACAAATATTATGTGTGTTGTTGTTGCATTTTAAAATAATGACAAAATCTGAAAAGTACTAGGAAATATAAGTTTCAACTTTCAGATGAAATAAAATAAAAAATAAGAAATCTTAATATCTTAAGAAAAACCACTGATAGAAAGGATGAAAGGAATATCCTCTAAAATGGTGGAAAGAAATTATTGTAGAATTTATAAAGCTCACAATTAACAAAAACATTTTTATCATTTATTATTATCATTATTTTTTTTTCTTTGCTGTCAGCAGATAGCACTAGAGTTCTTTATAGGTATAATTCAAAATATTATTGAAAGAAATATTTTTTTATGTAACAAGAGATAAATGTTAAACTTCCCATTATGATAAAAAAAAAAATGTTGAATTTGCTTGTACAGCTGTATTAAAACAATTTTGAATAGATTAATTTTAAATTTAACAGATTATGTTAGCTTATTACAAGCAGATACTTTTTGTACTTACTGATACAGCATAAAATTTTTTTAACTTGATTCCTAAATTAAGGCTCGTTTACACGGAGCTAGTTTACTAGCAAAAGCCTGCAAGATAAGAAGCGAGCGAGTCAGCTACCGAGATAGTGGTCGTTTACACACGATCTTGTTTACTCGCTCAGTAGCCAACTCGCTATTGCATCACTTGCTGCGTTCTAAAGCTTTCTTTTATGTTTTTTTTCTGTAAACAGTGTTTGTTTTTATATTAAGTGCAGAGTTTTCCTGCTTTTTTTCTTTTGTGTGTGTGTTCGTGGAAAAATGAAGTGGAACGCAAATGATATTGCTGATTTTTTAAATGTATACCAAGTACACTGTGTTATGGAACATAAAACACACAGATTACTGCAATACGAAATTAAAAGATGAAATTTGAATTTTATATTCTAATGCTCATTTATAAAATTTCATTAATTTTTAAGGTTTTAAGACCCGTGTCCATTATTGTAACGCTTCATTTGTCTATTTTCAGTAATGGACACCCCATGAAATCACTGTTAACTAGTTTGTTGTGGTCATCACAAAACTTTCTTCTATATAAATCATATCAATTAAATCATTTAAATAGTACAAGAAATTACATCAATTTAGCACCATTTCATATCTGAATTTGAAGTTTGATGAAAATTCGTGCATTACTACTTGAGATAGAGCTGTAGGGGAAATTCTGAAAAATGCAGCATAGCAGCGCCACCTGTTGGGCGATTTACACCAAAAACTAATCAGCACCAATTTATATTAGGGACTACTTGAATATAAATTTCTATTATATTCCGTGCATTAGTTCTTGAGATAGAGCGCCCACAAAATTTGTGTCACATACAGACACACAGACAGACATTTTGTAAAAACATGTTTTTCGGAATCCCTGACCTCTAAAACGTGTAAATCCGTCGAAAACCGAAAGTCGAAAATTTTTACGAATCCAATACTTTCTTCTTGTAAAGATAGAAGAAAGTAAAAATGCAATTTCAATGATGTTTAATAGGGAATAAAATCTTTTAACTGAAAATCTAATTAATCACATTTAATTTTTAAATTGCACTTATTGGAATATTAACTGTGAAAAGTAGTGGAAAATATACGAATCTATGCACTGATACAAAACTTTTTTTTCAGATTTTTTTTTTCTTCCAATTATTGCCCTTTAAATACCCTGTACAGTCTCAATAATTTGATAACTGCAATTCCCCGACATTAGTATTTTAAAATATCTACCTAAAATAATTATAACATTCACCTTGTGATAATTATGGTAGTTATTTCAAACAGTGAATAATTCTCAAAAATATTTTATTTATTGGTATCCTATTTGTTAATTTTGTTCGAAAAAATCTATTTTGTTTCATTGAGCTTTCAACTTTTTTCCCACTCGCTGAGCTGCCAGATAGTTCACTAGCGAACGTGTTTACACGGGGCGAGTTTACTAGCAGCTAGTGAATTCGCCGGCTTGTAGCTAGTAAACTTGCTCCGTGTAAACAACGCTTTAGCCTCTTATATAAAAATGGGTAGATAAAACCCATTCGAGGTATGAAAGTTAATGGAAAAACATGGGTTAGTTAATTTCAAATAAAATTTTCATTATACATGATAAATATAAATTGTCAAATTAAAAAGTTATACTGTGTAAATATAAAAACATTTATTACAGTATTATTCGGCCAAGGCCGAATAATGGACTTGATATTCGGCCGAAGCCGAATATTCGGCAGACAGGCCGAATGGGACGAATATTCGTTGCATCTCTAATGGACACCTCCCCCTAAAACCTTAAAAACAGGGTTGGCAGGTTTTTGACATGTGTTAGTTTATGTCGGGTTTAAACCATCATGTCAAAAACCATCTGTCAAAAACCTCAAATACTACACTGATCTGTAAAATTTCACATTAAATGCCACACATAGCATTTAAATTTCTCTAACTGTATATCAATAATTAAGACATAGTTAGTAAAGTATTATTGATAAATGCAACTTTTTAACAGGGTAAAATTTTTTATTTATTTATATATTTTATTTTTTTTGTAAAGTTATGCTTTTCTAAAAAGCAGACATTAAGATCCCCTGAACTGTACATTTTTTTTTTCTTACTTAAAATCGTTTTAATTTCTCTATTACTTTTGAGAGCAGCATTACCTAGGTTTTTTTTAATAGAAAAGTGCAATTTTTTTGTGTATATAACAAGATAATGTGCATCAATTTTATTCTAGTCTAGGCAATAACCATTTCATTCAAAATTGAAATTGGATTATTAATCTTAAACATTTACAAAATAAGAGAAATAATTTTTTTTTTTTTTAAAGCCTAAAGTCAAAATCTTTTTAAAACATACTTTCTTTAAATATATAAAAATATGTTTTCAATTTAAAAACTGAACAAAATTGGCTCATTTTCTAAAAGAAAATTTACTTTAGCCCCATATTGAAAAAGTGCATTAATTGAAGGGATCAAATCATGAAACCATACCATTAATTGGCTTACATTTTGCATCCCAACCATCAGGGGGCAACGGTTGACTGATGTATCAGTTGATTCAGCTTGCATTTGGGCTACAGAGAGAATTTATGGTTGCTTACCCATATTGATTGTGTATGAAGCTAAAGAATCCCCTTTCCTGTCTTCTTATTTCAGTGCAATAGGGAGGACCGCATTACTTGGTGGAAAGGTATCGGTATTATTAAATGCCATAGCTGAACCTCCTTCAAAACTTGCCTATCTAGCAATGCTTTTGCTATCAATATCAAGTCCTATTAGCTCAGCACCAATTAAGAGACAGGCTATTTTCTAACGCTTCATATAATATTCTAAACTCAGAAATCATTTGGTTGTAAATAAATGTGCTAAACAGGTTGTGTGCTTCAGCATGCTGCAGGGTAAAATTGATCCCGATTATTTAATTGAAAATGATTTTCTTCTGATTGAAAATTCCAAAAAATAAAAATATTTCATTGTGATTAATAATTACATTTTTTTTATTATTAAATTGCAATAATTTTAAATAAAACATAAATCATTGACTTATTTAATGTTTGCCTATTGTTGTTAAAATATGTTTTAAGCCTGTTACATGTTTTTGACAGTTTTCGATGGTTTAAACCAGTTTATGACGCAAGATTAATTTTAACACAATTATTCTAATTGGTAAACAAATCATATTAGATGTGAAATTCCAACTGGGCGAAAAATGTCCGGACCAGGATTCGAACCCGGGACCTCCTGGCTGAAGCCGCCAGTGCTCTGCCATCTGAGCTATCCCGGACGATTCTGGTCGAACTTTTTCACCCAGCTAACCTTGAAGAGTTCTGGGTTAGGAGTTCTAGACTGCTACTGCTCTTTAGTGGTAGATATTTGAGATAATAGCAATGTGTGAGGGAATGATGGTCTAACATGGGGAAACATATAATTGATTGAGTAGACTATATAATAGTAAAAAATAATATTTTTATTATTTTTTGTAATGTACCAAATAAGAACTTTATTTTGCTTAGGGTATTTTTAATTATTTTTATTTCTGGATGGAAAGAAATAGGCAATAAAATATGGTAGTACAGGTGGGGGAAAGGTGAGGGAATGATGTTTGCATGATATATATTACATTTTTAAATACTAAATTTATTTATTTTTAAATTTTACTTTCAGTCCCTAATAAACTATGTTTGGACCTTCTAATAAAAATAAAAATAAATAAAAATGTAATGAAATTAAGAGCATTTATATGACAGGGAAACACTTTTTGCACTATTGTAGAGAATAACCAATATAATAATGTCATATACATTAATATTGTAATAATTATGTAAAACTTTATAAATACTAGTGATATTTAATAAAATTATTAACTGCATTTTATATTAAATAGTTAACACTACTTCAAATTGATAATTATTAAACAATTAACTGTCTAATTAGGAACATATTATACATTTTTAAGCCTTAAGAGCAAGAATCTGAGAGAGTGTCACACCTGTGATTCATGACATCTCAGATTTTCTCCAAAAAATTACCAGTTGTTACTTACCTTGTTAAAAGACAAAATCTAGAATTTTTTTTTCCAAAGTTGAGTTGTTCATTTTTTATGGGCCCCCAAAGGTCACCGTGCAGTGCAAAAAATTGAGCATTTTTAAAAGACATTAAAATTGCTATGACCCACAATTCTTTGCGCAAACAACTTGCCACAAAATTCTTGTTATGCATGGGATGTAGGAGGGTTCAACTTTATATAATAGATGAGAAGTCTGTGGCAACTTGTTGCCGCAAGGTCACTGAAGGTCACAAACTTATGCATTTTCGCTGTTTTTTATTATTTTTAAGGCCCAATAACAGCTTGCGCGTTGAAGTTGCCATGGCAAAAGAAGTGTCATTTGAAAGACATGTATTAGCACTTTTTAAAAATGTACATATAATTGAGGCAAGTTTGATGCGCTTTTAGTAACAGAGCGCCAAAATGTGAAAAATGTCATATTTGACCGATATTCAAACTGTCATAATTTCCTGCGGCAATGACATTTTGAAATAATTCTTTTGCCATTCTTTTATTCTATTATTGCTCTTTATGAAAAAATAAACTCCATTGAGGCATGTACCTTTAAGAAAAAAAAATGATTTTTTTAAACATATTCTATTCCGGTAGTCAGGACTTTTTTGCTTTTCAGAACAACTCGTCTGAATAACATTTTTTTTTTTTATATTTTCTTGGCTGTATGAATGGATATATTTTAATATATTGTGACACATATATGATAGATGTTATTTAATTTGACAATCAAAATTCTTGGCATTTATAATCTATATTGATAATAGAAGTATATTCAGCTAACGCTAACACTATTAATAATTAAAAAAAAAAAAAAACCCACAAACATATAATTGTTCCTTATAAGACTCTTGAATATCTTTTAAGCATGGAACTGTAAAAGGATCAGCCCCAGACAATTGTATAGGACCAGAGAAGATGGTATCGCATCTGGGGTAACATGTTTTAATCCACAATCATATTTTAAAGTTGTTCCATAAGCAACATCTTGTAGAGAATCTGTTGTAAACAAAAAATCTAAAAAATGATCAACCTTACTCATGTCGAGACAGTTTCTACTAATTGTGTGTACAAGAGGCATATTGCCAGCCCCAAATTGTGCTCTCAATTCTCTTGCTCTCCTTACCATTCTCTGTGAGCATTGGAATTTCTCTATAACTTCTGATTTTGTGTATTTTTGAGGATCCAATAAAGCTAGCTTCATCTTTTGAGATGGAGTGCTTTTAAAGGCTGCTACTATCTCTTTTAGACATTCATCTTCAGCTTCCGTCTTGCTGCAGCTGCTACTGTCTGAAACAACCTTTCGAAATTCATGTTCTTGCTCTGGGGCCAGTTTCTTGGTTAACGTTGCTTTAAAATTATTGGTAACTTCAGAGTATTTTCGTTTCATATAGTGAATGGTACTTGCAGAAAGTTTTGAAACAGGAGATTTCAACTGAAATTTAACAGGGCTTACACCTTCTGTTAATGATTTTATAAGTGAATTTGTCTCGGTCTTATCAGTTTCCACTAACAGAGAATTACGAACTTCAAATGTTGGATCGCTGGACGTGATGTCGGCTATCTAAACTTCATCGTTCATTTGATGTAGATCTTTTGAAAGAAGATAATCTCTATGCTTTGGACAAACAGTTCCTCCAATTGGAAAGTTTACAGAAGAATTATATTTACATATTAATTCATATGTTGCCCAACTTGCAGACCTAACACCTTTTTCTTTTCTTTTCCTGTTTTCCTTGTGATAAGGGTGTAAACATACAGCTGGAACATTCCAATAAGTACCAAAACCAAAACGATGCTTTGCACAAAGTTTAAATCCTTCAGGTAAAACTTTACCACTTCTGCTAGATATTAGTTCTTTTTCAGACACACTTCTATCAGGTGCTTTAACATTTATTCTTTCTAGATAATTTCTTCACATCTGCTGCCAAGTCCTGTTCTGAAAACAACTCATCCTTACGACTTTTGCCGTGTCTTCCACAGTTCAATAGCTCATTATAAAAAAAACAATCTGTATAAGGATCCGAATTAAGTTCTTCCATGTTTTATAAAACAGTTTTTTTAACTAAGAATATATAAACATAAGTATGAAAATATCCAAATTAAAAATTCGCAACTTTATTTTTTAAATGGATGAACAAAGGTAATTCTTATTCAACAGAAATATTGTTCTGATATTCCAGAATAGCCAACCATGTGATAACAGTAAGGCAAACAAGCGAAGAGCTGAGTTGGGGTTTTTTTTCTCTGTGCAATTTTATTTTACTAAAATTATTGTTGCAAATGTAAAATATTTTATCAGTAATACTTTTAAAAAAAAATACCCTTTATAAACAAAAAAGAAAATAATAATTTTATTTTTTAATGGATGAACATAAAGAATTCTGATTGCACAGAAATATTGTTCTCACGGTTCTAGAATATTTTACCAAGTAATACTAGTAATACAAAAAAAAAGAAGAGTTGAGATATTTTATTTTTCAGAATTTTGTGTTGCTGAAATAATGTGATTATAAACTTAAAATATTTTATCAATGATTTTTTTAAAAATACTTTACAAAAATTAATCTTATCATCAGATACAGCCTTTTTTTTAAATGAAGGAGCATTATAAATTCATTCATATTCCACAGAAATATTGTTTTGAAGTTCGGCATTTTTCACTATGTAGTAATAGTAATACAAACAAGGGGAAGGTTGGAATATTTTGCTTTGAATAATTTTATGTTCTGAAATTAATGATTTTAAATTAAAAATACTTCATCAATAATGATTTTAAAATGTACCTTATATTAAAAAAAAAAGACTAATATCTTTATATATGTGCATTTTATTCAGTTATAATTTTGTACAAGTTTCAGGTGATTTTTTAACAAATGTTAAAAATTAAACAAAATATTCCAAAATATGTATAAAAGTATAAAACTTTGTAAACCTTTTGCTTTTAGTCTATTAAATGTGAAAAATTATAGTAAATTTTTAAACAGTAATGGAAAAATCATATATGCATTTCACAGGTATATACCAAATAGAGAACATGTCGGTGATTTTTTGAATTTTAAAACTAAATAATTGTCCTCAATAAATATAAACGCAACAATACATAAAATATATCAATTCATACAGCCAAGTAAATGTTAAAAAAATTGTTATTCAGACGAGTTGTTCTGAAAAGCAAAAAAGTCCTGACTACCGGAATAGAGTATGTTTAAAAAAATCATTTTTTTTTCTTAAAGGTACATGCCTCAATGGAATTTATTTTTTCATAAAGAGCAATAATAGAATAAAAGAATGGCAAAAGAATTATTTCAAAATGTCATTGCCGCAGGAAATTATGACAGTTTGAATATCGGTCAAATATGACATTTTTCACATTTTGGCGCTCTGTTACTAAAAGCACATCCAACTTGCCTCAATTATATGTACATTTTTAAAAAGTGCTAATACATGTCTTTCAAATGACACCTCTTTTGCCATGGCAACTTCAACGCGCAAGCTGTTATTGGGCCTTAAAAATGGTAAAAAACAGCGAAAATGCATAAGTTTGTGACCTTCAGTGACCTTGCGGCAACAAGTTGCCACAGACTTCTCATCCATTATATAAAGTTGAACCCTCCTACATCCCATATATAAAAAGAATTTTGTGGCAAGTTGTTTGCGCAAAGAATTGTGGGTCATAGCAATTTTAATGTCTAAAAAAACGCTCAATTTTTCGCACTGCACGGTGACCTTTGGGGGCCCATAAAAAATGAACAACTCAACTTTGGAGAAAAAAACTTCTGGATTTGGCCTTTTAACAAGATAAGTAATAACTGGTAATTTTTTGGAGAAAATCCGAGATGGCATGAATCACCCCATAATGCTAGGTGTGACACTTTCTCAGATTCTTGCTCTTAATTATTAAAATGATAATAATGTAGTATTCATTTTAGAAAGAAAAAGGGACAGGATGCTAGTTCCAAAAAAAGGGTACTATTTCATGAAGAAATATGTTAGTAATGTCTAATGTGTTTAGTAATGATATAAGAAAAAAAAAAAAAAAAAAAGAATTTTTAGTATGATAAATAAAGTGTCCCTAATTTTTAATAATTTTATGAATAACAAATTGAAAAATACAATTAAATAACATATTTTAATAATATCCTGTATTTTCTAAAGAAATAAAGTTCCATATTTTTGCAAGATCTTGGCCACATGAATTTAGAAATATCGTTGAATGGGGAAGTTTTTTACAAAAAATCTCTGGCTATAACTACAGGTGAATTTCAACTATTTTTTTTTAAGGCACGGTGCATTTTGCCAATCAAATGGCAAAGGTGCAGCACCATTAAAAAAAAAAATCCTAGAAGAAATAGTATAATTACAGGATTAATAAAAACTGCAAAAAAGTAATTTCATTAGTAACACAAATAACAAAACTAACAAATATTATTTGCAGCTTGTTTTGCATTTGTATTTAGGAAAATTATTGTAAACCGATAAAATCTAAACTTACACACATGTATGTATAAGATAAGACAAAAGAATTATGAAAATGAGTTAAACCCATTTATATAGGATAAATATAAGTTAGCCACTTATATCTGAAATCCTCAAAATATTTAAGTAACAGCACTATTAACTCTCAGAGTGAATTATTAATTAGCATTTTGCTGCCTTTTCAATCCCTAATTATTATTTTTTTATTTAGTATATATGAGTTACAAAGTTAAAAACATTTATTCAACCTATACAGAAGAAGCTCTTGCTGAGCTTAGCATTTTTATACCAATTATTTCTTTGGTACTTTTCGGTTAGCTGGGCGCCAGTGTTATATATACATATGTATGTATATCTATATATACATATGTATGTATATATAGATATACATACATATGTATATATAACACTGGCGCCTGGCTAACCGAAAAGTACCAGTTCTCTTTCTCTTTGCATTCATTTAAATTTAGCTTTGAAAAGATGTCTTTCTTTCATTCTTCTTTAACTTGAGATTGCTGTTAAAATTACTATTTATTCTTTTACTTGTAGAAATGTATTACACCTGCTATGTGTAAAATCAGGGTTTCCCTCAGGTTTAAAAAAGGGCAGGGTGCTTCGTGTAGGAAAAGGGCACTTTCAGATTCCGAAAGGCATCTTTTGAATTCTTAAGGGCACTTTTTAAAGGCATTCTTTTCATTTTTAAAACTACTTTTAATATTTAATAGACAGGACGCTATGCTAAAGATGTCAATGAGTCAATTTTTAGTATGCAAGTAATTTTTTTTTAATAAACAAAGGAGTAAAAGCACTTTTTTGAACTGGGGGCAACAAGGGTGCTAATGTTTTTCATCAGGGGCAAGAGGGATTCTATTTTGTAAACCTAAGGCAGGCAGGGTGCAGCACCCTCCTGAAACTGTCTACGGGAAACTCTGTAACATTATATAAAATAATGCATATTACCTAAAAGAATTTATAACATTGCAAATTATATTAGATTTAAATATCATTTTGAAATGAAACTGCTTTAATTTGGATAAATACTTTAAAACAATGTTTTTTATAAACTCAACTGTTTTTAATTTTTTACAATACTCACGAATTAAGCTTAGAAACAATTATTTAAAGTTCTTTTTTTGTTTATTCATGAGTCAAAATACCTATAGAAACTTTCAAATTATGTTTATGTTAGATTTTAATACTTTTTTTGACATTTTAAACATTTAGAAAATTTTTGATTTAAATCAATGATTTTTTTTAAATCGGTTGATTAAAATCATGATTTTAAATCATTGACACCCTAGTTTAAATATTAAATTATTTCAATTTTCTACATTATTGATTGTAATTATTTAATTTAAATTAATTTTAAATGAAGTTATATTACTTATATAACCAACAATGTTTATTTTTATCAATAAATATGAATGTATATATAATAGGAAAACTTATTTAAAAAACCCGGTTTAAACCAAATAAACCGGGTTTAGTTTTTTTGAAAAAAAAAAAAAAACGGTTTTTTTACCAACCCTGAGGGGTGTTTATTACTGGCACTTCTACATTATAAGTTTCATTAATATTATTATTATTATTTCTTTTCTCTCAAAGCAAACCCTTAAGACATAAAACCGATCTTTAACAACTTCTGTAACTTAATTGTTTTTACTTACATGGGGAGGTATTAAACCCTTTGAGCCCCTCTTTGACTATGCTCTTACAATATTTTCTGCTTCCTGACTGGTTTGATTGCCAGATTACGAAATATGCAAGGTAGAGTTATATACATAAAAAATAATAAAGAATAAAATACTGAAATTTTATTAACCACATAAAACAACTTAAAAGTAGCTATTTATAAAAGTTTTGGTGTTATATTGCATTTTAGTAGGCACAATTTAAAAATTAAATTTGATTATTTAGGTTTTCAGTTTAAATCAAAATATTTTATGCACAGTAAACACTATTAAAGTTGCATTTTTAGCAATGTCTAGTATTACTGGAAAATGACTAATTAAGCATCCCTGTTTTCACCTGTAGAACACCCTTCTTAAAACGTTAAAAATAAATGAACTTTTATAAATGGAATTGCTACTAGTATATAAAATTCAAAGTTTTCTGTTACTACCAAAACAAAAAGCTGCAAATTTTGCCAAAAAATAAATAAATAAAGATATATAAATTTATTAAATGAAGCTCTTAGCATGTTCATTAAGATTTTCACCAGGTTTGGCACGGTTTAAAGTTTAAACCAAGTGGTTTTAACCATGGTTTAAACCAATTGGTTTTTTTTGTCAAAAAAATCATTTGGTTTTTTTTAGAAAAAACCTAATACATTTTCTCTTTTTTCTAATTTAATTGTTTTAAATTATTGATAGAAGTAATTTCTACTTTTAACACTTCATCTCAGCAGTCAACATGAGACATAATGGGCCTAGGTCATGTTTCTATGCATGTAGAATGAAAATTAGCATGTGCTGATGAACATATCTGGTATCCCAAAGATTTTCTTAAAAATGTGAAATTAGAAAAGATAAAATACAGATAAATAATATTCAATATTTAGCATAAAATATTTTCATTTAAAAAATGCAGATTATTTACAGCAGTTAATAACAAAATACAATTATCTTTAAGATTTTGGTTAAGTTGTAAAAGAAAATTTTCTGGATTGGGACTGGAGAAGATTATCCTTAAAGAATTTAAAAGAGTAACGTAAGATATCAAATCGAATAACACAGCTTGCAAAAATTGAGTGTTAGTTACAGCATTTCAATAATACCAATCAATCTTTTCTGTTAGTTGCTGAATCTCTTTTCTGTTAGTTGCTGAATCTAACGGCCAAAAATGTTGACTTGGACACTTGGAGTTATCACTCAGAAAACAAAATAACCAGAAGTATTTGGATATTAAAATAATAATAACCACCACAGAATAATATATTATATTCATGAAACTGCATCAAATGTTTATTGATTGATTATTATATTATTAATCAAACGATTCTTCATACGATTTTCAAGGTATCAGTTTCACTGTGTAGAGCGGTTCACTTTGAACATAAGACATAGCTGATTACTAATAATGTTTAAATTAGAAATTACTTCAATTTTCTATATAATTGACTTCAATTATTTAATTTAAATATTTTCAAAAGTTATATTACTTATATAATATCAAAAAATGTTTATTTTATCAACAGATATGCATCTATATGCAATAGGAAATTATATTAAAAAAAAAACCCGGTTTAAACAAAAAAAAAACCCTGGTTTAAACCAAATAAACCGGGGTTTTTTTTGGTTTTTTACAAAAAAACCCGTTTTTTTTTCCAACCCTGATTTTCACTGAAAAACATTGAAACTTCGAAACATTATTTTCTGCTTCGTGATTGGATTGATTAAGAGAGTGAACAATAATGCAAGATTATAAAATATGCAAGAGGGAGTTATGAAAAAAAAATAATAAAAGCTAAATTTTTATTGGTCATTTTTGTAAACCACATTGAAGGGTGTCCATTACTGGCACATTTACCCAATATAAAATGGCTTCATTTTGAGAGTTGCAATGAATAAATCATGCATAACATTTTAAATAAATTACAACTCATATTTTAATGAAGTTCTGATAACACACGGAGCAAAGCAATATTCGCCCCTCCCCCTCCTACACACATAACAAAATAATAATAATAATTCTTTGTAAAATTCAACCTTAGATTTACAACTCGTATAAGTTTCAAAGACATATACGAATAAATTTGTTATTTAGTTCTTTAATGATGTAGTAGTATGTCTATAAATTGGTTCTCGATTAATAACCAGTTACGGCAAATATTTTAAAAAGTTAAATGGAATATAAATAATCAATAAATCAGACTTCATTCTCGGAAGAGAAAGGTAAGAAACTTGCAGTAATTGTTTAAGTAATAGGTATATTTCTTTAAATTCTATTGGATCAATACGCATCTTAAATTATAAAAAAAAAGTAAATAAACGTTTAGAAAATAGAAAAATAAAATAATGAATTACTGGACAAAAGAGATGAGATAATTAGAAAAAAAAAATAATCAGTGCAACAGTTAATTCTATAAATTGGGTGAAAATTCAAGTTAATATTAGTATTAAATTAATAAACAAACACGGGACAATTACTATTAATAATTTATGCAAGATAAAGCTTATTAAAAAATCAGATAAAAATCGTAAATTGTTATAAATAAATAATAATAATAAAAAAATCAATTGACCACTAAACATATATTTCATAAGTTTAATGAGATCATACAAAAATCGCCTGCATCGGCGAGAGTCGTTAAGCCTAATATGCTGAACAGCTTATTGGCGTCTGTTTGTTGTCAAACGCTACCTTGAGTTAAGGTGGTAACCTGACTACAAACATAACATGATGTCACAGGAAGTGCTAGTCCCGTACGCTCCCTTAAAAGGCGTTCCAACATAGTTATAGAATTTTAAAAATACGTTTTTTACCACTAAAAAGGCCTAAAATTGAAATTTACAAAAAATAAACAATTTTTAAAAGTCGCAACGCAGCAATGGGCGCCATTTTGAACGTGCACTAACCTCTATCGGGAGGAAAACTTGTAAGTTGTTCCTCTTCCCTGCTTGCTTGGGTAATAATGGACGTACTGTCCATTTAGCCTCCCTTTCTTGGAGCCGTCTCGATGGATTTTTATCCAAACAGCTTCAACTATAACACCATAAAAATTTAAAAGTTTATCCAAGATGCTAGCAATGGCGATCACATCATTGTAACTTCCATATGAATAATCTCGTCTGCGCAGGCGCATCAAAACAATCCATGTGACTTCGAAAAGATGTGGAGAAAATCTTGAAAAGGAAAAAAAAAATCTCTCCTTTCGCACACCTGATAAATTAAATGCCCCGGATCTTATCTAAAGTTTTCAGACAAATAAAAATTTACTTGCTGGAACCAGCATTGCGATATTGGGAATCTTAACTAAAAAGCAGAAAGATCATAGGTACATTATTATTATTATCATTTTCACATCCTTCTCACTGTTTAGTGAATTTTACGGTAAAAATGGGATGAGTTTGGAGATAAAATCAGAGAGATAAAATTAAAAATTGGCATTAAATAGAGAATATTTTCCATAAACCGGCGTTCGGCTGAAGTAAAAATAAAGATTGATTTTGTTTTCATTCGTTTGCCAATGTAAATAAATAAATAAAAATACAATATTTAAATGGACGAATATATATACATATATGTATATATTAATATAGTTTTCCCCACTACAAAATCGAGATGGTTTTTCCCATACAAAATACCTAACTTAACACAAACGGAAAAGACTCGGATATTTTATTTTAATTATTTTTAGAATCGAATTAATTGTACAAAAAAAAAATATTAAAAATGAAAAACGTTTACTCTCAAAATAATTATTTATAACTGAAAAGCAATAATAATAATAATAATAATAATTAATAACTCTTTGAAAATGTTTCTGATTTTAGATGTGGAACATACAGTGGAAATAGCCCAGGCTTAAATGTTTTCTGAAGACGCAGACTCGGGCCGGGTGTGAACTCTCGCGTCGGCAGTATTTTTGTGTATGTGTGTGTGAAAATAATACAGTAAACAGAACGGTTTAACAAAATATTTAGAAATTTATTTTTGTTTAATAAATTACAGAGAAATATTTTTTAAAATCTACCTTTTTTCTCCCCTAGAGCTCTAAAATTCAGATTTTTTTTTTTTTAACAGTTAGGGAACACGCAGCTGGCGATCTGCAGATTCTGTGATTGCGGAAAAGCGCAAGAGGTTAAAGGTCTCAATATAAAACAATATAGTATAAACTCGAAAATCCGACATTGCTGGGACCGAGACTAAGCCGAATTTTTGAAAATTCTGGTTTTCTGAAAGAGTACTAGAGTTATCGGCGGTTCTATTTAGCATAGCGTCAGCGGTTTCGCTGCTCGTTAATCCGCTGTTTTCGATCTCGAAGTTTTTAATTTATAAACAATTGCTATTTTTCTTTCGCTTGTAAGTTGGAAGTGTAAAAAAAAATAAAAAATGGAGGGGGGGTGGGACGATTTTGGTTCGGATTTCTGAAATCACAGTGTAAAAAAAAAAAAAAAAAAAAAAAAAAAAAAAAAATGCGATTTTCATAATTTATTATTGTTTTTAAAAAAGGTACTTAATGGCTGAATTCCGTGTTTTGTCATTCCTCTCTAATGTGGAAGGAAATGCATCAATAAGATACGCCCAGGCGAGTTAGATAACGTCTTTCGTAATCATATGGTTACATTTGTACGTGCCTCTGTCTTATTCCTACGTCTGCTAGCTATCTTTTTTTCATAATACATTACATAATATTTTCTATTGGGAAATGAGTAGAACTTGCAGCCACAGTAAATCAAGCTTAAATATTCGAAAAAGTAGCCAAATATTTAAATCTCTCTATTCTAAAAAAAAAAAAAAAAAAAAAAAAAAAAAAAAAAAAAAAAGTAACTTACGCTGTCACTGCCGCCGGTTTTGGATTTTTTGTGACCGGAGGTCTTTCTCCATTAATATTAAGAAAATTATTGCATACAAAAATATGAAAATCGACGGTATTATAGAGAAATGCTTGATAAACACGCTGATGTAGACAGTTTTCAAATCGAAGAATTATTTTAAGAGATATTTAATGTTAACGTTGGACAAAATCGTTCCCTTAAAAAAGTTTTATAGGGGCAAAAACTATACATGGGAATTAATTCATTTTTAGACCATTTTATATGTTAGAATTTTCGGTGTGCATTCATTTTTTTAATTTGACTCATTTTTTGAGGTTTTATTTCTATTTTAAATTGAAATTTTCAGCATTTCGAGAGACATTTTTTACTTATTTTAGAAAATGGTATTAATTTAAACTATTGCCAACTGTATAAACAGCGCAAACAATAACGTTTGCTTCAAATTAAAAATTTATTTACACGTGACTACTATAAACAGAAAAAAACTTTCAAATTAGAATCAAATAATTACGTATAAAAAGCAGGAACTTATTGAAAATTACTTCATAAAAACTATATTTACACGTGAATTTTAAAAGAGAAAGGATATTGTAAAATAATAAATTCATTAACATGCGTTAGAAGTTTTAAATAGGAGAAATTACGTCACATATACGTCACATTACACTTATTACGTAAAATGAACAAAAAATAATATTGCAAAACAGTTTAAATTTAAAAATTGCGCGAGACATTTATTTGATATTTTGAGATGAACCTTTCAACTATTTTTGTTAGGACAGCGCAAATAATATTTTATTTCTAAAAAAAGTATTTTCATGTGAATATTAAAAAGAGAAAGAAAAGTTTGGTGAAAATTACATCAGATTAAAAATGATACATTTAAAATGTCTTATTTAAAAGAACTTTCTTTTCGCTTTGTTAAAAAATACCGGGAGATAAAGACTCTGTTTACTTAATTGATTTTATATTATCTTATTTTGAAATGTTTAACTGATTTTATTTAATCAAAGACGAAAACAGCCATTGTATCTTTTAACAGCAGCTGATTTTTCCTTAAAATTCCCCAATCAAAGAGAAATGAATAGAAACCCGTGTATAGGGAGATCGCCACTGTTTTTTAAATTATAATTCAATCTTTCAAAATCTTTTTAAAGCCGATCAAATTAGCGTGCTTTTAGAGACTGCGGTGTCTGAACGGGGGTTGGCGAGCTTAGCTCGTAAGGGGCCGCGTCCCCTAGTTTATTTTTTAAAAAAAAAGTAAAATACATTATAAAAAGAAAAAAAAACTCATTAAAAGCTCATTAAAATGTGAAACTTTAGAAAGTTCGCTATAACTGTATTAGATTAAATTTATGGGACCGAATCCGTTGCCCATTTTATCTGGATTTTATTATAAGTCAGATATGGCATAGAGTGGTTCACCTGAAAATTTTTAAAGGTAAGAGGCGCAGTCGAATTAAGTTACGAGGGGTTGATGCGGGATTTTTTTTCTTGGGGCCCATTTTGTGAAAAGTATAAATTATTTTTGTGAAATTTATTGTACTTTTGGGAAAAGTAACTTTTAGTAACGAAATATAAAATTCAGTTACTGAAATTCGAATCAAGCATTTATTAATAACTCTTTAAGTCTTTCTGCTAAAGTTTAACTTTCATGCGAACTTGTTTTCTTTGCAATTTACACATTTTAAAACCTAACAATATAAAAATAACTAACGAAGAGTGTGATTTTATGGAGTAGAATTTTGTGAAGAGTCCTGTTTTATTAAAAGGAATTTTGTGAAGGGGCCTGTTTTATTGAATGGATTTTTGTGAAGGGGCTCTATATGTGCCCCATATTTTTCCTGGATAGACTCCTGATTACGCCACCCGGACCATTGATAGGGGGGGGGGGGGGGAAGAGACAAATTAGCGAAAAAGTAAAAATAATAAAAATGACTACAATAAAAAAGTCTGAACTTTAGTCGTGTCTGTGGTGTGTATTAAGAGAATAGGTTACTGTTCATCGGCCCGAAAAGTTAGTTCAATTTTGGGATTTTTTTTTTTCATAGTAAAGTAATAAAAAAACTGAATTGACCCACTTATTAGTTCAAGTTTTTACTATAAAACATATTTTTATTGTACAATTATTATTATTCAAATTGATGGAGATATTGTCATTCGCATATGGGTATGCTGTGCACGCACCACCTTGCACCGTGTGCATAAAGCTTGTCAAAGTAATCTGAAACAAACAAAATCAAATTTTTCAGAAAGCATCTTGAATTTGGAAGGGTGGGTGAGGTAGGGGGGGGGGGGGGGGTGCATGAACCTAATTTTAGAGAAATCGAACGAAATTTGACAAAATGGAAGTCGTTT
Organism: Maratus speciosus; assembly: GCA_963932465.1. Taxonomy (NCBI): domain Eukaryota; kingdom Metazoa; phylum Arthropoda; class Arachnida; order Araneae; family Salticidae; genus Maratus; species Maratus speciosus. The sequence goes on from OZ010790.1 coordinate 503,259,514, forward strand.
AAAGAAAGAGTCATTTCCCCCCTTTTTTCTTTAACTTCAACGTGCCCCCCCCCCCCTCTCCCCTTGTTTTAAATATGAAAGGCTCATGGACCCACAAAATAAATTATCTTTAATTTCCAAAAAGAAAAAGTTGATTAGTTGATCCATTTAAACACTAGTTTAGTCGACGCGCTGAAAAATGTCGTACCAAGAAAAAAGGCGTTTAATGGGATTCCCCCCGTGTAATGGGTTCGCTCCGAACGGCGCGGCGCACGAGTGGCGTTGCGAAAAATGCCAGATGGTAGCAAAAGCAGAGCAATCGGCATTGAAAGACCACCAAGAGGAAGAGGAAGGAATGCTCTATCAACGGCCAAACTCAAAGTCGAAATCCCTTTGTTTTCGGGGAATCAGAGTTCGAGTTTCTCTCCGGAGAATTGTAAGGGGCGCTTTTATCTACTGTGTCTAATGAAGAATTTCCCTTGAACGCTTGTTTTCTTAGGTATAACTTAACTAAAATTGCGATTTTTTTAAAAGTAAAAACCGGCTTATTGCTGTGTTCCATACTGCACATATGAAATTTTACTAAAAAAAAATTCCAGAAATTTCTTTTCATGAATTTCCTCCAAATTTGGAGTACAAACTGTTGAAGGAAAAAAAAAAAGACTTGTTGATTCTTTAAAATAATGAAACATGAAAAAAAAAAAAATTATATATTTATTATTAGTTTTTTTTTGTTTTCTCGTATTTCATGACCAGCACCTACAATATTTAAATTTACTGAAAACTATTCACAATGTACACATATCTATATTTTTCTAAATTAAAAATCGTATAAATATCCATGTTTTTTTTTTTTTTTTTTTTTTTTTTTTTTAGAAAATAAAACAAAATCGCTATGATTTGATTGCCGAATATTTGGCGAAAAGACCTGCTTATTTTATATATATATATATATATATATATATTATAAAACATGTAAATATATTTATATTTTTATCGTACACTTTTATATGATGATTGTCCAGAATTAGAATATTTAATTTTATCATTCGATTTTGTAATTTTTCTACATGCTTGTATAGTTAAGATTAGCCTATATAAATGTTAAATTTATTGAAAATCGTTCGCAATGTACTGACATATATATTTTCTAAATAATTAAGAATTATGTAAATAACCATGTTTTGAAAAAAAAAAAAAATCGATATGAGTTGATTGCCGGATATTGGCAAAAAGACTTTCTTATTTATTTTTTTTTTTTTTATATTGTGAAACATGCAAATATATTTTTATTTTAATTGTATACTTTTATACCATGACTGTCCAGAATTAGAATATTTAATGTTATATGTAATTTTGTTATTTTTCTACATTCTTGAATATTTCAGATCAGCACATATAATGGCCAAATTTATTGAAAATTGTTTGCAATGTACATATATCTATATATATTTTAATTAATTAAGAATCGTGCAAAAATAAACAGTGTTCTGAAAAAAATATTTCGTTATGAGTTGGTTGCCGGATACTGGCGAACTTGCTTATTCTCTTAATATTGTGTAAATATTTTTCTATTATAGTTTTTATAATATAACTGCCTAAAATTCAAACATTTAATTTTATAATTTCCCCTGTTTTTTTATTTATTTTTTCTAAAAATGGTAGAAACTTATGATTATGATTATTATTTTTCTATTTCCCTGTACTCTTCATTTTCAGTACCTCTAATATTTACAAAGTTATCCTCCAAAGCTGTCCGCAATCAACTTTATGTACTTATATTTTACATCAGGGTTATTTTATCTCCAAATCCTTCAGTTTTCCTGTTTACAGTATAAAAAACGCTGAGGCAATACATACGTATATTATCTATACCTTTTATAATGCATATACAGAGGCGTTTTTCGTATTTTTATGTATGAAAGTAACACTTAATAAGCACTATTTACAGTAGAGAAAATACAATTTACAGTAGGTATTCGCGCCATCTGGCGACAACTGTAGTCTTCAACGATTCCGAAACTAAGGGATATTGTGAAGGCCGTAGCTCTATGGACCAGGCATCGCAGATTGATGGTAAGTTGCGATTTTCATAGTTTTAACGTACTTGAAACGCGTTTTTATCAAAACGTTGGTTTTCAAACTTTCCTCCATCATATCTCGAGAACGGTTTGACCGATTCACTTGAAATTTATAGAGTAGACTCAACACATGTAGACGCACGGAGTGAACTAGGATCATCCGAAAATTCCGAATATTTTTATTTTTTTCGTAACGAAAAAAAAAAAAAAATAATAATAATAAAAAAAAATTCAGAAGTCTACTAAAAACCCAATTTTCAATATTTTCAAATGATTCTAGTTCATTCGATGCATTTAGGCTTACAGATTAAAACGCCGTTTTTTTTCCCCCTTTCAGATAAGCTAATCAGCCGAAATCGTGGAGAAAGTGAGCGTCCTTTTTTGGAGGCAGATGTCTTCAGAGTGGTGTAACTTACGTTCTAATAAAAAAATTTGCTTTAAATTTGTTTTACATATTCTTCAAATAGCAATACATCTATAATAAAAAACTCGAAGTTCTATTTCTTCATTTGTCGTCAAAAAGAAAAAAAAAAAAATTCTCCCAAAATGCTTAAAATACAGGTCGTCACACGGGGGAACCCTCTTAATGTTTTACTAAAGTTAAAGAGTGTAAAATTTTTTAGTTAATCGTCATATTTTGAAACTTTACCGATAGTCCGTAAATCCTGGATTTATACAGGCAAATAATTCAGCGTGCAGTTGTGTCTCGTATATCTGTGTTTTAATCGGCTTGCGTTCTCTTTCAATTGACTGTAACTTCTTAAAAATTTCGAATTTCACCTAACCGTTCTGGTGCTTATTATACACACTATAGAAATACCAAAATGGTTTTAAAAAATGGATTTTATTTATTTATATATTTTAATCCTTGAATGCATTATTTTTACTTTCTTCTATCTTTACAAGAAGAAAGTATTGGATTCGTGAAAATTTTCGACTTCCGGTTTTCGACGGATTTACACGTTTTAGGGGTCAGAGATTCCAAAAAACATGTTTTTACAAAATGTCTGTCTGTGTGTGACACAAATTTTGTGGGCGCTCTATCTCAAGAACTAATGAACGGAATTACTCCTTGATAGTTAGTTCTCCTTGATAGTTACTTCTTGATATGAGCTGGTGCTGCTTATGTTTTGGTTTAAATCTCCCAATAGATGGTGCTGCTTACGTTTTGGTGTAAATTGCCCAATAGATGGCGCTGCTATGCTGCATTTTGCAGGGTTTACACGATTTCCGCAGTAGCTCTATCTCATGAACTAATGCACACATTTTCATCAAATTTCAGATTCAGTTAGCCCTTGATATGAAATGATGCTGACTACGTGTTGTTGTAAATAGCCCAACAGGTGGCGCTGCTGTGTTGCATTTAGCACGATTTCCTCAATAGATCTAGCTCAAGAACTAATGTGCGAATTTTCATCATACTTCAGATTAAAGTATACCTTGATTAATGTTGCTGCTGATTATGTGTCGGTGCAAATCGTTCAATAGGTGGCGCTGCTATGCTGCATTTGTCATAATTTGCGCAATAGCTCTATCTCAAGAACTAATGCACGAATTTTCCCCAAACTTCATATTCAGTTAGACGTTGACATAAGTTGATGATGATTAGGTTCTGGTGTAAATCACACTATAGGTGGCGCTGCTATGCTACATTTGGCTGGATTTACACGATTTCAGCGATAGTCATATCTCAAGAACTAATGCATGGAATTTCATCTTTTTAGAATCCTTATGATGAGCATAGATCGCTTTTAATTTTGGCACAGTGATAACGAATTTTGAAGTATTGACATGTATGAGATAGAAGAAAGTTTTGGGATTGGTACATCCTACTAGTTTATTTTGTTCGGAAAAAATTATATTTGAGTCTTTTTGTTAATTATCCACTAGAAAAATAGCGAAAAAATGTATTTATGTTTCTGTTGGACAAAGTGTCATTATGCCACTCTTGAGTTACATAATAAACAAGTTGGAAATTGCTCGTCAAACGTGGCAAATGAGGTGCGTTCGTACTATAACTAGTTTTATAATTATTTTTTTGCACCCCATATTGTACTGAATGTATAATTTTTTGCACTTCATAAAGCGCATAGTCTGATACATCATTAAAATGCACTTCCAATATTTTTTTCCCATTCCCCGTAATGTAACGGAACACTTTTGACTGTCCCTGTAATTAAACTATACATCCGATTTTCCTAAAATTTGAAATAGCTCAACAGAATTTTGCAAAAATTATATCTTTAAAATTTCAGACCATTCGGAAGGCTGTAATATCATTAAAATGCACTTGCAATAATTTTTCCCATTGGCCGTAATGTAAAGAAAAACTTTTGACTATCCCTGTAATTAAACTATGCATCCGATTTTCCTAAAATTTGAAAGGGCTCGACAAAATTTTGCAACAGTTATATCTTTAAAATTTCAGATCATTCGGAAGGCTCTAATATCATTAAAATCCACTTGCAATAATTTTTTCCCATTGGCCGTAATGTAAAGAAAAACTTTTGACTGTCCCTGTAATTAAACTATACATCCGATTTTTCTAAAATTTGAAAGGGCTCGACAAAATTTTGCAACAGTTATATCTTTAAAATTTCAGATCATTCGTAAGGATCTCATATCATTAAAATGCACTTGCAATAATTTTTCCCATTTTCCGTAATGTAAAGAAAAACTTTTGACTGTCCCTGTAATTAAACTATACATCCGATTTTCCTAAAATTTGAAAGGGCTCGACAAAATTTTGCAACAGTTATATCTTTAAAATTTCAGATCATTCGGAAGGCTCTAATATCATTAAAATGCACTTGCAATAATTTTTCCCATTGGCCGTAATGTAAGGAAAAACTTTTGACTGTCCCTGTAATTAAACTATACATCCGATTTTCCTAAAATTTGAAAGGGCTCGACAAAGTTTTGCAACAGCTTATCTTTAAAATTTCAGATCATTCGGAAGGCTGTAATATCATTAAAATGCACTTGCAATAATTTTTCCCATTGGCCGTAATGTAAAGAAAAACTTTTGACTGTCCCTGTAATTAAACTATACATCCGATTTTCATAAAATTTGAAATGGCTCGACAAAATTTTGCAACAATCATATATTTGAAATTTCAGACCATTCGGTTGGGTAGTTTTTGCTCTGTTACATGCGGACAGACAGACGGACGGACAGACGGACGGACTGAACGACGACTATAGGTGCTACGTATTTATATAATTACGAACGCACCTAAAAAGGCTCCAAAATTAATAATTTTAAATTGTGTACTTACTTTAAAGTGTTTACACTGCACATTTTAACAACTATCCAACGATATAATTATTGCTATATAATGCTTTTAATAGTTTGCAGAATTAATAATGACTACCTCATAAAGGCAGAGAAAAAACGCCAGTCGAGCCCATTGCAAGCAGTATAAACAAAAGATGTTTTAACCTCCCTGTGATAACAAATAAGAACAAAAACAGACTTCACGACCTTAAATGTATGCATAGTTGCCAACCTCCCGATTTTTTTAATGCCAGCAAATTCTTACAAAAATGTTCGCTTTATTTAATTGCAGAACTTGTGCGATAAGTATTTGTGCATAAAAATATTGGGAGTTTGGCAACTATTGTGCATGTTATCACACGTAAGTAACACATAATATTCACCAAAAGACCAACAGATAGCGCCAAATGGCAAAAAAGTTCAAGTAACTCTTAAGTTATACACTATGTATTAATGCTGTTCTTAACTGCTCTACTCAACAAACGCAAAACGTTTTGACACATTTACAAATTCATTTTTTAACGGAAAGATATAAAATTGGAAAGCCTGGCCATGGAAGCGATTTGGAATGGAACTTTTTTTTCCATTTTGTGATCCATCAATTACCTATTGAGCTATAAGCGAATTTGATTACGTGACAAACCCGTTTTTCACCCGCTCTTGAGTGCTCTTTCTTCCTTCGCGCGGAAATTCGGTTCAAAACGTCCAGTTTGACACTTTTTTCTGAAAGATTTATTGCGTTTGCAAAAAAATGAAAAAAAAAAACAGCTCGATGACATAGTTTCTGAACAACAACACCAGCTAGTTTCATGCATTTTCGAACAAAAATAAATAAAAATTATGTCAGAAAGTTGCCCTTTTGAATTTGAGAACGCCCTTAAGGGTTAATAAATGATAAACCTTTCCTTAATTTTTTACTTGGCACTAAGAAAAAGTTTTCAAAAAGATTTCTAGAGTGGTGCAGCTATCGAATGACTGAGGTGACAAAACTTTAGGTGGCCCCAATTTTTGAGAGGCGCGTGGTTACCTAAAAATAGACATATGATGGCGTATTAAAAAAAAAAAAAAAAACTATATTTTGTTAATATAGGGCTATAAATAAAAAAAAAATATGTATTGTCTTTTAAAAAATGATCATTAAACAAGTTTACTGGCTAATACCAAATTACCTAAGGGCCCGCTTAAGCAGGACCGATTTTAGCCTTTTCTGCACCCGGGGCAAATACGAAATTCGGCGCGCCCCACCCCTCTTCCGCAAAGTATATTTACAAAGAGAATTTTACTAATTTTCTAATAGCTGACTTATTTTAAAATTTAAAATATGTAATCATAAAAAAGTCCTTCCGGCCAGTGCCGGGAGGAAGAGGTAGCTTTCATATTTTATATTTTAGAAAAGCCAACTTAACTTATATCATTCAAACACACGAAGCTCAATTTAGTTTAAACCGAATATAGGAGATTCAATACTAATTTTTATCAATATAATGAATGAGAATTTCGTGAAATTAGTCAGCTTTATCCAAGCTGCTTTTCTTTAAAGTAACTTATATTTGGCTGCTAAATTCGGCGATTTCTTAAAGTGCCTTCCATTTTAAGACAACATGGTGTATGAGGCTAACCAGTGAACTTGATCGAGACCTTAGTAATTGCAGTGCACATGCTCACTCACATCGGAATCGGTTGATATATACGAGTGCTGTCGCATGAAAAAAATCAGATTTTTCAAAATGTCACCCACATTAGAAATTGAAACTGCTATATCTGAGCCATTTTTTAAGGTAAAGACAAACAAAAAATGCTCCTGAATCCTTATATCAAGGTCAAATACTTAAAAAAGAAACCTTTTTCAATTTCTAATTTTTTTGCACCTCACTTTAAATAAATATATATTTTTTAATTTAATGGCCGCCATTTTGAAACAAGATGGCTGATGAATCTGGCCAGCGAACTTGGTCGAGGTATTGAAGTATACTATCCACATACCTTCTTACATCGAAATAGGCGAATACGTATGTTATCGCGTGACAAATACAAGATCGTTCCAAAATGTTAGCCATGCTAGAAATTCAAAGTGCTATAATTCAAACATTTTTAAAGATATAAACAAAAGAACAAATTTTCAGAAACAAAAACAGCTCTGGAATCTTTGTATCAAGGCCAAACACATAAAAAAAATATTTATCATTTTCCATTTTTTTAATACCTCATTTTAAATTTTAAATTAAATTTATTTTTAAATGGCAACCCTTTTGAAACAAGATGGCGAATGAAGCTGACCAACGAACTCGGTTGAGACATTGGTATATACTATGTACAGACCAAGTTACATCCAAATCGGTTCATAAATACGCCTGTTATCGCGTGACAAAAATCAGGTCGTTTTAAAATGTCAGCCACAATAGAAATTCAAAATGCTATTACTTAGCCATTTTTTTAGATATAGACGAAACAAAAAACTGTTCCGGAATCTTTGTATTAAGGTCAAACACATACGAAAAAAATCTTTTTCATTTTTCAATTTTTTGGTATCTCATTTTATTTTTTTAATTTTTTAAATTTTTTTAAATGGCCGCCATTTTGAAACAAGATGGCGGATGAAGCTGGCCAACGAGCTCGGTCGAGATATTTGTATGTACTATGTACACACCAAGGTACATCCAAATCGGTTCATAAATACGCCTGTTATTACGTGACAAAAATCAGGACGTTTCAAAATGTCAGCCACGCTAGAAATTCAAAAGTCCTTCCGGCCAGTGCCGGGAGGAAGAGGTAGCTTTCATAATCCTTATTTAAAAAAAGCCAACTTATATCATGCAAACACACGAAGCTCAATTTAGTGGAAACCGAATATAGGAGATTCAATACTAATTTTTATCAATATAATGAATGAGAATTTCGCGAAATTAGTCAGCTTTATCCAAGCTGCTTTTCTTTAAAGTAACTTATATTTGGCTGCCAAATTCGGCAATTTCTTAAAGTGCCTGTCATTTTAAGACAACATGGTGGATGAGGCTAAGCAGTGAACTTGGTCGAGACATTAGTAATTGCTGTGCACATGCTCACTCACATCGGAATCGGTTAATATATAGGAGTGCTGTCGCATGCAAAAAATCAGATTTTTCAAAATGTCACCCACAATAGAAATTGAAACTGCTATATCTGAGCCATTTTTTAACTTAAAGACAAACAAAAATGCTCCTGAATCCTTATATCAAGATCAAATACTTAAGAAAGAAACCTTTTTCAATTTCTAATATTTTTGCACCTCACTTTAAATATATATATATTTTTTAATTTAATGGCCGCCATTTTGAAACAAGATGGCTGATGAATCTGGCCAGCGAACTTGGTCGAGGTGTTGATGTATACTATCCACATGCCTTCTTACATCGAAATAGGCGAATACGTGTGTTATCGCGTGACAAATACAAGATCGTTTCAAAATGTTAGCCATGCTAGAAATTCAAAGTGCTATAAATCAACCATTTTTTAAGATATCAACAAAAGAACAAATTTTCAGAAACAAAAACTGCTCCGGAATCTTTGTATCAAGGCCAAACACATAAAAAAAAATCTTTTTCATTTTCCAATTTTTTAATACCTCATTTTGAATTTTAAATTTAATTTTTTTTAAATGGCAACCCTTTTGAAACAAGATGGCGAATGAAGCTGGCCAACGAACTCGGTCGAGACATTGGTATGTACTATGTACAGACCAAGTTACATCCAAATAGGTTCATAAATACGCCTGTTATCGCGTGACAAAAATCAGGTCGTTTTAAAATGTCAGCCACAAGAGAAATTCAAAATGCTATTACTCAGCCTTTTTTTTTTAGATATAGACGAAAGAAAAACTGTTCCGGAATCTTTGTATTAAGGTCAAACACATACAAAAAAAATCTTTTTCATTTTCCAATTTTTTGGTATCTCATTTAAATTTTTTAATTTTTTTAAATGGCCGCCATTTTGAAAGAAGATGGCGGATGAAGCTGGCCAACGAACTCGGTCGAGATATTTGTATGTACTATGTACACACCAAGGTACATCCAAGTCGATTCATAAATACGCCTGTTATTACGTGAGAAAAATCAGGACGTTTCAAAATGTCAGCCACGCTAGAAATTCAAAATGCTATAACTCAGCCATTTCTTAAGATATAGATGAAACAAAAACTGCTCCCGAATCTTTTTATCAAGGTCAAACACATAAGAAGAAAATATTTTTTTAATTTTCAATTTTTGGTACCACATTTCAAATTTAAATTTTTCTTAAAAATTTAAATGGCCGACATTTTTTAACCAGATGGCAGGTGAAGCTGGCCAACGAACCCGGTCGAGACATTGGTATGTACTATGTATAAACGAAGTTACATCCAAATCGGTTCGTAAATACGCCTTTTATCGCGTGACAAAATTCAGGACGTTTCAAAATGTCAGCCACGCTAGAAATTCAAAATGCTATAACTCAGCCATTTTTTAAGATATAGACGAAACAAAAACTGCTCCGAAATCTTTGTATAAAGGTCAAATACATAAGAGAAAAATATTTTTCCATTTTCAATTTTTTGGTACCACATTTCAAATTTTAAATTAAAAAAAAATTTTTAAATGGCCGCCATTTTGAAACAAAATGGCGGATGAAGCTGGCCAACGAACTCGGTCGAGAGATTGGTATGTACTATGTACACACCGAATTACATCCAAATCGGTTCATAAATACGCCTTTTATCGCGTGACAAAATTCAGGACGTTTCAAAATGTCAGCCACGCTAGAAATTCAAAATGCTATAACTCAGCCATTTTTTAAGATATAGACGAAACAAAAACTGCTCCGGAATCTTTGTATAAAGGTCAAATACATAAGAAAAAAATATTTTTCCATTTTTAATTTTTTGGTACCACATTTCAAGTTTTAAATTTTTTTAAAAATTTTAAATGGCCGCCATTTTGAAACAAAACGGCGGATGAAGCTGGCCAACGAACTCGGTCGAGACATTGGTATGTACTATGTACACACCGAATTACATCGAAATCGGTTCATAATTACGGGAGTTACAGTGTGACATAGGTGAGATATATATATATATATATCAATTTTGAACGGAGGGTGGTTTCGGGGTCTGGGGGTCATGATCGATGAAAATATACCAAAATTTTTTGAAATCGCTTTCCTCCGAACGGCTGCAATAGGTAGCTTTTTTGTAAAGAAAGCTACCTAAAATGCTATAACTCAGCCATTTCTTAAGATATAGACTAAACAAAAACTGCTCCCGAATCTTTTATCAAGGTCAAACACATAAGAAGAAAATATTTTTTCAATTTTCAATTTTTTGGTACCACATTTCAAATTTAAATTTTTCTTAAAAATTTAAATGGCCGCCATTTTTAAACAAGATGGCGGATGAAGCTGGTCAACGAACCCGGTCGAGACATTGGTATGTACTATGTATAAACGAAGTTACATCCAAATCGGTTCATAAATACGCCTTTTATCGCGTGACGAAATTCAGGACGTTTCAAAATGTCAGCCACGCTAGAAATTCAAAATGCTGCAACTCAGCCATTTTTTAAGATATAGACGAAACAAAAACTGCTCCGAAATCTTTGTATAAAGGTCAAATACATAAGAAAAAAATATTTTTCCATTTTCAATTTTTTGGTACCACATTTCAAATTTTAAATTTAAAAAAAATGGCCGCCATTTTGAAACAAAATGGCGGATGAAGCTGGCCAACGAACTCGGTCGAGACATTGGTATGTACTATGTACACACCGAATTACATCGAAATCGGTTGATAATTACGAGAGTTAGAGTGTGACATATGTGAGATATATATATATATCAGTTTTGAACGGAGGGTGGTTTCGGGGTCTGGGGGTCATGATCGATGAAAATATACCAAAATTTTTTGAAATCGCTTTCCTCCGAACGGCTGCAATAGGTAGCTTTTTGTAATGAAAGCTACCTAATATGTAATACTGAACTACGTAATCTACAATGGCGGATGGAGTCATGACCCCCCTCGGAACACCAACAAAAATATTATAAAGAATGAAATATACGAAAGAATGAATTTTAAAATGAAATATACAGTAGAGTCCCGATTATCCGAGGGCCGCTTAACCGAGTTATTTTCTTCTGATGGACTGATGGATCCTATTATTATGAAACTGCCATTATAAATGAAGTGTTAGGTGAAGATGAAAGAGCAGTCTTAAAAGTTAGAACTCTGATTTTCTGGTCAGAATGGGGAAAAAAATGGCGATAGCCATTTTTTTTTCTCCATTCAAAATCGGAAAATCAGAGTTCAAACTTTTTACGGGTGCTCTTTCATCTTCACCTTTAACACTTCATTTATAATGGCTGTTTCATAATAATGGAAGCCGTCAATCCATCAGATCTGTTTTATAATATTTGTATTCAAAAATTGTGTTAATAATGTTCCCATTCAAAAACCGTGTTGATAATGTTCACATTCAAAAATAGTGTCTAAACTTGTACAGGTTGAAAATAAATATTGAATTAACTTATTGTACAACTGAATTTAACTTGTTATCGTTGAACTCAGAATATAATTTCTTTTTTTTTTTTTATTGGAACCCTAAACTTGTTTGCAACTTTCCAGAACTACTGATTATGCTGCCCCTTGCCTGGCTTCGGCCACAGTTTGTAAATTAATTTTAACTTCAATAAGTTGACTTGATTAATTAATAATCAGGCCGTCAAATGTGTATGAAATATTCCACCTTTAAAAGAATTATTAATTTTGGTTAAATAATATCTGCTGTTTTTAAGAAATTGAGTTGACCCTATGTCGGACCGGCCATAAATTGGAAAAAACAAAACAAAACAAAACAAAAGAAAACAAACAAAAAAAAAACAAACAAAAATAATCCCTGACGGCTCGGGCCTACAGGCGGAGGTAGATTTCGAAGTACTAAATTCACCAACAAAACTTAAATCAAGATTAGAGATAGACCCAGTTCCTTCAATAAGAATGAGCTCCAGAGAGCTAAACATTTTGGGAAAATTCTAATATACACGAATACACACACGAATGTATATGGAATAGGTTTAAAAAATAGCTAAAGCAAATTCAGATAACCTCAAAGTGTTAAAATAAGTTAATATTTCCATTGTCGGATTTTCGTCATGTTTTAATAAGTTTCTTCAAACTCACATGACGTTACATATTCACCTGCTGAGGTCCGTTTTATTTCCAATATGATGCAATATATATATATTTTTATTCGTCAAACTATTTATTTCATTTTGTGTTTTCATGCGGAAATCTTGCTCTAGGAAACTTATGACATAATAGTCAATTTGTTTCAATTATTCAAGCTATTTATTTAATTTAATTTTTCACGTGAAACCTTGCAATAGAAAAGCATTTGTTGTGGTGAGAATTTTATTTCTTTTTTTTTAATTGTTGGCAACTGCTATAACGAAAAATATTTATTTTTTCCTGCCATTGTTGTGTAAGAGCTGGTTTTATCAGAATCATGTTAAGAGGGTATTCAAAATTTTGAACCCTCCCCATTTCCATTCCCTTGGGCCGATTTTTTCCATTTGCAATCCCCGCCGAGATATTAGTCATCTCAAAGTTGTTGGCGAGTTTGAAGAAGATCCGTGCATAATTACGACTTTTATCGTGCGGACAAAATTTAGTACATACATATATATATATATATATATAAACTTTTTAGGTGGGGGTGGTTTTGGGTTCCTGGTGTCCTATAATGAAAAGTTATGAAGGAATTTTTCAAAAGTCGCACCATGGTAACGACTGCAATAGGTAGTATTTCTTACGAAATCTACCTAAAAAAACGGTCTGGATAAAGCTTGTGCAAACATATACTACATTCTACACAGTTGCCTTTTATAATGCTAAGTTTTGGTATTAAACCAAAACAGGTATTGTCAGGATTTTCTGATAATATACAGTGTGAAACCTGTCTTGGGACCAGGAAAAAGAATATAGTTAACGACAGGTTATCGTTTATCATTATAGACATATAGTCGAGGTCAATTTGTTGATTGTCAATGTAAAATAAGTTTCAATGTAAATGCAAGAGTAATTAAATCTTTTGTAGTTATGTCGGATAATCGGAAAGATATTATCAGATGCATTTTCTATTTGCACGAATATTAATTAAACTATAATTAAAATTAATGTGAATAAAGTAAATTAACACTAAATAAAATAATTAACTCTTATCGTAAAACAGATATATATTATAAATAAAAAGTGTAGCAAATTTAAGGAGCAAATTCTGAAACCCCGTGCCTTGTATTTCTGGTCATAAGAAAGAAAAAAAAATATTAAAAAGCAATTTCAAGTGGTAAAATGTTATTGATACTTTTTTTGTTTCTGTTCTTTAATTGTGATTTGCTTTCAGAAAGATTTCGTATTATCTATTAACTATACTAATAAAAGAAAGATGTTTATGTGTGCGTGTGCGTCTGTTGGCGGTGACTAGGAAAAACTATCGCACGTAGAGGTATGAAAATTTTGATGAAAATAGTCCAAGGCAGGCCTAATTCTTCAGATAATAATCCCAGCACTTGAAGCTCAGATTTTTCATTTTTCGTTAATTAACTGATATATTAAAGTCGCAGCGGAGTCCTCGGAAGCCCGCTCCGCAGATGAAGAACCAAGAGTCGGAAGGTGTAGAATTTTTCGCTTCTTTTGCAGCGCACGTCTTAACTGTTCAGAATACGATAAAACGAAATATACACGCTTAAATCTCATACTTTAACCATTCTAACTCCGAAATCCACTAAAAAATATCAATATTAACCCTTTCAAAAAATATTTTCAAAACGTCATATTTCGTGTTTTTTCTCCCCGTTTCTCGAAGCCCGTATGGAGTTAAAAATTCTAAATACGAAAAAAAAAAAAAAAAACAAAAAACAAAAAACAAAAAAAAAAAACGAAAGATAGTTAGTAGGTTATACCTACTTACTTCTATTTTTCTAACGATGCAACACGTTTGGAAAAAATATCAATAATAAATCCTAGAAAAAAAAAAAAAAAAAAAACTTCTTCGGGGAGCCGTTTTAGGGATTTTTCTGCAATTTTTAAAAATCTGCATTCGCTTGCACGAACAAAAAAAAAAAAAAAAAAAAAAAAAAAAAAAAAAAAAAAAAAATAAAAAAAATAAACAAATAAAAATAAAATAAAATAAAAATAAAAATAAAATAAAATTAAAAAAAATGAAAATAAAAATACCCATTTATAGATAGTACCTTCTCCTTTCTAACCATGTCTTTGTCTTAAAAAATATCAATATTTACTTTAAAAAAAATTCATTTCTGAAAGTTACTTCTAGAACTTTTTTCACGCATTTGCCAGACTTATTTTTATCTCTTTCTCTTCATTCTAGAATATTTTCGGGGGGTTTTCGTTTGTGCGCAGGCACCGGAAAACCTAACAACTTTAACAGAGATATATATTATTTTGAGTTTAAAAGAAGATGGAGGAGGAGCGCTTTGTATTATTTGGGTTTTCTTGTAAACCTTTTGGTTAGAATTGAAAGTTTAATATATCTAAACGCAGGGCTTAATTTCTAACAAAAAAAAAAAAAAAAGTACCTGAGCCCTAATATTCAGCTGTGCTAAAACCGTAGCGTGACCCCCATCACTCCAATCTGCATATTTATATTTCATACACAATTTAAAAAAATGTAAAGTATTATTATTATTATTATTATTATTATTTTTTTTTTAGAAAAATTAAAATTTCAAATATGCATATAACTAACTTAACTGTCAGCTTAACTGTCATGCTTAACTGTCAGCTATTCCACTTTTTTAGTTTATCACTCCTTCCGAATAGAAATCTTTTTCTAATTTTAATGTTAATTAATCTCAGAATTCTGCAATTAAATAAGGTAAGGATTATGATTCGGAAATAGTGTTAACACAAAAAAGGAATTGTTCGCAGCTATGCATACTAACAACTAATGAATGAACAACTAACGAAAACATTTGTAAGAAAAATTTTCAGAAAATTTTATGCCGCGTTTCACCTCTATCTTTTACGTGTGCGACACACTACGTCACATATAAGTGTTTGATAGAAAAGAGAGCAGAAATTTGGAAATGAGAGGGAAAGGAAATTGTAATTTAGGCTTCGGTTGTTCAGAATCGTTATCGCTCTGGACTCCGGAGCCCTGCATTTATGAGCTCCGGTGAATTCCGACCAATATTTAGATATTTCCTAAAAACAGAGAAATACCGAAGCTGAGCTCCGATGGGCTCCGGCGCAAATTAATCCCTGTACTAAACGTCGGAAGTTAAATCGGTAATCACTAATAACGAGGACCCTTAGTTTGCTTGAATAAATTTTTATTTAAAAAATATAAAATCATTCGACACTTATTTTTAGGTTATTATCACGGGACAGGGCAATGCCTAGCCGGGCGATCAGTTATACCTAAAAAAATCAGAAGCGTCATTTAAGATTTTGCTTGGAATGAGGCAAAATTTCTTGCATGAATGTTTCATACATTTTCGTCAAAGGAATATTTTTTTATTTTATATTTATGCGATTATTAATACATATGTTGCTTTAAAAAAAAAAAAAAAAAAAAAAAAAAAAAAAAAAAAAAATCAAACGGTGGCATTTGTTCTATTCTGGCCTCAATAAATGACGCCCCTGTAATAAAATCACTAAGCGCTTGCATGGCATCTGCTTCTTTCTGATTTTTAAATCCTTTTTGTAAGATCAAACGGGATTACAGCATGCAGTAGTGTTTGTTGGCAAGAATTCATCCAAATTATTGAATTTTAAAAATCTTCTTTAATTAATTACTATGACAAAATTCTGTTTTATTTAATAAAACGTACAGTGTATTGAAATAATTTAAAGTATTTTAATTATTTATTATCATTTATACCATGTTTAAGGTGGTAACCTATTCGGAAAAAAAAAAGAAAATTCCCTTTAATTTTTTTTACATGATATTGTTTTGCACTATGTTATGCACAAAATGCAAAAATTCCCATCTCGATACGTGCTCTTGAAGTACCTGAAATTGGTTTGTAAAGTAGGATGCTTCACGCTCAAAAGTGTGGAAAAATGAAGAAAAATTATACCTAAAATTTTTGTTTTATTTTTACATAGCTGCATGTCGAATTTACATATTGAATTTATGCATTGAAAACTAGAGAGGAAGTTCGGGTACTATGGAATGGTCGGAATATGGAATACTTCAATATCTGATGCATATAGCGTGTTGCAGTCAAGCGTAAACCCAGATAGCATTTTTAATTTGCAGAAAATTAGCAGCAGTCTTGCTTTGAAAACCTGCAAAGTTGCAGCAAGCCCAGTATGACAAGACTGAAAGTTCATAACTAGACTGCAGCAAGATAACGCAAACGTCGAAGTCACCACACTTTGAACTTGCAGCTAACTTGTCGTGCAAGTTAAATTCATGCTGTATCAAATTTATTGCAAATTAACGGCAAACACGTAATCAAAAATACTACAAACTTACTACAAAGTAGTAATCTTTCCACGCCCCACTATCTGTTTACAGCTGTCACACTATAAGTTTAACCCCTTCGGAGGGACCCATAGACCTGATCAGGTCTATTGATGCGAACACACCGCCAGAAGTCGCATGCATCGTTTTTATCACCATAAACAAGTTAAGGTAACATTTGCACTTTTCAATCCGAGCCTTTTGTGGTATTTGATAAGTATAGTGTTTAGAAAAAGCGGTGCCAACCGAATAAGATTTCTACAATTTCTGCGTATGTGCTGATTGTCTATTCTCTGAACAGAGGGATTTTTTGCTTTCGTCACTTTCGTGAGTTAATGACAGTCTTGCCATCCGTTTTACAACAAACTACTCATGCAAGTGGCGGATGGTATACCTTGCGGGAAATTGGCTGCGAATTTCTCGATTCAAATTTGTCACGGCAAGATGATGTCAGAAAAAATCAAACTTGCTGCTAATGTTCATGCTATCTGGGAGCCTGCCAAACATCTTCCTAGTACACCCATGATTCACTGTGCTCAGTTCTGCTTGAATGGCTGTTGGTATATAAAATCTTTTTCTCAATTTTTGCAGTTTTTTACAGGTAAATTTGGCAGGTAAATTAATTATAAAATCTCATTGTCAGTGATGTTAACCAAGAGTATAAAGTTGAACAGTTATATTTATTGCTATGTTAGTCAATTTTCCTCTATGCTAGCTTCTTGACAAGTGAAGAGGTTATGCTTTTCAAGATGGTGTGGTGTGTAATATGGAATATCAGCTAAACCACTGTTTCAAGACGAGTCTAAAATTTAAAACAATATTTCAAAGAATATGATGATTTATAGATGATGTACTAAGGTTTATTCATTAAACAATGTTGGTTATCCCTTTAAAACGTGGTTTTTCTTACAATTTTAATGTTCCCTAACCCTATTCCATATTACCAAACTGGTTACCTTAATCCGAAAAGTGCAACTTTTTTAAGAAAGCTAAATATTTACAGTAAATTTTGTCTAATATACAATTAGTAATATACAATTAATATACAATTAGTACTTACATGATATATATATATATATATATATATATATATATATATATATATATAAAATCAACACATGCGTAAACAAAATTACAAAAAAATTATAAAATAAAAAATATTTATAAAAAATTAAAAATTGTAAAATAAAAATAAACAATTACTATAGGATGGTTGGGTAAGTAGATGTTAGAGTACGGAGGAGGATGGTGTTGTCTGGATAATACGCAATGGTTAATTTTTATATATATACGTATATATATATATAAATAAAAAAATGGGGCTTTTGTATTATAACTAGATTTCTAATACGTATTTTATATGGATGTTGATTTGATGTTTTATATGTAATTGATGACTTTTCCTCTTTTTTTTAAAAATTCATATTAAATTTAACTTATTTAATCAAATTCAATATTAAATTATTTTTAATTTAGTCTACTCAGGACAATGTCATATTAATTAATAATAGTATACCAACTTTTCAGTGATTATTATGCATATTGGTTTATTTGATTAACTAATGTTATACTGTATGTTTTAAAATTGGGTAAATAGTTTTTTTTATTATTATTCCTCTATACTATTTAATATTGTTTTATTTTCAACATTGTATTCCATGATTAATTATCGGTTTATATGTTTGATTGGCACAATCATATTTTTTTTTAAGCTTTTTTATGACTAATATAAGGATAATTCACACACTATATATGTGATCTTTAGGCTGTTTGGAATTTTAGTATCTGACAATCTTATATAAACATCCATTTTTATTTATTTATTTTATAATTTATTTAATTAATTATTTTTTTTTCTTTCCTGTTCATTTTTTATATGTAAAGCTAAATATTAAGACTATTATATTTTTATAATATATAATTTATTTTATTTTATAGCATATAGCCTATATTCTATATATTATCAAGTTAAAAAAGTTTTTTAATTTCTCAGTGTAGATTTAATGGTATGGTAATAGAATATATTGTATTAACATTTAATTTATTTTAAAAAAATTTCTGAATAATGAAATACAGAATGGTATTGTTTATATTAGGATGTGTGTAGGAATGCAGTTGATACATTTTAATGTATATATATACTACATTATAATACATTATAATACATTAGACATATTACATATATAATACATTAGCATGTATTAGGTTCTACTTTCTGTGACATTTGTATAATCATAATAGTTTTTAAAATAAAATAATAGATGGCAGCACCATAAATTTTGTATTTTTAAATAGCCTCTATTAAAGTAATAATTTTAATTTTTTACACTAGGTGGTAATTAACGCTGAATATTGGCAATGTTGTAAAATCGTTATTATACAATTTAAAATTGTTTTTAGGTATTATAATAATGTAATTATTTTTTATTTATATTATATTAATTATATTTATCACAATATTTCAACATGAATTAACTGACTCCATAGCTTTTAATTTCTGTGTTAACTTAACTGTTTTATTCACCTTAATCTTATCATGCTTTTTGGATCCATGTGCGGGAATATATTTTGAAAATCTACTGGGAATTTATACGGTATGTTTTGCAAGATTTCTATTGCTATAAATTAAATATTTAATGGGTTGTAGTTTTTTTCCCATTTCATGCCATTTGATAATGTTCTGTATTCATCTTGAAACTATTTATTTTGATTATATTGGTTGTTTGAGTACAGGAGAAAATTTTTTTTCAGCTTATAGCTTTTTTCCCACAGAAAACAACCGATTTGCTTATATCATTGAATTCAGTACTCTTGAAAACGTAATTCAATATATAAGTTTTTCAATTTTTTCGGAATCCATATTCTTTTTTTTTTCTTCCATGTTAATTCTTGTAATTAGGTATACAGTACTTTATTTTACACATACAGTTCTATATTGTTGGTTTATGGAGTGTAGTCAATCATTAACAATATTGCAGTTTTTGATGATGGTCGATAATGTTTAATTAATGGTTATATATATATATATATATATTTTTTTTTTTTTTGCAGGTGATTCTACTGTTGAAATTTTCAAAATTTTGTTTTAGCTAAATACAACTTTGTATTAAATATAGAAAAATGCGTTAAATACAAATTTATTTAGGTTCAAGGTATTTATTATAATCTGAAGTATAATGTAGGCACGAAAATTTTAATTCTAGTTGCAATATTTATTTTGTAATCGTGCGCGTAAGCTGTTAAACCAATTTTTTGCTCGTGAAATGTCTGACAGTTTGGAGCCTCCTATAAATGTTAATTCTGCATCTTGCAATTTTTTAAATACATTAAATGAAAGAAAATACTTATATCCTTCATCCAATAAAAATTTTGTTTTAAAATCAAATACATTTTAAGATATTAAATGTTGAAAATGGTCTTTTTTTTCATTTTTCCAATTTTAACAGTCCTTAGACCCCTTAAAACTTTGCATAATGGACGGTATTCTCGTGACGTCACAGTAGATAAAATGGTGGCATGATCGTTTATTTACGCTTTGCATTCGCCAAGGATATTTTTTGCTATTTCTCTTTGAAACGTTATTTTAGTATCACACTTATGAGCTTAGAAACTAAATTAACGAAAACGAAAGCGTATTCTTTGATTATTTAATTATAAAAAAAAAAAAAAGGAAAAGAAAAAAAGAAATATTTAATAAAAGCACGATTTGCAAGGGGTTATTCCCCGCTTTAAGATAATTTTAAACACGTGAATGCAAAAGACATACAAATCTAAATATTGTCTTCTTTGGACGGGCGAGGGGGGGGGGGGGGATTCTAAGCCTCTTTTTCTCTTACAGTATTTAATAAATCACTTGAGAAGAATTAATTTTACTTTTTTCAAATTCATTAGAAAAAAATAATTACCGTATTTCTGGCGTATAACGCGCAACTAAACTTTGTTTCTATTCTCAGATATATCCGTCGTATAACGAGCATCTTTATGAAATTATGTAGCATAAAATAAAATAAAGAACATAGAAAACAATAATAACTTTTTATGTAAGCCTATAGCGAAAATTATTATTATTATTATTATTATTATTATTATTATTATTATTATTATTAGTGTAAATTAATAGCATGTTTATTAATGTAACAAGCTTTTTTTTTTTTTTTTATAATAATTTTTTTAATAAACTTGTAAACTTTAAGCGCACTTGTAAATTTTATTCTTTCTTTATTTATTTTTTGTATTAAAAGTGTGCGTTATACGCCAGAATATACGGCCATTCGAAGGAAAAGCAATGTCCACCCTCCCCTCCTTCGTCAGTGCGGTTGGACAATGTGTTTTAACCCTTAAATGCCTGATTTTTCAAAAATCAATGGAAAAATGTTTTTCGGCTTTCATTTTTTAAATAAATCGTGGGAAAAATACTTAAAAAAATCATATTTTGTTTTAAGTATAGTTTACAGCTAAAAAAAAATTTGTTACTAATCGGCAATATTGGTGTTTAATTGAAAAAATTAATTTGCCTTGATAAAATTCTATAATATTAAACACACAAGAATTTTAGGAACTATAATAAGAAATAAATTTCACTTGCACACTGCAGGTCAAAATAGGGTATTTCGCAAGCTCCCTCCCAAAAACAAAAAGAACAAGTAGCAACAATTGAAAAAATAAATCTATCTTTATTCTTAAACAGCACAAGTGTTGCCATCTACTTGTTGAAAATCAATTTAATAATATTTTCAGAATGTATTTTATTGGCAACATTAGGCATTATAGCTTCAATCTTATTCTAATATAGTACTCGTATTTCAGAGTCTAAATTGGGTATGTTGCCGAAAAGCAACACAAGGCATTTAAGGGTTAAAATCGGTTCAGTAGAAAGTGCCCGGATTATAGGGGTTAAAATGTGGCTTGTGTTTAAATTATTTAGATATTGCAATTTAAATTTTAATGCACCTAAAGATTTTTATTTATTTCTTTATTTCTTTTTGTGTAACAGATTATTATTAAAAATTAGCCTGAATTGAAATTTTAGTATTTTATACTTTAATAGTTTTCATTATTAAAAAGTGTGATTCTAGTGCAGGGTAATATTCAACTTAACACATTAGTTTACTTTAACAAAGTGACCATTCTTAAAAGTGGGCTTGATTGTGTTTTAATTGATTAGCAATTATGTAAGTATCGCAAATTTTTTATTGCCATTTCATGAAAGAAAATCAGAAATACGATCAAAACTGAATGTGTGTTCGCATTTTTTGCACATTGATAATTTCATTTAAATTTTCCTTCTTCCCTTTTGTTCTCTCTATCTTCCCTTCCTTTCACTTCCCCCCCCCCCAAATTCATAGTGCATATATATATATATAACCATTAATTAAACATAACCTACCACCATCAAAAACCATAATATTATGAATTAAAGCTGTAAGTATAAAAAAAGTGCCAAATAATTTATTATAAGAATTATTATGGAAGAAAAAAGAAGAAAGTGGACACCGACAAATAATGGAAAAGCTTATATATTGAATTACGTTATCAAGGGCACAGAATTCAATGATATAAGCAATATGGTGTTTTCTGTGAGAAAAATAAGCTAAAGCTAAAAATTATTTTTCCCTGTGCCCAAACAACCATTAAAATCAAGTGAATTGATTAAAATTGAAAACAGAATAGAAACAAATAATATGAAATGGAAAAATCAATAAAACCTGTTTAAATATTTATAGGATATAAAATAGAAATAATAAACAACATACCGATTAATATTTCAGTATTTTTCAATATATCCACGCGCACATGGCTACCAAAATATCGTAAAGATTAAGGTGAATAAAACAGTTAAGAAATCACAGTAATTGATACCAAAGGATGCAGTTAATACATTTTGAAATACCATGATAAATACATTTAATATAATATAAAATAAAATAAATAGAAAGTAATTACATTATTTAAAATAACTAAAATGTACTATTAAATTAATTAATTACTATTTAACAATATCGTCAAAATTTAGCTAAAAAATCCACCTGGTGTAGTAAATTATAACTGAAAAGGAGCTGGAAAAAGCAAAATTTATAACTTATCTTCAAAAGACAAACTTTGGTGCTGCCATCTAGAAGTAATTTTATTATTCAAATGTCACAAGATAAACATTTGTAAGCTTTTGAATGTAAAAAAAAATTTTAACAGCAAAACCAAACATATCCTTATATATAGATAATTATAAACCTAATATAAACCACACTATGTATTTTTTTAAAAACTATTGTTAATAAAATTAAAAGCATACAAAATATTCTATTATCTAACTCATTTAAACTACACTAAGAATTTAAATAATTCTATAACATTGATAATATATAGCATATAGCTATATGCTATAAAACAAAATAAATTCAATAATAATTAATATAAATAATTATTAAAAATAATATAAAAATATTTAATAAAAACTATTATATATAAGACAATTATAAAATGAACAGGAAATAAAAAACATATGGAAGTATATAGAAGATTATCAGATACTTAAATTCCCATTACCTAAAAATCTCAAATATAGTGTGTGGATTATTTTCATACATCCATAAAAATCCTAAAAGTATGAATGTGGGACATTCAAAAACATTAAGCCGATAATAAATTTTATAACACAAAGTGAAAATAGATCAATATTAAAAAGAATAGAGGAATAATAATAAAAATAATTACCCAATTTTAATACATACAGTATAACTTTATTTATATTAAATATACTTATATGTATATTAATCACTATAAAATGGCATACTATTAGTAATTGATATGATATTGTCCTTAGTAAATTAAAATTTAATAACAAATGATTGTAAATAAGATTAAACAATAATTAAGCTAAATATAATATTAATGAAAGTCACCAATTACATATAAAATATCAAATCAACATCCTTATAAAATACGTATCAAAAATATAATAATAATACAAAAGCCCCATTTTTTAAAAATTAACCATTGCGTATTATCCAGACAACACCACCCTCCTCCGTACTCTAACATCTACCCACCCATCCAACCTATAATAATTTTTTTATATTATTTTACAATTTTTAATTTTTTTATAGATATTTTTTTATTTTATAATTTTTTTGTAATTTTGTTTACGCATGTGTTAATTTGTTTTAAAAGATCATGTAAGTAAAGTACTAATTGTATATTAATGAATGTATGAATTTTTTTGGAAAACCATGATTTAATGCATCATAAATTAGTTTTTTAATATTATTGTTAATTAGAGGAGAAGAACATAAACATTTTATTCTATATAAATGATTAAGTATTATATTTCGAAATACAGAATGATGTAGACAAGATTTAAAATTTGTAAATGTATTAACTTTGAATTTAAATTCTTTACGTTTGTCATATAAATCTGTGATTGTTTTGTTGTCTTTTATTGTAATTTTAAGATCTAAGAAGTTAATTGTATTGTTAGATAAAAGGTTTTCCATTAATTCCAAATTAGTGGGATAATCTACTGGAAATTGAGTAATTGCAAATTGATCAGTATCAGTTAAAATGATGTCATCAATATAACGATATAAATGTAGATTATTATTAGTAAAATTGCGTTCATAATGATATAAGTATAAGTCTGATAGTAAACTGGATGTACAATCGCCTTGTGGTATACCGACATGCTGTAAATATAAAGTGTTATCTTGCAATATATAATTATTATAGATAATAAAGTTTGTTAAAGATTTAAAATATGCAATATCTATATTAGATGGTAATTCCAGTTTTTTATAATACTTTTTAAATAATGCATTTATAATATTATGTAAATCTAAGAGGTCTATATCATTAAAAAGATCTTTGAAGTCATATGTCGTTATATTATATACATAATGAAAATTTTTTAAAATATTGACAAGTTGATAGCTATTTTTTATACAATGTGTATTATCATTGTTTGTAGTAAGTACATATAATTGATTAAGAATTTTTAAGAGAAGTTTATTGGCTTTATTATTATATGTATTGCAACCAATAGTTACAGTCCTAAATTTAATTGGAGTTTTATGAAATTTGGGAATAAGATATATACAGTGGCGCCAACTTTTGAAAATCATTGGGTGGGCTCAACCATTTTAGAGTAAAATGACATGGGCATGTTGTTTTCTCTGGACATAAGGGGATGGATGGGAAAGTTATGATAGTGAAGTTAGAATTTTTTTTAAATAGAACATAAAGTTTTGATTTTATTAAATTATATTCCCATATGAGGTCTTCATTTAATTAACTCTAATATATACTAATATACTATGAATATGACTGCAAATTAAAACTCAAAGGACTAAAAAATGACGCATGTCAAAAATCAGTTTAAAAGTCTTTTACAGCATTTTCTGAAAAAAAATGTTTAATCTTAAATAATGGAAAACTCTATTTGGTTTCTGAACACCTGGCGACTTTCATGCATTTAGGATGAAAAATGGATTTGCATATGTGCAAAAAAATAGCCAATATCTATTTGAAAACAGCCTATCACTGCTTCTTTTGAATACATTTATTGGCTAATTTAGACTATAAAGTTAGACTATAACACATGAAAAGGATGAGTCTGAATGTATTCAGAAGGAATTTCTTTGCGAAGTACATCTATACATTGTAACCATTCATTACCATCTCATCATATGGAGACAGGAATATTTTAATGGATTATTTGAATTAGTTTAAATGGGTTAAGTTATGGTCCCGTGTTCGTGTATTGCTATCCCACTGTGTTTTCAAACAAAATGATTTTCAATAGATGAATGATTTTTTCAGAGATTGAAAAATAAACAAGTAACAAAATAGAATAATAGAAATCGGCTAGGCTAAGAGCAAATTATTGGGTGGGCTCGGGCCCCATGGGCCCATATAAGTTGGCGCCACTGTATATATATATATATATATATATATATATATATGTATATAGATTTTTTTTTTTTTAAGTAATGCTAAATTTGTTATATCGATCTGAATTTCTAAATCGTGGTTTGTCAACAGTTTTTTTTTTTTTAATCCTTTCTTTCTTTCATTTATTTTTCTTACCATAATTGGCTTCGGCCTTTCTTAAATCTTCTTATCGGAATTGATCGCATTTTTACGTTTCTTCTACTTCGATGTACTTTGTGTATTTACTTACAACTAGAGAACATACTATGCAGTAGTATACTATATATAATTTTTTTTCTGGTTGCTTTCTTTTTTAAATTTGGCTATTTGTTTCTTTGTTATTCGTTCTTTTAATGCTTCACCAATATTCTGTATAGTAAAATAATCTCAATTCTCCATTCTACTCCATTACTATCTCTCTCTCTTTTCTTTCTTTTTATGTTATTACTTTTCAACATAGTTGAAAAGTGTTAAGAAACCTTGGTCCTTGTTTTTGTTCGAGCTCTAATTTTCATAAATATACTTGAATTGCTGTGAAATTAATATATGTTTTTGAGCTTTATTAGAAAACATTTGCTATCGAAAATGGTACAGTATATAATATTTTTATTTGGGGCTTATTGGAGATAAGTGTTTTAAGTGCATTTTGTAATAATACACTAATTGATTCATTACTAAATTGATATGTATCAAAATAGATTTCCTATAGAAAATTGACATGTATAGATAAATGCTAATATACATATAGCATTTATTGTTTATTTTACAGGGACACCCAAAATAATTCACTTATATTGCTGCCTACAGGGAGTAATTTTTTGAAGGACATTTTAACGATGTTTTGTTATTTCTAACATGATGGAACATTGATATACTTTTTTGAAGTGCACGATAACATCTTCCCTAGAGGAAATATATATAAAATTCTGTTGCAGAGCCACGCAAAAGAACTCAGATATATTTTGTATTTTCTGGAATTGCGTTTGCAGATGTTTTATGCATTTTTCAGCTGAATTAAACTCCAATATATAAGTGTGGGATTAATTACTGAAACTGGGTTTTTAACTGTGTTATATATTTTTAAAATCTTTTATTTAGATGTCTTCTTTCACTTTAAAAAGAAAAAAGAAATGTTTCCAAACTAATCTTATGTAGTGTTGGAAAATGTTTCATAATCTATATGTGACGCATACTTTTTCTTTCTTATTTGTTTTTTCTTCTTCTTCTGTCATTTTTTGCTGTAAAATTTAAAACATTTGTCATATGTATGTGATATATTTCCATGTTTATATTGATTAGTGATAATAAAAATTATTGCTTAGATATTAATTTTTAAACTTTAGCAATCATTACAACACAAATAGAAAATATAAAAGATTATTCGCTTTTTCTTTCGACTCGAGAATGCTGAAGTTTTCAAATTCGGTTTTACTGTTTTTTATTTACAACAGATTTTCAAAAAGATCTTTAAGATGTGAAGTGGAAATGGAAAATCATAAAACGCAACCGAATTAAAAAAAAAAAAAAAAGTTGAAATTTCAATTGGAAGAAGAAACAACTAGAGATCGACCGAAAATTCTGTTTCGTTTTCGGCAATCTCAGTTTCACCGAAATTTCGTTTTCGGCGAAAACGCTGCCGAAAGTTCGGCCGGAGCGAAAATCGACCGAAACTATCTGTATTCCAAAATTCTCGTTTATTCCTTCAGAAATTTCCAACATTGCTCATTGATTTGTGCTGTATAGGCTCAAATGAGACACTATTTATTGCTATGAACTTCACTGTTTCTAATTATCAATCTGTGAGTGCAAATTGTAAGAAAGAAATGCATATATGACTAAACTTTGAAAACACGTTTTACGTGCTCATTAAAAGCTGCGGACTTAAGGGGACCTTCTACATTAGGAGACAAAAAAAAAAAAAAAAAAAGCGCTTTTTTATGATTTTTTTGTAAGAAAATTGCATGATGGATCTTTTTGAAATTTTAACAGTTTTTTGTATATAACTTAAGGTATACAAAAGAATTTTTTTATTAGATTTTGTTGCTTCTACTCTAAGTTATAAACAAATATGTTCAACTGCTTTAGAAAATTTCGTCTGGGCGGTGGGCATGATAGCGCCTTGTAGAATTATCTGAAACACAAAAATATTTTTTTTTTTTTTCGTAAACTTCGTGAGCATAGCTTCTAGGTAAATTAAAGGAACCCATAAATTTATTTTAAAAAAGTTATGTAATGGCTGATTAAGAAAAAAATTTTTTTGTTAAAAAATTTCTTCTTATTTGTTAATAACTTTTTGATTATTATTATTTTAGTAAAAGCTTTAATTCATATCGAAGGCAATTAAATAAGCTTTAATTTAAAAATAATCAAGATGATCCATTGAGTAGCTTTTTTTAAATCTTGCCCACCGTGTCAAAAAATGTGGTTGAACATATTTGTTTATAACTTAGAGTAGAACCAACAAAATCTAATAAAAAATTTCTTGTATATACCTTAAGATATGTATAATAAACTGTTAAATTTTCAAAAAGATCCATCATGCAGTTTTCTTACAAAAAAAAAAAAAATCATAAAAAAGTGCTCTTTTTTTTTGTCTCCTAATGTAGAAGGTCCCCTTAACTTTAATAGAAAATTTCTAGTTTGAAACCGCAAAAATGTTTCGAATAGTCTTTGAGAAATTTCTGATGATCATTTAGAAAACCCACTAATAATAAAATAAGATATAAATCGAGGTGTGTATACCTAAAACATTTTTCAATTAGATGAAATTTATATAATTAGAAAATCATTCTGTGTCTTAGATGAATTAATTACCTTTTATTTTACATGAAAATAAAAAGTTTTGGTCAGAGGCACAGAGAACCAACTTGGACCACACGTATAATTAAGTTATGTTTGTATTAATTACTTAAAACATTTTTTTTTGGACATTTTCGTTTTCG
This sequence comes from Maratus speciosus, assembly GCA_963932465.1. Taxonomy (NCBI): domain Eukaryota; kingdom Metazoa; phylum Arthropoda; class Arachnida; order Araneae; family Salticidae; genus Maratus; species Maratus speciosus. The sequence goes on from OZ010790.1 coordinate 503,288,207, forward strand.
TTTCCGGCTGAAAATAGGAAGGTTGCCGAAATTCGGATTCGGTTTCGGTCTTAAAAATCGGTTTCGGTCGACCCTTAGAAACAACTTTATTTTGTATTTTTTTTTTCTTTTTTTGCTGTAATTCGAATGGAAAGAAAAAACAAGGACGAAAAATCCTGCATCCTATACAGATTATGAACCACTTTCCAACACTATATTAAGAATTTTCATTTTTTAATACAATGAAATGAGAATATCTAAATAAGCAATTTAAATAAAATCACCGCGAACGATTTTCCTCATAGACCACAATGTAACTGAACTGTTATGTGTTACCCTTTAAACAAGAGCTAGTGAGGTCATCATCAGGGTTTGATTCCTCTCTGCAATGTCAGTCAGGATTTCTTTATATACCATATTAACTATCAATCAAGATGGTCAAAATTTTAAAATAATCCCACGTGTCCATATAAGTTAGCGCCACTGCTTAGAAGTCATCGTTGGCTTGACGAATGACATACTATATTCTGTTAATAACACAACTATGACAAAATCAAAGTATGTAAAAACAAATCTCCGTTAAACTTTAGGATTTTTTAAGGCTGTTCTTAACTACTCTGCTCAACAAGCGCAAAACTTTTTGACACATTTACAAATTCATTTTTTAACAGAAAGATATAAAATTGGAAATCCTGACCATGGAAGTGATTTGGAATCGAACTGTGTTTTGATCAATAAATTACCTTTTGAGTTATAAGCAATTTTGATCACGTGGCAAACACGTTTTTCACCCATTCTTGACTGCTTATTCTTTCTTCGCGCGGAAATTCGGTTCAAAACGCCCACTTTGACACTATTTTCTGAAAGATCTATTGTGTTTGAAAAAAAAAAAAAAAACGAAAAAAACAGCTCCATTACATAGTTTCTGAACAGCAACACCTGCTAATTTAATGCATTTACCAACAAAAATAAATTAAAACTTATTTCAGAAAGCTGCCTTTTTGGATTTGAGAACAGCCTTAATTTACTGTGCAATAATCTTTGGATTTGTATAAAATTCCATCGCATCATATAACACAACTTATAGCCAATCCGTGGATTACACTGTAATAATTAAACACAAAAGAAGCTACGATTTCACGTCACGCATCAGTACCTTAGAAGTCATCGTTGGCTTGACAAATAACAAGCTATGACAAAATCAAAGTATCTAAAGGAAAAAAAAATTCCGTTAAACTGGAAATTCTTTTAATTTATTATCCAATAATCTTTGGATTTGTGTAACATTCCATTATATCACATGAGAGACATATTTTTAAAACATATAATTAACACAAATAAATCCAGATATTTCTAACGAGAGGGTATCGTGTAATTCTAAAAATATTATTTCAATATCAAATTAAAAATAGCACGTTTACTAATATTCAGGGACAAATTTTCTTCTTCTGAATAACTTCTTTTTCCACGTTCTGATTTGCCTAGATAACAGATGATGAATATAATAACCTCCAAATAAAAAAAGATTCATTACCGAAAATGAAGCAGAAGCACGTATTTCTCTTTATGAATATAAAAAGAATCATAAATATCGTGAAAAATGGAACATTCTATTGAGCTTTATTTATTTTAGTATAAAACATCCTGAAATAGATGCACGCTTTCTAATTTGGAGATTTAAATAGAAATCCATCTTAATTTCTTAAACAACTATAACGAAGTCGAAAGGAAGGATTACAAAGTTAATCGTATTTTACATGGTGTTTCAAAAAAGGATGGGGGAATTTTAAGAGGTTGTAATACACACTAAAACAAAACAAAACAAAAAAAAAATGTTTAGCAAAACCAGGGTCGTTTTTTTTTTTTTTTCAAAAATACAGGGGCGCCGAAGGCACTTATGAGCTAACGCTAATCCTATGGGGAGGGATTTTTCTAATATCTGGTTTGCATTTCGAAAATTTTAAATAAATATATATATATATTTTTTTTGCATTGGATAGCCGAAATCCGTCTCTACAGCGCACCTTTTTTACTTTTTCGATTTTGGTTGCAGATATTTTTTAGAATGGCACTTTCATTTTCAGAAACGGTTTTGAAAGTGAAATTAACTTTATAAAAAATATCTGCGACCAAAATCGAAAAAGTAAAAAAGGTGCGATGTAGAGACGGACCTCGGCAATCCAATGAAAAAAAAAAAAAAAAAATAAATAAATAAAAATGTCAAAATGCGAACGAGATATTAGATAAATCACTCCCCATAGGATTAGCATTAGCTCGTGAGTGTCTTCGCCGGCAGGGACAGGAGCCTTAATATGTAATTTCAATTGAATTGTCCAGGTCAGTTTCCCGGTCGTTATCTTAGGTCAGTAACTATAGTAACACCGCATTTGCCTGACTGACCTATCTACTTTTTCCCATGACAACGAAGAGATGAAATGAGAATAATGGATATCCTTGAGAAGCCAGTTGAAATTACATAGAGTATAGCCGAACCCGAATTTTCGTTTGTAATTTTAACAATAATGAAGATATTTTTTTTTCAGCAGACTTACCACGCTTTGAATAAAAATTTAACGATATCATGAAAAGTGATGGAAGTGGCCACCATCCACATCCAACCAGTGCTGAACTACACGCTTCATATTTCGGAATGCAATTTACATTATATACCGGTTGAATTACTATGCACTTTCAGCATTTTTCCCGATGTCATCGTTTTTCAATCAAAGCAACGTACTGTAAATTTCATTAAAATATCTTTATTGTTGTTAAAATTATTTATAAAATAAGAGTTTAACTCAGAATAAGATATCCTGTATTTTTGGTCGAATAAATGTATTGCGACCTTAGTTTCCAATATAAAAGTTTTTTGTTGTAGTGTGTACTACCACTACCTCTTTCAAGTTTTGTCTCATCTTTTTAGGTGCGTTCGTAATTATGTAAATACGTAGCACCTATAGTCGTCGTTCAGTCCGTCCGTCCGTCCTCATATAACAGAGCAAAAAATACCCAACCGAATGGACTGAAATTTTAAATATATAATTGTTGCAATATTTTGTCGAGTCATTTCATATTTTATGAAAATCGGGTGCATAGTTTAATTACAGGGACAGTCAAAAGTTTTCTGTTACATTACGGCTAATGGGAAAAAATATTGCAAGTGCATTTTAATGACGTTACAGCATCCCGAATGGTCTGAAAATTTAAATATATAATTGTTGCAAAATTTTGTCGAGTCATTTCAAATTTTATGAAAATCGGATGCATAGTTTAATGACAGGGACAGTCAAAAGTTTTCCGTTACATTAAGCCCAATGGGAAAAAATTATTTCATGTGCATTTTAATGATGTTACAGCCTTTCGAACAGAATGAAATGGATATGCACTTATGAAGTGCATTAAAATTATCATTCATTACAATATGCGTTGCAAAATATATTTATAAAACTAGTTATAGTACGAACGCACCTCATTTGCCACGTTTGAACGAGCAATTTCCAACTTTTTTTTAAACAAGTTGTATCTTACATCCACATTGCAAGCATGTTTCTATACAAATTAGGTGTATTCCAACTAGTGTTACAAGGTGTCCCGATTTTCAGGATTTTTCAGATTTCTTCTGAAAACTTTGGAAATATAAACAGAGCCAGCCTTAGGGCTGTGCTACAGGTGAGGCCGCTCGGGGCCACGCGCCCGGAATTTTTTTTTAATGAAATATAGTAAAGTAATTTATTATTCATTTTTTGTGTGGGTTACCGTAGTGTGTTTTAACCTTAAAGTTCGAACAGATAACGTTTTTCCTAAGTGGTACCTTTCATGGGGTCATGGCCAGGCGCTCTTTTTCAGGTAGACAGTTTTCAGAAGCTTGTCTAAAGGTCAGGGGTCAGCAGAGGAGATCTCTGACATGATTATCACCACCTCTTTCTTTTGTTGATGACCATAGAACCTTTGGAAACGAAAGACCAGCGGTATGATTTACGGTTTCTTGTCGGGGATTGTTGAAATCCGGATATAAACAAGTGTACCTTAAATCTTGGCTGCGTCACCGTGTATTTCAGGCGAGCTTTTTCAAAAGGTGATTGCGTTGTGGGAAGTAGTGTTGCCAGCTTAGAGGATTTTTTTATTCAAAATTTCTACCAGAATTTTTTCTTTTTCTTTACTTTATCGGGGAATGCCTATCATTAAATAAAGCAAAAATTACTATTAAAAATTCGTGGAAGACGAATAAAAAAAATCAGCTAAATTGGCATCATTGACAGGGAAGATAGGAGCGGGTTAAATAGTTTGAAAGGGAAGGGCCTCGCAAAAATTCTTGCACTCGCTAAGGGCTCTGAATATAAAGAAAATGCTTGACTTCAGATTTTTCTGTGAAGGTTTATCACGAGGGCTGTTAGGAGAACTACGACAAATCGAAGAAAAAATAATATTTGGGATTACCCTGTAAAATAAAATGCTCGAAATGATCTGAAGCTGCAGCCTATGAATATGAGGGCATTGTGCAACATTTGTATACATTTGTGTAAGAATAGCATTTATATTTATAGAGATTTAAAGGTTTCTTTACAAAATTTAAGAAACTTTAGCATGTTTTTTGTTTATAGCATGCAGGGTTTTCATCGAAATTCAACGCCGCTTTCAAGAAGACCTGACAAAGTACGGTAGAAACAGCATAGTACAATTAAATTATAAATATACAGTAGAGCGCCGATTATCCTGTAAAATAAAATCAAGAAGTCGAGACCTACCCTAGTTCGGATAAGCAAAAATTCGGATAAATGGACAGACAGTTTAAGGGATGTTTCTGACTATACTAAAGCCTTCACACTTATCTAAGCTTTCTGACAGCACCAGTTAGTGCTGGTATGTTTAATTATTTTTGCTATATCTCTAATTCTCTCTTAAATATGTTAGTTGAATAGGATCAACGTTCTTCTGCTGTTCGAGCCATTTCATAGCTGTTTCCAAACATTCAAAGGCTTCGTTATGTGACTGACCTGGGTTATTTTCAGAGCATTCGTTTTCATTTTCTTCAAATGTTTTTCATTATAAATCTCATCCACAATCTCATCATCATTTAAAATCTGATATCCAGGGTGATGTACACTATTTAACCACTCGTTAATTTTATTTTCTTCATAGCTTAGGATTCTCCCCATCTCCTTTATTGTTTTACATTCCTCATTTTCTGATCCATCATCAGTTTTTTCTTTATTTAAAATTTTATTCCAAACCTATGGGTAATTGGGATTTCGGTTTAAAAAAATTTTGGGAGAAATAAGCTCTTCGGATAATTGGAAGTTCGGTTAATTGGAGTTCCGATAATCGGCGCTCTACTGTATTAAATATTGGGTAAAATATAAGCTTTTACATGAAACAATTTTTCCTGCGCATGCGCGAACGATTCCAAAGATATTTCTTTTTTGCATGATGCGGCAGTCAACTCTATAGAACAATCCATACTGAAAGAACAATTGAATATAGTGAAAATTCAGAAATATATCGGTGATAATGAGAGCCGAATTTCAGTTGCTTTCTAAAAGTACCTGGATGATAAGGGATGTTCCAAAAATTGTCATCTATTAGACATCAACCAATTTAAAGTGTAAAAATTCAGAAATACTATTAAAAAATAAGTAACAGAAACAACTGTACAAAAGAGTTAAAAAAATAATAATATGATAATAATAATAACAATTTATAATAATTGCCGAAAATGCTCGTTTTTTTGACAGAGTGTACTTTCTACAGTTAGATTAAGACAATTTTATTTAAAAATAAAAGGCAATATAGATTCATAAGAAATTATAAATATTAAAAATCCTAAAATAAGTTTTTATCTATTTTTCTCAAAATAGAGAATTGAACAGCATTTAATGCATCTTCTTATCTATAAGGGGGGTTACCATAGGGCGGACCCTGTTCTGTCGCCAAATACCGCCAAGTTTGTCACCAACCTGGCGATATATCGCCAAATTTAGCGACCAAAATGGGTCGCCAACAGTGACACCAACTTGACGATATCTCTAATATTTCGCCAAATTCCCATAGACTTCCATTGTAAACCTACTTGCTTATAGAAAATCAACAAATTGAGATATTTTAATGCAACAAAAACTAATATTAGCTTAAGGGATTATATTAAATTTTTCTTTGATGACCTAAGTAGGAATCGACTTCAAAAACAAAATTTTTATATTACTTGTTTATTTTATTATTATTTCTGTGTGCCCCTGATAAAAAAATTTTAACACATTTTCTATTTAGGCTTAATAATTTAAGTGATTTTGGAAGAATAGTTTTTTTTTTTTTTTTTCCAAAATGATTAGAGATTGAAAAAAAAAATTAAATTGAGAGAGGGGTAATTAATGACTTTAATCCTTTTGATCGGATTCTAGTCCGAGCAAGCAGGCAGACAAAGCAAAGTCTGAAGCACTTTTAAATTAAGTTAGAAATCAATTATATCAAGCATTTATCAAATAATCCTTTTGAAAAGAAGATAAATGTATAATACAGAACTGTCAATCGTTCAACAATCGTAAAAAGAAAAAAAGAAAAATTGCATAGCTCCTTTGGCTTCACCTGCGTATGATCTAAGTTATTTTCACGTTTTTTGTCACGTTTTGTTTCGATTTTTTTTTTTTTGTATTTTCTTCTTTGTCGGCTGTCGTACACGGGCGCATTAAGATGGGACACGTGGTACGTATTAACTAATACTACTTATTTTATCATCACACTTTTTATCTGGACAATTATTTTAACTCTTGTTTTGGAGACTCAGTGCTAAAAAAATTTCGAATTTTGGCGAAAATGGGGATTTTGAGATCTTTAATTTAAAACTAAACAGCCCATATACTTTGAAGCAGTGTTTGCCAACTGATATGGCACAACTCGCAAGTGTGTCGTAGGAGTGCCTTAAGTGTGTCGCGAAATATTAAGCTATTTTTGAATTTTTAACTTTTTATTATAAACTCATTTATCATTCATTTCTTTTAATACTGAAAAAGTATATATTCTCAATCCCTTTAGCTTTAGCTTATTGGAAATATCAGTGAATATATCTAGAAGCTAATGCAATTTAAACAAGAGCAAAAAATCACGCATCAGACATACATTATGAAACACTTTCAAACACTGTAAGAATATTGCAACGAAATTTCGCTCTTTTCTTATTCAGTAAAAAGAGATATTTAAATAAGCAATTTAGAGAACCCATACGCTGTAAAATACTCAGTTTCAGCAACTACAATCTGTAGTTGGTAACGCACGCGAATTCTGTTATGCAGCCCTATACATGATTTATAGAATTTATATTTGCAAAACTTAGTATGCAAAAAATAGTTAAATTTAAAAAGCATTCCACAACTGCGAATTCATTTCTAGCATTTATCGTTCGCAGACAGTACTGTAACCGAAATCTTTTGTGTGTTCCTGTAGGTAAACAATAATTGTTATGTAGGTCATATTCTACAGTAAGTATCTTGTTGTGAACCTGAAAAAAATATGCAAATTTCATTATAATGCAATACATGCAACTAGTGTGCCATCATTAAAATATGCTGCAAACAAGTTTTCCCCGTAGGCCTTTATGTAACCGAAATCTTCTGTGCGACCATGTAAATGAATGATAAATGTTTTGCACTCCATATTTTACAGGAAGCATGTTTTAGTCACCTCATAAATTCATATCAATTTCATTATGTATTTAATAGTATAACATCATTAAAATACAACACAAATGATTTCCTCTCTCCCATATACCATAATGTAATGGGATTCTTTTGAGTGTCCCTGTAAACGAACATGCTACACATTCCATTTTCAATAGAGAACATTCCATAGTAAATCTGAATAATATATATTAATTTTATGGCAATTCAGGTATAACCTATTGTTAACATATGAAAATTCTAAATAGGTGATTACCCATTTCCTAATATAATTATCAAAATATGGTTTTCACCACCAGAAAGTAAGACGTCAGATGCCGACGTAGCTCGTTTTTAAAAATTGTTCCTTTTAATTTTAAGAAATCGATAAAATTTGAAAAAATTCCTCAAGTACAAATTTCCAAGTTTATATGATTTTTTTAACCACTGAAAAAAAAAAAAAAAAAAAAAAAAAAAAAACCGCACTACATTGGCATAGGACGCCAATTTTTTGAGAGTGAAAACCGCATTTTGATAATTGTATTAGGTAATGAATAATCCTCTGTTTAGATTTCTTTATAGATTAACACAGAGGTTTTCAGTCGATCAGGTAAAAATCTTATCGGTGAAGCGTCTCCTCAAGTCCATTTCTACGTTACGTACTATATAGGGCCGGCGCGGAGTCCTGGCAAAGCAGTTAGTGGGGCCCATCGTATATTGCAATACCGGACTAAAAAAAATATTTTTAAATTGCATATATCATAGAAAAATGTATAACGTAGATAATAAAATCTATGAAAAATTACCATTGCTTTTGCATTTAATGTGAATAAATATTTTTATTTTCGCAAAATCTTCTATCCTTTAAAATGTTTATTTATTTATTTATTTTCGTTCACGGTTACTTACAGAATAATCAAATCTATACATTCCTCGAAAATTATGTCAACTTTGCATGTAAGAAATAAAGTTAATACTCATTTTTTTTCTCACGAAGAAAAATTAAAAAAAAATAAATATAGAGTAACATTATTATTATATTATTTTATACAGGGAACTACTATTTTGAAATTTACATCGCACTCGGGTTGCTAACAAAACCACAATTAATGCTGGGCTCTGCTCAGCTGCCCTGTATGAACGATGGTTGCGCTAGCCCTGGTACTATGCCAGTGTTGAATTCAGACACTTTTCTCCGGGAGGGATTTCTGTGGTTCCGGGGGGTAGAGGGGGGAGAATTGCACTTTTTGACCATTGAAAACACAAAATCTCAAATCTTCCGGCGGGAACATCTCATTTCTCCGGGGTGTGTGTGTGTGTGGGGGGGGGGGGGGATATCCCTCCACAGTTGAGACAGCTCAGCGTGAGCACGAGCCTGAACCCGACATGCACTCAAGCTCGATTTTTATATGCCAGTCTTCGAGCTCGGGCTGAAAGTGAAAATTTTATTTATTCACAAATTGAAAAATGGAAAAAAGAAAGAACGAAAGAAAGGCACATGCCATTTGCGAAACAAGAATGTAGTCTAAGTTTCTTAACGTGTTTTACAATCCTTTAAAAATCAATTTGAAAGGGAATTGGATTGTTATTGATGGGATATAAGGAGATATATTCTATCTGATTCTGAAGTCATTGCACGGTCAGTATTAGTAACAAAAAGAAGCCGTGTGATATCCCTCGTCTATCCTCGTTTTTTTTTTTTTTTGTTTGAAATTCTTTTCCAGAATGACTGGAAAACCGAATTCTAATCTTTCTGATACAGTTGTAATAGACATTTAAAAAGAATAAGAATTGCGACTTTGGCAGATTTGTGTCAGTAGTTTGACATAAATATCAAATTTGCTATTTGAAACAGATTTTCAGGGACATGAAAGCAGTTGGTCATGAAGCGATATTTTAGGATTGATACTTATTTCTATGTAAAGAAGATATTTTTAAATGAGAAAATTAATCTTGAAACAGTCTAAAACTGTTATTAACAATTTTTTACTGAGTTTTTTATTTTTAGGTTTCCGTACTTAAAAAGTAAAAACGGAACCATTATAAGATCACTCCTGTGTTTGTCTGTCACAGCCATTTTACTCGTAAACTATGGAACGTGGAAAGTTCAAATTGGGGAAAGTAATAAAGACTATTGACCCACATATTTCCAGATTATTAAACATTCATAAATATATTTAGTAAAAATGTAGAGGGGCTAATCAAGTTACCTGAAAAAAAAAACCCCTCTTTTCTTTGTATATCGTGTGGGGGTATTATGTGAAAGCTTTCGTAACGCTGACCTCAAAAATACATTTCTTTCAATTTTAGGTATATTTTCAAAGATATTGTCGAAAATGTATCGCAAAAATATCTCCCCCCCCCCCCCCGTCTAATTCCGAATCTAATGAAAATAAAATTATGAAAAAATTAGAGGTAGTAGACGTTAATTTAAACTTTGCAGGAAAATTATAGCGATTATCCTAGATTATTTGTAAGTAGCTTTTAAGAAAATCGTATTTTACCGTTACACACAAATTTCGATTTACGGACATTCAACAAAAGCGTTGTTCAACGCTGGAGGTACTTATCGTAGTAGAAGTATAAAAGCAATATTGATAAGGATTTTCGAAAAAAATCTTTAGTTATTAGCCGAGATATTAGCCTTTAAAGATACGCTTTTAAAGCTTAGTTAAGGCTGTTCTCAAATCTAAAGTGTCAACTTTCTGACATAAGTTTTAATTCATTTTTGTTCGGGAACACATGAAACTAGAAGGTGTTGTTATTCAGAAACTATGTAGAGCTGTTTTTTCCGTTTTCTTGTAAACGCAATAGATCTTTCAGAAAATACTGTCACTGTTGGCATTTTGAACCGAACTTCCGAACGAAAGAAGAAAATCCAGTCAGTAAGGGGGAGAAAAATGCCGTGTCACGTGATCAAAATCGCTTGTAATTGATTGATAAAAAAAATCGAAAAAAAACAGTTCGATTCCAAATCGTTTCTATGGCCAGGCTTTCCAATTTCATATCTTTCCGTTAAAAAATGAATTTGTAAATGTGTCAAAACGTTTTGCGCTTGTTGAGCAGAGCAGTTAAGAACAGCCTTAACGACTTTCAATGATATATATGTGTAATTCAATGCCCAGTAGCAGTATAAAAGCAATAAACGTCAAATTGCTAAAAACAGACTAATTTAATTAGAATGAATCACATAAATGCTATGGCATTCGCGACTAGTTTGCATAGAGTGGATCTCTCAATACGCCTCGCGTGACTTTAAAAGTTAATTTAAAACTTATCTGGAAAAACGCGGCACGGACTAAGTCGGCGTTGCAACTTTGCGACCTCCTTTCGAAGCGCTCTTAGCAGAATGCCAAATTTAAACTTTGAACAAAGGTTTTGTTTTAGCTACACGGTAGAAAGAAGGGTTATTACTACGCTGAATTTAGTTTTATGAAATGCCAAATGAAGTTTAAATATGCACTGCTTTTATTGTCTGTGCCGAATTAAGTTCATCATACACAGATTAGGATAATATTCAAAAATAAGTTATACAGAATTGCAATATTTGATATTATTTAGGGTTCATATCTCTTTGAACTTTCATGGTATATCCATTTACGCTTTTCTAATATATACAGTTATACCCAACCTTACGTTGTATAGTTTTTTTTACAAAGTTTTAGTATTCTTTTAGCAATGTTTTTTTAATAATACAATTACTAATTCATATATTTATTCTATGGAACCCTCTGTGCGCGAGTAATACTCATACTTGACTGTTTATTTTATATTATATGTGATTATTATAATAAATTTGCTATTTTAAACAGATTTTCAGGGACATGAAAGCAGTTGGTCATGAAGCGATATTTTAGGATTGATACTTATTTCTATGTAAAGAAGATATTTTTAAATAAAAAAAATAATCTTGAAACAGTTTTAAAATGTTATTAACAATTTATTACTGCGTTTTTTATTTTATTTTTTATATTATATGTGTTTATTATGTTAAATTTGCTATTTTAAACAGATTTTCAGGGACATGAAAACCTCAAAACGTTGTCATGAAGCGATATTTTAGGATTGATACTTATTTCTATGAAAGACGTTATTTTTAAATGAGAAAATTAATCTTGAAACAATTTTAAAATGTTATTAACAATTTTTTACTGTGTTTTCTATTTGTTTATATTATATGTGTTTATTATATTAAATTTGCTATTTTAAATGGATTTTCAGGGACATGAAAACCTCGAAACGTTGTCATGAAGCGATATTTTAGGATTGATACTTACTTATATGTAAAGAAGATATTTTTAAATGAAAAAATTAATCTTGAAACAGCTTTAAAATGTTATTAGCAATTTCTTACTGCGTTTTCTTATTTTTTTTTTTTATATTATATGTGATTATTATAATAAATTTGCTACTTTAAACAGATTTTCAGGGACATGAAAACATCGAAACGTTGTCATGAAGCGATATTTTAGGATTGATACTTTTTTCTATGTAAAGAAGTTATTTTTAAATGAGAAAATTAATCTTGAAACAATTTTAAAATCTTATAAACAATTTTTTACTCTGTTTTTCTTTGTTTATATTATATGGGTTTAGTATATTAAATTTGCTATTTTAAACGGATTTTCAGGGACATGAAAACCTCGAAACGTTGTCATGAAGCGATATTTTAGGATTGATACTTATTTCCATGTAAAGAAGCTATTTTTAAATGAGAAAATTAATCTTGAAACAATTTAAAAATGTTATTAACAATTTTTTTCTGCGTGCTTTCGATTTCGCAATCGGGTTTTGATGACACCGAATTTTTCAGACTCGGACGTGTTCAGATTTCAAATTGTCAAGCTCAGGCGGGTTCGGGCTACGAAAATTCGAGCACGATTACATGTCTATTATGTTTATAGCGTGCTGAAATTCAAAATGCGACGATCCGACTTAGAACAAAACTTAGAACAAAACGACACTTAGAACAAAATTGAAAATCAACTAATTGACAGCAAAAACAATTTCCTTTATACACACACACACACACACACAAATAATAATAAAAAGAACTGTAGAATTCATCAGTATTAACCCGGGAGAACTCGCTAGTGAGAATGCCCAATTGCTTTTCTTTTACTTTACATTCATATAATATCAACTTTTTTTGTTGGCTTAGTACTTTTATTCACAAAATAGGTACAATAATTGAAAAACATTTTGAAATTTTAATTAAAATGAAAAATGATTTAAATAAGAGTCTTAAAAAAGTACGACTGTGAGAGAAAATCTCATGCAGCGAGTTCTCCCGGGTTAAGTATTAAGAAAATGTTATCTCTCTATTCTAAAAAAAAGTAACTACCGCTGTCACCGCCGCCGCCGCCGGTTTTGATTTTTTTGTGACCGGAGGCCTTTCTTCGTTAATATTAACAAAAATAATGCATACAAAAATATGAAAATCGGTGATTTTATACAGAAATGTTTGATAAACACGCTGATGCAGACAGTTTTCAAATCGAAGAATTATTTTAAGAGATATTTAAAGTTAAAGTTGGACAAAATCGTTCCACTAAAAAAGTTTTATAGCAGCAAAAACTATATATGGCAGTGTAATCATTTTTAGATCATTTTATGCGTTAGAATTTGCCGGAGTGCAGATTGCATTAATTTTTTTATTTTGACTCATTTTTCGAGATTTTATTTCTATTTTAAATTCAAATTTTCAGCATTTCTAGAGATATTTTTTACAGATTTCAGAAAATTGTACTAATTTAAACTGTTGCCAACTGTATAAAAAGCGCAAGCAATAATGTTTGCTTCAAATTAAAAATTTATTTACACGCGACTATTATAAACAGGAAAAAAGCTTTCAAATTAGAATTAAATAATTACGTATAAAAAGCAGGAACTTATTAAAAATTACGTCATAAAAAGTATACACGTGAATTTTAAAAGAGAAAGGATATTGTAAAATAATAAATTCATTAACATGCGTTAGAAGTCTTAGGAGAAATGACGTCATATTTACGTCACATTATAGTTATTACATAAAATGAACACAAAATAATATTGCAAAAAAGTTTAAATTTAGAAATTGCGCTAGACATTTATTTGATATTTTGAGAATTAATTTAAAATGTCTCATTTAAAAGAACTTTCTTTTCGCTTTGTTAAAAAATACCAGGAAACAAAGACTCTCTTTACTTAATTCCTTTTATATTAGCTTATTTTGAAATGTTGTTACACGTGTATACGTCATCAAGTTATTTTTATTTCGAAGTTTTATTTGTGTTTTTATTAATGTTGTACGAATTTATTTGTTCTTTCGTTATTTAAAATAAAAATTATATCAATTTGTATAATTTGGCGAGTGGTTTGGCGATTTATATAATTTGGCGAAATATAATATTTTGAATAATATTTTGAAAATAAATATCAAATATACAAAATATCAAACATCTTGATATTTTGAAAATAAATATCAAATATAGGGAAATATAAAAATATGAAACCTCTTGACAATTTGAAAATAAATATCGGATATATATCATGATATATGGGGCATTCTCACAATCTTTTGACTTTTAAGCCCCTGAACAATAATTTTTATTTTAGTACATATTCTTGTGGGTTTTTTTTTCCTTTTTAATATATATATATATATATATATATATAATGGGGAACATCCCATTGCATGATTGCATAACAATATTAACGAGATAAATAAGTTTTGGACGATGTTGGGGGTCAAAATACCAGGAAAACTCCGATACCGTCTCGTGTCCCGGATGCTCATTTTTAAGTTTGGAGCTGTCTGTATAAAATTGTTTCAATAAAAGTAATTCGTTGTAATTTTTTTCCGAAACTGGGACAATTGTTTTATATAAATATGTAGCGAAAAATTAACCTGCTCACATTTTTACGGTTGATATTATTTTTAACTCTGTCCTTGGGTTTTAGATTCCTTACCATCCCTCTTGCTAAAAATCACTTCAGACGCAGCCACAGAATTTTTTTCAAGTTTTTTCTCACGCAGAAGTATGCTAGAGAAAGAATGTCTAAAATTCTTTGACAGGAAATTTACTGCAGAATTTAAATCAGCATTTAAATATCAGTTTCAAGCATCGTGGCTTTATTGATAGTCTTACCGTCCCAAAGGTTTATTCCTTCACTTTTCGAGGTAAATTAATTTAAAAAAAAATTTAATTCAATGTAAATAACTGTTTCTAAAAATCAATGAACATTGTGGCTATCACTTAGTCTTAACATGATTTGCCTAAAAATGGTGGTAATTTTCCTTACCGTCCTATCCTTACCATCCCTTTTTTCCATTACCGTCCCTTTTTTCCTATACCACCTCTTTTTTTTTCCTTCCGTCCCTTCTTTAACACCCCTTTAAGACAATGTTATACCAAAATTTTGTACTAAAAATACTACATTGTTATTATTTCTTATTTGAATGTCCTGTGGGTACTATGCAAATTCATTATAAGTAAAAATTTAGAAGAAAATAGAAAGTTATAGTGGTAAAATGGTAAGGAAAATTAAACTCGCAAGTTTAACTTAAACCTCAGTTAGATAAAAAAATTTTCGCTGCTGACCATTTTTTCTTTATTTTGAATCTTTAAGGCATTCGTCTATCAGATTAAAAATATTATTTTAGCAAGTTTAATCTCTCCAGATTTTTATCCCCTAAAGTCAAAAGATTGTGAGAATGCCCCATATATCAATTGATATATATCAACGAACGCTGGCAGGAGTCCGTTACTTTTTATGCGGACGCAGTCAAGGGGTTAATGAGTATAGTTCTTATATAATAGTTATATACTCACCCTTTTATCATAAATATTTATTGAATTTGAAATTGTTATACGGTATTACATAATATGTGCATTTGAAATTGTATGCTTATGTAACATGCCTATTATGTATATGGTAAAATCTCGTTACAATGAATTTCTGGGAACGCTGATTAAATTCGCTATACTGAAAAATTCGTTAAAGTGAATATTTTTATAATGAAATAGGATAATAGGATTTTTTTTTAACAATCCAAATAATATTTGTTAAAGTGACATTCCTTGTAACGAAATTCTACTGTATTTGATATGTTTAATATTTATTTCTGATTACATCCTATTTATATCAAATAATTCCTATTGTATTAAACTGCTTGCTTATCCATTTAATAGGAAAAAAATCTTTACATCCGGAAAATACCCACGCATATCATTCTATTACAAATACTATGCGTATTTTGGTGAAGGTATTTTATTGTTCTCGTCATTATTAGAAATTTCTTGATAGCCGAAAGGAAAATAAAATTAGTCGGATGTGGCAATGGCAATCCCAAAATTTTTTCCATCTCATACATGTTAAGTGGTCTCGGGACTCTTAAGAGCACACTTCAGTCACGGCAAAAAAGGAAAACGCTAATGTAACGTCTATGGAGGCGTTATTTTCAAATTTCTCGCTTTGACTTTAATATTTTTGAATGATTTTTTTGCATAGAATAGTTTGGACGATCTACATCCGGGCTAGTTTTTACTTTTTCGATTTTGCTTATCGTTTTTTTTTTTTTAATATTAGGGTAGTTTCAATTTCAGAACCGGTTCAAAGCGGTTCCAAAAGTAAAAGTAATTTATTCTTACAAATCTGAAACCAAAATCAAAAAAGTAAAAACTAGCCCGGATGTAGATCGTCCTCAGCTATCCTGTGCAAAAAAAAAAAAAAAAAAAAAAAAAAAAAATCATTTGAAAATATCAAAATTTAAGCGAGATATTTGGAAATAACTTCCCCCATAGGATTAACATTATCATCCGTGTCTTTTTGAGTGACTAGTGTGGCCTCTTAAAGCTTCAAAATTTCGAAATTTTATTATTTTTTATATGTTAAACTCCAATGTTTTCCGAATATTTTGATATAAATACTTCCTTGAAATTCAAATTAGAAAAGAAGTTATGGTTTTTAGAATTGTACCAACCCAATAGCTAAAGCGCCGTTTCCGAAACTTTGAAGTCATTTTACTCAAAATGACAGTTTTGGGCATATAGCGCAGAATATCTCAAAAACTTCTCTCTATTTCTTCATGGATTTTTCAAAATATATGTTTCGTGTTAGTCTGTTTAAACTGAACCTAAAATTTCCTTTTCATCCTATTTCTTAAAAAAAATATATTTTTTAAGTGATTATAATGCTGAAAATTTCAAAATTTTGTAATAGATAACTTTACAACAAGATACAACTTTGTATTAAAAATATAAAAATGCTTTAGATACAAATTTACTTAGGTTCAGGGTATTTATTATAATTTGAAGTATAATGAGGCACCAAAATTTTCATTCTAGTTGCAAAATTTATTTTGTAATCTTGCACGTAAGCTGTCATACCAATTTCCTGCTCGAGAAATGTCTGAAAATTTGAAGCCTCCTATAAATATTAATTCTGCATCTTGTAACTTTTTAAATATATGAAATGAAAGAACATACTTATATCTTTCATCTCTCTTAAAATTTTGTTTTAAAATGATGTACATTTTAAGATATTAACCCTTAAATGCCTGGTGTTGCTTTTCGGCAACATACCCAATTTAGGCTCTAAAATACTATTAGAATAATATTGAAGCTATAATGCCTAAAGTTGCCAATAAAATACAGTCTGAAAATATTATTAAATCTAATTTCAACATGTAGAAGGCAACACTTGTGTTGTTTAAGAATAAAGATAGATTTATTTTTTCAATTGTTGCTACTTGTTCTTTTTGTTTTGTTTGGAAGCTTGCGAAATACCCTATTTTGACCTGCAGTGAGCAAGTAAAATTTATTTCTTATTATAGTTCCTAAAATTCTTGTGTGTTTAATATTATAGAATTTTATCAAGGGAAATTATTTTTTAAATTAAAATTCAGTATTGCCGATTAGTAACAAACTGTTTTTTAGCTGTAAACTATACTTGAAACAAGATATGATTTTTTTAAGTATTTTCCCCATGATTTATTTAAAAAATGAAAGCCGAAAAACATTATTACAATGATTTTTGAAAAATCAGGCATTTAAGGGTTAAATGTTGATAATGGTCGTTTATTTTTTTTATTTTTCCGAATTATAGGAATCCTGAGACCCCTTAATACTTCCAGAAAAATGCAGCATAGCAGCACCACCGGTTAGGTGATTTACTCCAAAATCTAATCAGCAACAATTTATGTCAACTTCTAACTGAATCTGAAGTTTGATGAAAATCCGTGCATTTGTTTTTGAAATAGAGCTATTACAGAAATCATAAAAAATTCTGCAGATCAGCGCCACCTATTGGGCGATTTACACCAAAAACTAATCAGGACCAATTTATATCAGAGACTAAGTGAATTTTAAGTTTGATGAAATTTCATGTATATACAGGTATTGCGGAAATCGTGAAAAATGCAACATAGCAGCGCCTACTGTTGAGCGATCTACACCAAAAATTAAACAGCGCTAACTTATATCAGGGACTAACTGAATATGAAGTTTGATGAAAAAACGAGCAATAGCTCTTGAGATATACAATAATCATGAATAATGCAGCATAGCAGTGCCATCTGTTGGACGATTTACTTCAAAAAGTAATCAGCACCAAACTATATCAAGTACTAACTGAATCTGAAGTTTTATGAAAATCCGAGCATCAGTTCTTGAGCTACAGCTATTGCGGAAATCATGAAAAATCCAGATAACAGCGACACCTGTTGGGTGATTTACAACAAAAAGTAATTAGCACCAATTTATATTGGGGACTAATCTAAAGTTTTATTAAATTCCGTCCATTAGCTCTTGAGATAAAGTGCCCACAAAATTTGTGACACATACAGACAGACGGATAGACTCATAGACATACTCATGGACTGACATTTTGTAAAAACCTGTTTTTCCAGATCTCTGACCCCTAAAACGTGCAAATCCGTAGAAAACATGAATTCGAAAATTTTCACGAATCCAATACTTTCTTCTTGTAAAGATATAAGAAAGTAAAAAGGTTATTATCTTCTACTTCACATATATTTCGCATAGATTTTTTAAAATCATATTATTCGTATTTTACCTTTATTAATTGTTATTTCTATACCAAGATTAATTATTGCAATATTATTACCAAGATAATTATTACAATAATTATTTAATCTAAAGAGCATTTATTGTTCACAATGCTAGAATTTGTTTAAAGTTTATATTAACTTATTATAAATAGGCCAAACATTTTTTTCAACACAATATTATTTTGAATTCTCAAAATAACATATATTTTTGCTAATTACCACTATGGTGTTAAACCGCAAAGATGAAAAGACATCTCAAGAAGTAAGTAAATATGATAGCGGATCTTTTTCCAAAATCACGTTTTAAGGATTAAACTGCGTTTACCCTAAAAAGGTGCTTGCACATTTTAATTAGGTCAGCGAAAGAGCTATGAAATAATTACCCTTTAAATTATAACGCTTTATTTGCAAACTTCCAAAGCTCTTAGAGTATTTGCTTACTTGAAAATAATTAGAGTTATTTAAATTACGAGAAAAATTAAATAAAAATTACTTTTCTCTGTGCCTTTTAAAGAGATATCATTAATATATTGCCGCACACTTCAATTTTAACGGGCAAAAAATAAAATAATAACCAAACCAGAAAGTTTTTAAATTTAATTAACTCTGGATAAAAAATAAGATTTTTTAAAATCTAGTTTTTATAAACTTTTATTTAAGATTCCGTAATTAGATATTTATTTTTAAATTAAAAAACATTTATTTGATTTGTTTTGAATGTTGCTCCTTAAATTTTCAATTATATATTTGTTCTAATTAACTCAGAAATAATTAGCTCTCGATTTAAAAAAAAAGTTTCTTGATAATAAAATAAAAACGTTTGCAATTAGCTGTTTAACTTAAGATTTTCGCTACTTGAAATTTAATGCAGAAAACATCAACTAAGTTATAAGACTGAATGAGGTAAAGTGTTATGATGTGTGTCAAATAAAATTTTTGGTTTGGTTAACCTTTTGAAAAATGTGCCTCGCGGTTGTTCAAATGTCTTTTGTTTGCGCCTAAATAGGAGAAAACATGCGCCCATAGTAGTATTTTTCTTTTTTCTTTTCTTTTTTTTTTAAAAAATATTGTAATAATTGCTCGGTTTTAATAAAATTTCAGTATACGTACTATTCAAATAGTTTCATTATCATACTTTCATTCTGTTAGCGAAAGCATTTTCAATTAGGACTTTTATGTTCATTATCGTCTGCTGACTATTGCTGCTGCTTCCTTTTTCTTTTCAACATTTTGTTTGTGTGTATTTTATCTCTTTTGATTTACTACTTTTATATCAAGAAATTTTATAACAATTATTTAATCTAAAGAACATTTCTTCTCAAAATAAGGTGAGTAACTTCTCGGTCTGGCGTCACAATTTCAGATCAGAAATCTTTAAATAATATTTTTTTTACCAGATTAAAAATATTTCTGTGATTAAATAAGGCAAAAAATTTTCTTCGAAAATTGTGGTAAAACCTATTAAAAGTATACCCTATTAAAAGTACTGGAATTTGTTTCAAATTTAGATTGTTTAAATAAATAAATTTATAAACGAATCTTTTGATTTATAATCGAATCTTTAGCTGTGTTAAGTTTAGAATTTCGTCGTTCAACAAAATCATTTAAAAAAAATGGCCAAAATTTTTTTTTGAAAAAAAAAAAAAAAAATATGGCCAATTTTTCTCCCATTCTGATCAGAAAATCACAGTTCTAACTTTTTACGACTGTTCTTTCATCTTCACCTAACGCTTCATTTATAATGGCTGTTTTGAGCCATTGAATTGAAGCCATCAGTCCATCAAATAAGAAATCCAAAATAAGATAATGATCAAATCATGATCAAATCCCCCTACAAAACATTATTCTGGATACGACCTTGCTATATAAGACATTGCTATTGTTGAAAAGTAGTTTTACAGGATATGAATCTAAAAAGTGTAGGATGATCAACATTAGACCTTGAAGATAGACTTGTTAAACAACCCTTGTAGCAAAATAATATTGGACCGATATCTGTTTGTATTGGCTATATTGCAGCAATATTAGATTCCAATGGTTAAATTAAAATTTTATTTTATTTCATTGATCAGAAGGAATTTGTGCATTTTAAATGTTGCTGAGAAAAATCAGAAACTTTTTTTTCCCACAGAGACATTGCTATTGTTGAAAAAGTAGTTTTACAGGATACGAATCTAAAAAAGTGTAGGATTATCAACATTAGACCTTGACGATAGATAGACTTGTTAAATAACCCTTGTAGTAAAATAATATTGGACTGATATCTGTTTGTATTGGCTACATTGCTGCAAGATTAGATTCCAACGGTTAAATTAAAGTTACAGATCAGAAGAAATTTATGCATTTTATATGCTGCTGAAAAATACCAGAAACTTTTTTTCCCCACAAAGACATTGCTATTGTGGAAAAAGTAGTTTTACAGGATATGAATCTAAAAAAGTGTAGGATGATCAACATTAGACCTTGATGATAGACTTGTTAAACAATCCTTGTAGAAAAATAATATTGAACCGATATCTGTTTGTATTGGCTATATTGCTGCAATATTAGATTCCAATGGTTAAATTAATGTTATAGATCAGAAGAAATTTATGCATTTTAAATGTTGCTGAGAAATATCAGAAACTTTTTTTTCCCCACAAAGACATTGCTATTGTGGAAGAAGTAGTTTTACAGGATATGAATCTAAAAAGGTGTAGGACAGGGTCGGCGAACCTTTTCGCATCCGCGTGCCAATTTTCCCCCAAAAATATTTTAAGTGATCACGGCGTGGCAACAAATTTAGTGGATCGAAGCAGCAAAATTAATTAAAATACTGATTTTAGGATTTAAAATATATAAGTAACATTTTGTAACATACGTAAGTATGTTAGAAAATCCTACTTCTCTTGTTACGTCTTAGATGCCAAATAATTCAGATCAGCTTCGTATTCCAGTTTTTCCTTATGAGACTGCTAGCTGAATTGGAGACACATGACAACAGGTTTCTACTTGAGTTTTCCATACTTTTCATGCCTACCCAATCCCCTCCACAACCCCCCCCCCCCCAAAAATAAATAAATAAATAAAAATAATAAAAATAAAAATAACTATCAGAAAAAAAAAATATCAAAATGGTTTCTTTTTAAAAAAAAACTTCTTGCTATGGAATTGAATTCAATAGTATTCCAACTTCCATTTCACCATCGGAATTTTAGCTTATGGTCGTTATTTCCCGATAATCTCCTAATTCTCTCAATATAATTTTTTGAATCAATATTGAGATAAATTGGGATTTATAAAGTTGCATTTCAGTTTATTCTATCTGTATGACAACGACAAGCAATTTAATCTAGAAAAACTCAGCAAGTCTAAATTCAAAATAGTGCTCTTTTTTTTTTTTTTTGTTTTTTTGTAAAATTATTTAACTGCATCGTAACAACTTTCTAGAACTACAGAGATTTTACACAATATATATTAATTTAATAATTTTCACATTTGAATTTACAAAATGAAAACTATTTGCACATAAGTCCTAAAATAAAGTCTATCAAGGAAAAATATTGCACATAAGTTAACAGAAGTTTCATACTTAATAAATCAGCTGTTTAGCAGGAAGCAATTATAGGATAACTTTAGGATAGATGGCCATAGAGGAGATATTGCCAGTCTAAATATCTCCTAAACTTGATCATAGATTGCAATATAAACATTGTTGGTATGAAATAGTTCAACGAGTTTATTTATTGCGACGTGTAGTTGCGTTTTTTGATTATAAAAAGTAAGTATAATTTTAATGTAAATTAAATAGGTGGTTGAATATTTTCTTTTGACTTAGGTATCTGAATGTTTTGCAGTACGTACGTTATATGTATTTTTTACTATATGGACTTTTAAGGAACGTATATAATCTAATCTTTGCTTCTAAGACTAAAACAAAGATGTATAATGGCTATCTATTGATGCTTTACATTGGGCGACCATCAGTCGTTCAATTTCAGGAGAGATAGCCACAATAAATCGAGGAGAGATGGCCTTGATTTAATCAATATTTCAAAATTATACTTAGTGATGATTTTAACTAAATATAATTAAATATAAAATAAATATATAACGTTTACGTTCATAAATATATTAATTGATATAATTATTTAAATTTTAACTAATATAAATATTTTAATAATAATAATAATAATAATAATAATAATAATAATAATATAATAAGACCTAACGATTTATTTGTTTCAGAAATACTGAAAAACGTCGGAAACTTTCATAGTAGAAACTGATAAAGTTGATAATTAAACTAAATTAACGTAATAAATCTACAATTAACGCGAGAGAAAAAAAAAACACGACAATTCCAGTAGTGAAGAAGATGAAATACATTTAAATTATCAGATTCTACAGATTCCGAGTAAATAGAATTGGATTAGGATCACTTAGATTGTGCAAAACAATATAATATCGCATCCAAAAAGAATGCCTGGATACAATGCATAAGGTTCCTGAAGTGGTTCCATGAAACGTGTGCAAATTATCAAGACCTTTGCCAAGCATGTGGTAAGATTTTACGAAAAATGAAGTATTGAAATTATACTTCAAATTTTTATTCGAGTTTTCTTCACTCATTTTCCATCATATAACTGCATAGTTACAAATTCCTATATGTTTTTCACGATTAACTATATGAAATGTGTTATTTTTTTGCTATTTAAATTAACTTTTTCTTTCTTGTATTGGGATGGCCATCTCTCCTCGGCTTTAAGGGGGGATGGCCATCTGTCATTTAAATTTCAATTTTGTTTAGCACTTTTTGTTTTCAATATTTAATTATTTTTGCATAAAATATTATGAGTATATGTATAAGAATTTTAAATACGCATCAATATTTCTTGTATTTTCATTCTAAGAATTTTTATTTCAATCTTTAAAAACTATGACCATCTATCCTAAGAGTTACCCTAATAGTTTTGTGCTTCACAAAATTTGAAAATTGACTGCATCAAAAGTTCCATTTTGTTAATTATCTTGCTTTACATGGGAGCTCTGCAATATCTTAATTTAGAACATGAGTCTATGCCGTGTCGAAAATAATTTTCCGCGTGCCACCTATGGCGAACCTATGACGACGGCGAACCTATGGCACGCGTGCCATAGGTTCGTCGTCCCTGGTGTAGGATGATCAACATTAGACCTTGATGATAGACTTTTTAAACAACCCTTGTAGCAAAATAATATTGGACCGATATCTGTTTGTATTGGCTATATTGCTGCAATATTAGATTCCAACAGTTAAATTAAAGTTGTATTTTATTTCATAGATCAACAGAAATTTATGCATTTTAAATGTTGCTGAGAAATATCAGAAACTTTTTTCCCACAAAGACATAGCTATTGTTGAAAAAGTAGTTTTACAGGATATGAATCTAGAAAAGTGTAGGACATTAGACCTTGACAATAGACTTGTTAAACAACCCTTGCAGCAAAATAATGTAGGACCGATATCTGTTTATATTGGCTATATTGCTGCAATATTAGATTCCAATGTAAACGATACTTGTTTGCTACCCAAGTTTCCCAAAAAACTTTTTCAATTCCTTAGCATCTTTCTGGTGTTTGAGAAAAAAATTGTAATAATGGAAGGTGTGGAGCCAATGGGGAGTTAGATGTTTAGCATAGGTAATTTAATGAAAAACTTTCTCCAAACCTTGAGGCAGAAACGCACACACACACAGAGTAAAAAAGAAAAAAGATGAAGAAGAAGAAGAAAAAAAAAAAAAAAAGAGAGAGAGAGAAAATAGAAGAAACCTCGTGTAAGCAGGATTTATAAACTATTGAACAAACTATATGTTGCGTTTTTTTTATTTATTTATAATCTACTTTTTATTAAACTGTTTTTTGATATCTATAATTTAAATTGGGAGGTCGATTATTCGAGTTGTGAATCGTCATTCTGAAGTATTAGCCGATTTAAAGTGCATTAATTTCAACAGAACGTCATTACTTACAA
Organism: Maratus speciosus; assembly: GCA_963932465.1. Classification (NCBI taxonomy): domain Eukaryota; kingdom Metazoa; phylum Arthropoda; class Arachnida; order Araneae; family Salticidae; genus Maratus; species Maratus speciosus. The sequence goes on from OZ010790.1 coordinate 503,312,877, forward strand.
ATCACACTTCAACTTAAATATATGGACGAAGATTCGAAACAGTATTTGAAATCATTTATAAACTAAGAAGTACTGGGTCAAAATGTACCTCGCTGAATCTTTTTTAAACTGCATTCTTTTATTAGTTAAATATTGAAATGCTTTAAAAGAAAGATTTTTTAAAATGAGATGAATTTTCAAAATGCTATTTTCAAATGCTATTTCTCTGCAATTTTCAAAATTTGCATTATAAAATTAAGATGTAAGATTTACTGCATCGGTTTGTTCTTCATAATTCCTACAAAGAAGGTCTCCTTGAAGCAAAATTTTATGAAAGATATTCTCAAAAAGTTATGCAAAAACCGATTATAGTTCTTTAAAAGTTAACACGTTAACAGGAAATAATAACTTTAACTAAATATTTGTTAAAATTATTTAAAACACAAGTTTATTCATAAAGTGTGAAGTAACTCGCATGCCTAACCAAGATATTCTACCATTTTTTTATACTTTTTAAAAATTTAGATCTTTCAATTTTATGCTATTTATCAATAGAATAAAAAATTAAGCTGAAGTATAATTGGTGCTTTCTTTTTCCTTCTCTCTCTCTCTCTCTCTCTTTTTTAAAGAACAAAACCTTTTAGCAATTAACTTACCGTTTTCTATTGCATAAAGATTAATTTTAAGATCTTTAAGTTCACGACTGAGAAATTAAACGGAAAACGAATCTATGCGTTGTTTTTCTTCTCTAGCGAATTAAAAAGTTGGTGGCAGATGGAAAGTTTTGGATAATTTACTTAGAATAACTGCTCTTTCATCACCTAATGGAAAACTATGCTAATGGATTTGTAATAATTGATAAGAAATGAAATTTAGCAAAAATATGTTTTATTTAAGATTTTGATATAAAAAAATGAATGAGAAAAAACAAATTTCTCATAAAATATATAATATGAACTTTAAAAAGTTCACTGTTTTAATTAAAAGGCGATTAAAATAATGAAAGAGATGTTACAAGTTAAAAATATACATTTTATTTAAAACTTCTTAGTACTTTCAAGCTTTTCAAAGCTCTTCACCAAAGAACATTTTAATAACTAATTGTTGTTTATTTATAAAATACATCACTTCGTTTTGAAAATGAGAGAGCCAATAATTATTAGAGTTGAAAGTAGAAGTAGCAGTTTCTTGGATTAAACTTAATTAGAGAAAAATATATATTATTATTAACTGCAGTTCTATTTATTTTATTACACCACTCTGTTTTCATACACCACTTTTCATTTTAAAAGCGTAGCTGGAAAGTCGAAGTAACCCTGAAAACTTGAGCAAAGTCACGCATTAAAATTTATGGTACGGCAGTTAAATATTTTCTTCTAACAAAATTTCATCTAAAGCACTGCTACTTCGACTTTCCAGCTACGCTTTTAAAATAAAAAGTGACGTATAAGAACAGAGTGATGTAATAAAATAAATAGAACTGCAGTTAATAATAATATATATTTTTCTCTAATTAAGTTTAATCCAAGAAACTGCTACTTCTACTCTAATAATTATAGGCTCTCTCATTTTTTTAAACGAAGTGACGTATTTGCATAAATAAACAACGATTAGTTATTAAAATATTCTCTGATGAAGAGCTTGGAAAAGTTTGAAAGTACTAAGAAGTTTTAAATAAAATGTATATTTTTAACTTGTAACATCTCTGTCGTTATTTTAATCGCCTTTTAAGTAAAATAGTGAACTTTTTAAAGTTCATATTATATATTTTATGTTTGAATCAAGGTGAAAAATTGAGTTTCGTCTTAGGATTTTATTAACAAATTTCTCTTTCCTTTGTTTGTTTTCTTTTTTTTTTTTTTTTTTTTTTGAAAAGTTTTTCTAACAGGGTGATCCAAATATACTATTTTCTCGAGTACGTAGTATGTTCTCAAGTGAATATAAATACCTGTTGTATATTCTCAATATTTTTTATTTTTACTTTCTTCTTTCTAAAAGAAGAAAGTATTCTAACTGGAATTTTTTGCCTCTTCCAGTTTTCGACTAATTTAAACTCTTCTGGGCTCAGGGATCCCGAAAGACATGTTTATACAAAATATCTGCCTGTTCGTCCGTATGTCCGCTTTGTATCACCGAAAAGTGCATGAAGTTATGCATGGAATTGAACCAAATTTCATATACAGTCGGACCTCATTATTTCGACACCCGGTTTTCACGTCACTTCGCTTATCACGCCAGTTTTTCAATGTCCCGATTTTCTGTATGTGATTTCAATGTAAATAAACTCCGGATTTTACGTCGTTGAATAATTTTCAACTCCGGATATCCCGACGGTTAAGGAAAATTGTCCATTTTTCACAATTCATCTTATAAGCACGGAAATTAAGCAGTAAGAAGTAGCCAAACTTTGCACAAAAGTGTCTAAAATACCCATTGAGATAAATGAGAAATTTTACATTGAGAAATCCTTTATCTGAATAAATAAACCCACACGCTATAAATGACCCACTTAAGCTCCAGATAGACCTTTCTGTCTACTCACGGTCTTTTTATTCTGGTCAGGCGGTGCTTTTTTGTGTTTACACGGCGTTCTTCATCAGACTAAAACCGAAGCATTGCATTGCATGGAAACGATCAGAAATTATCTAACATCCATTTCTGAAACTACGAATATTGATTACAATTCATTATATAATATAGAAAAAATAATTGTAGAAAACACATCTAGGGACAAGCAAACCTTAATTCATCAATATTTCATGTAACAATAAAAAAATATCATCATACATCTGATTTTTGTTATTTTCAATTTTGCTTTTGTGTTTATTTTGTTTAATAATAACGTTTTATTGCTTAAAACTGCAAGAACAGTTATGAATTTAAAATTGCCATTAATTAATTAAAAATACAGCTTATTATAAACATATTTTTCTCCAACTCCGGTTACCGCGACATTCCGCTTATGACGACACTTTTTTCTAGTCATTAAAGTGTCGGGATAACGAGGTCCGATTGTATATATGTTTTTGACTATGGCCAGTAGGTCCCACGTGAAAATGAGAACAATCACAGGAAGGGCGCGCTGTAATAGCAATTTGTGCCATTTTCAATACTGTATCATCGAAAAGTGTATGAAGTTATGCATAGAATTGTACCAAACCTTATATAGGGTAGATGTGCCAGTAATGGACACCCTTCCAGTAATGGACACCCCTTGATGTTTTTGGCTCATAAAAAAATAACTAATAAATATTTAGCTTTAATTATTATTTTTATAATTCCCCCTTGTATGTTTTATAAAACTATGTTATTGTTGACACTTTTAATCAAACCAATCAGGAAGCAGAAAATAATGTTTCAAAGTTTTGCTGTTTTTCTGTGGAAATCTTAATGAAGAGGTTAAGAGCTGTCTCCGTTTAATTAATTTATATATTATTTATTTTATTGCAAAATTTGAATGTTTTTGTTTGAGTAGCAATAGAAAACTTTGAATTTTATATACTAATGGCTATTTACAAAATTTCATTTCTTTTTAAGGTTTTAAGAGTCCATTACTGGGATGGTTAATTAGTGATTTTCCAGTAATGGATACCCCATGTACACACTGCTAAAAATGCAATTTTAGTAATGTTTATAGTGCATAAAATACTTTGGCTTAACTGCAAACCTAAATAATAAAATTTAATTTTTAAATTATACTTAGCAATATGTAATAACACCAAAATTTTTATAAATAGCTGTTTTTAAGTTATTTTATGTGATTAATAAAATGTCGATATTTTATTTATTTTTTTTAATGTAGTACATATATATACCTCACATATTTTATAATCTGGCAATCAAACCAGCCAGGAAGCAGAAAATACTGTTTAAGATCACAGTCAAAGAGGGGTTCATAGGGCTTAATCCCTCTCCATTTAAATAAAAACAATTAAGTTACAGAAGCTATTAAAAATCCATTTTCTGTCTTAAATGTTTCCTTATATTAAAAAAAAAATGTAATACCATTAATGAAAGTTATAGGTAATATTCATGAAACTAGTAAATCTGCAGATCAGTGGCCTCAAACATCAGTTCTACAGTTTTATTTTGAAATTATTTTATTTAGTATTTAAAATATTCAACTCACAATATCATTTCTTTCATATTTGTAATATTAATTATTATAAATGATATATCAAGTAGTCTTTGGAAGATTAATTGTTAAAAATAGTGAGATAAAACTAAACACTAATATTCCAAAACTTTTTTTTTAATTACCTTTTAAATCTCCCACTGTTTCAATAATATGATCGTTTAAAATACTAAATATCAGGCAATTACAGCCATCCATCTAAAATAATTAAAACATCGATCTTCTGATAATTACAATAATTGATGTAAACAGTAAATGATTATCACAAATATCTTATTAATTACTGGTATCCTAATTGTTAAATTTATTTGAAAATAACTATTTTGTTTCATTGTTATGTATTCATTAAATTCTGGTTCTAAATACAGTCATAAAAACAATTATATTTATTACTTTTTATGGGGTGTCCATTACTGGAACAGAGGGTGTCCACTACTGGGCCAGAGGGTGTCCATTACTGGGCTTTCGGGTGTTTTGATATATTTCTGTTATTTAAAATTAAATTTCTATTCATATGGGGAAATGAGGTTATAAGAATGGTTAAATATTGTTGATAGATTAATATAATATTGAAAAAACTGGAATATAATAATTATAACTATTAATAAAAAAATAATTTTTAAAGAAATTCCTTAAGGGTGTCCATTACTGGCACATCTACCCTATATGTTTTTGGCTATGGAGATCAGATCCTAGTTTCAAATGAGGATTTTTTCCTGAAGTTTATGTAAAATGTCTGCCTGTCTGTCCGTCCGCATGTCCGTATGTCCGCTTTTTATCATCGAAAAGTGCATGAAGTTATGCATGGAATTAAACCAAATCGTGAAAAACGTTGTGATAGCGTTTTTTCTCGACTTTTTGTAGTTTTGCTGGACATCGGTAGTTCATGCAGCGCCGGACAATTCGCATTCAACTAAACTACTAAACCTTCGATTATCAAGCAGTTGATGTACAATAGATTAACGAAAAATATTGATTTTGTGAAATTAACTGTGAAAAATACGCGAAAATTTCCTTCAAAATTCAGGAGCGCGAAAAATGTGCAGGAATATACAGTGAGCAGAAAAAGTATTTGCACACCAGGTAAATTTGTTGTAGCATATGTATAAATAAATAAAAAGCAAGTAAGAATTAAAAGTACCAAAACTTTTACAAAACAAATAAACATATTTAATATCTGATTTAATAATTATATTTAAAATATGAAAACATAAAAAAGTAGCATTTGTACTGCCAAACAAATATTTGCACACTAGCAATAAAAATAGAACTAGAGGAATTATTTATAAATTAAAAACAGTGCTAATATTTAGTATGCATGCCTTTTGCTTCAATTACAGCTTGTAATCATCTGGGCATTGGTTCTATTAATTTGTGACATGTTTCACTGCTGATTTGTAGCCATTCATCCCTAAGAGCTTGCTTAAGTTCTGATTTGTTAGAAATTTTCTTTTTCCTTATTTTCACATCCAAAATATGCCATAAATTTTCAATCGGATTGAGGTCTGGGGATTGTGGTGGCGTTTTCAATTGATTTTTTCATTATAAAGCAACCATAACCTCGTAATATATGCAGTGTGTTTCGGATCGTTATCCTGTTGGAAATAATATGAATTAGGAATTCCTAATTTCAGAGCACTATTAGATAAATGATCTCGCAATATATTAATATATTGTTTAGCATTCATATTGCCTTCAATAAAGGTCATTTCGCTAACTCCGTTAAAAGACATGCATCCCCAAATCATTACATGACCACCGCCATGTTTTACAGTTGGTTTCAAGTTTTTAATTTGAAGAGAAGTATTTGGCTTTCGCCATACAGTTTTCTGACCATCTGAGACAAAATATTGAACTTGCTTTCATCGGAAAAAATAACAGTTTTCCAAAACTCTAGTGGTTTTCTGACATAAGCTTTTGCAAATTCAATTCTTTTCACCCTATTTGTTTCACTAATAAATGGTTTTCTTCGAGGGGCTCTTCCTCGAATATTTGCATCATGAAGAATATTTCTAATTGATTGTGGTGTAACTATTGTTCCCGACGTTGAAGCGACATCAACAGCTAATTCTCGAGCACTTAGAAAAGGGTTTTTTGAAGATTCTTTTATGATGGCTCTCCTTTACCTGGTATTTAGCTTTCTTGGACGCCCAGTTCGCGGCTTATTTATTGTCGAACCAGTTTCTTTTTTCTTCTTAATTACATAACGAACACTAGAAAAGTTTAGATTTAATTTTTTACCTATTCCTCCAGAATTGTGAAGAAATATAATCTTCTCACGGGTAGCTACAGACAGTTCACACGTTTTCGGTCTCTCCCCAACAAAAACTCCCCAGAATCCCTGCTCCAGTTAATATATTACATGACTTTAAAGTGCGGGCTAATGTACTGCGGAACTGATATGCTAAACATTTGCACAATGTTCACATTTAATGACTTTTTTAACAGTCAATGCTTCTTGTGCAAATACTTTTTAGGTATGAGAAAATATTAATTTATTTTTTTAAATGTGTAATATTACTGTTTAAGGAAAATGGGTAGTTATTTTGATTTTCTTCTTATTTAAATAAATGAATAATTAAGAGAATAGTATCAAATTTGCTTTCTATGGTTACTTATGCAAAAAATCGTCTGTATGCAACTACTTTTTTTGCTCACTGTAAATTATGTGAATAAATACTGCCTGTACGATATGCAGTATACAGATTTTAACGTTGTTAGTTTAGAAAAAAAAATTAAAAGTACAATTTTCACACAGTTGATTAAATTGCCCAGGAAAAATAAATAAATTTTTACTAAAACAGATCGGAAGATATTTTTGGAGCGGAGTGGCAAAGCAGAAATACTGAACTGAAAACAATTTATCGTCGCACGATCTGATAAACTTCTCCTAAAATATGGAGTAACCACCTATCATCGCATCTTCTTATTCCTCTTTAGCTTAATCATAATAGTAACCTCTATGATTCAGCGAGAATTATGTATGGCTTCTTCTGGCTTGCTTCCAAAAACGATTGTTCAAATTTGGAAACATTTGGAAAATAATTGCTAGTAGTTCTTAACTTATTCAGCAACAGATTTCAGATGGTTAAATTCATGTCATATGACATTCAACACATTTAACTATTTCAATATTTAAACCATTTAAGATAACACATTTGTTACACTGGCTTTCTGCTTTTTTTTACTAAGATTAAAATGAAAGAAAACATATTCGTCTGTAACTAAACTACAACAGGATTATCTTGTAACATATAGATTCTATGAGAGACATACGGAAGGCATGATATAACTCAATCTAATCGTTCTCCCGACAGTGTAGTCAAAGTTGGGGCCCGCGGAGTTTAGAATTCCCCCCCCCCCCCCCCCACACACACATACACACTGGAAATTAATTATTAATTAATAAAATAAGAACCAAAAAGAGGAGAAAAAATGTGTTTTTTAATGAAAATTTTTAAATGTTACTTTGATTTGCTTTGATGTGTATATGTGTGAATAGGTTTTTCAGGCTAAGCTTTTTAAAACTAAAAATTGTGATTTTTTTCGTTTATTTATTTATTTATTTATTTATTGTTTCTTCTGTTCGAGAAATTGATTTTCTTTATTCTTTAGCCTTAACTGAAATTATTATATCTAATACCACTACTACGAAAATTGCTTGCCATCACACCAAGTTTGAAACTTGCAGTAACTATCAAATTAAATCATTTTGGATTTTTTAAATCTAGAATTTTTTTTTCCTAATTCCGAATTTACATGGACAGAACTAGATGGTGAGTACATATTGTGATGCGGAACATAAGACAAAAATGAAAATAATTAAAACTTATTAATCCATTCGATGTACAGCCGTGATGCGACATTTTTTTTTCTATAGTTTCCAGAAAATTAAACATTTTCTATACCTAGAAATACAGATATGAATATATATTTAGATAAATATATTTTTTGTTTTTATTTTTATGGTACTCTAAAAGTACAGTTAATTATAGACAGTGCAAGGTTTTACAATACAGTCGAACCTTGTTATCCCGACACTCTAATGACAAGAAAAAGGTGTCGTCATAAGCGGAGTGTCGCGGTAACCGGAGTTGGAAAAAAACATGTTTATAAAAAGCTGTATTTTTTAATTCATTTAAGACAATTTTAAATTCATAACTGTATTTGCAGTTTTAAGCAATAAAACATTATTATTAAGCAAAATCAACACAAAAACAAAATTGAAAAGAATAAAAATCAGATTTATGATGACTAGTTTTCTTTATTGTTACATGAAATATTGGTGAATTAAGGTTTGCTTATCCCTAGATGTGCTTCCTACAATTCTTTTTTCAATATTATACAATGAATTGTAATCAATATTTGTTGTTTCAGAAATGGATGTTAGATAATTTCTGATCGTTTCAATGCAATGCAGTGCTTCGGTTTTAGTAGGATAAAATACGTCGTGTAACCGCAAGAAAGCGCCGCCTGACCAGAACAAAAAGACCGCGAGTAGACTGATACGTCTATCTGGAGCTTAAGAGGATCATTCATAGCGTGTGGGTTTATTTATTCAGATAAAGGATTGAAAAAAAATTCTATTTATCTCAATGGGTATTTTAAACATTTTTGTGAAAAGTTTGGCTAAGACATTTCTTACCGCTTAATTTCCGAGCTTATAAGATGATTATGAAAAATGGACAATTTTCCTAAACCGTCGGGATATCCGGAGTTGAAAATTATTCAACGACGTAAAATCTGGAGTTTATTTACATTAAAATCATATACAGAAAATCGGGACTTTGAAAAACTGACAGGATAAGCGGAGTGACGTGAAAACCGGGTGTCGAAATAACGAGGTCCGACTGTATATTTAAAATATTTCCAGCTTTACGAAAAATGCATGCCAAATTTTGGGCCCCGAAAGTTATAATAAATAGACAATTATAATAAGTAAGAAATGCCAATGTGCAGTTGGCTTTGCTTTAATCAGGGCCTGGAGCGCTTAACGTTACATATCTCGCTGATTACAAAAACAATGTGTAAGTCAAGTGACATCAACCGATAGATATTAAAAGATGACATCTGTTGAGACGGGCCTTCTGATTACAATACTCATTGGGAGCGATTCTTAGTCTGATAGTGATTTTAGACGCCTCATAGTAAGTTCGCCCAACCAGTGGCTGGGAGGTTCTGCTCTCAAAGCTGGTAGACGGGAGGTGCTGGGTTCGAACCCAATCGCGCCCGTCGGCCTAACCGTTTCGGAGTTTTCGTGGTTTTCTTCGAAACCTTGGATTTCCATGCGTAAATACGGGTTAGGTTCCCTTAGACTTCCACGAAGGGCACTCCTCTCAGGGCCTCGGCCGTCAAAAATCAACCAACCATCAACCATAGTAAGTTTAGGGAGTTCCAGTAACGTCGACACAAATTATTAGAAGGAACTTGCATCGCATTAAATTATTGTTTACAATGTAACTTGCATATTTTGAACACACTAGTTTAAAAAATAGTTCAAATTTTATTCAATAGCTGGCTTCTTCAATAACTAATTCTCAACCAGTAAAAATGTTCAAATCACCTGAATAGAGTCAAAAAGCAAGCTTTTCTTTCGCGTTTCAAAAATTAAAAATAATGAAGAATAAAAGCTGGGTCAATTTTGATCCAGCCAAAGCGATATAAGCAAGCGTCCTATCTTAAATGGGAGAGGTAACCGCAAGATTAAAGGCAAGGTCACATCGATCAAGGTCGCACGCCACGTAGCGGACGGGTTGAACTACAGAAAGATGCCTAACTGTTTTCTTCTTTATAGGTAATCTAATAAATGCACATCTATGAAATAACTCTGCAAGCGCAAACGTCATGTTTTCATTTGTTTGTAACATTTATATTCTGACAGTAATAGAATATTCTATTAATTTTTATTCGTGTTTTTTGACTTATTTATTATAGTTAATTATTTAAATGAAAACAGTTCTTTTTAGAACTAATATTAGTTATTAAAAATGGCAAAATGTTGGCCATCGAATAGCTGTAGTTTTCGAAATTTTAAGAAAATTCTTTTTCTTATAGAATTCATATCTGTCCTTTTCCAAAGAGTAAAACAAGTTAGTAACGTATTTTAACTTTAATTTATTAAAAAAGATAAAATATTATTTAATATATATTATCAAATGTTGTTAATTTAAATACGCTCGATTTTAATTATTTTCTTTTAATGAAATGAAAAATGACGCATAAAAATTAGTAAGTAGTTAATATGTAAAGACAGAATTTTGTAGTCTTATTTCTTACTCAATTCTTGATGTGCTAAAGTTATAAAAAATGATTTACACGGTTGTATTCCCGATGAGAATACAACATTTATGAATGTTTAGAATATGTATAGAATTTAATTATAAATAAAATATTCAATTTTAAGTCCCTTTGTTCGCTTATCAAGCACAAACGATAAATTTCCAATATTCTCTTAATCGCATTGCAATTATCTTATTTAACTAACAAATATTTCATTCATTTAATTTAAAACTCATTTCATTTTATATTCGGAATAACTTTAATTTAAAATGCTTGCATTAAATGTTGTACTATTAAACGAGCAAGTGTTGTTCATTTATTTGTTTAAATATTTTGCGAGTCTAGGCAATAACTCCAGTAATTTTCCTAAAATTGCCAGATTAGATTTTTTTTTTTGAAACAGACAAAGCCATTTAGGGAATCCCTGTTAAAAATTAAATTACGAATTTCAGAATGTTACTTACTCACAGAAGATGAATCTTATTTGCCAGATTTATTGCAAAATATTTTTGTTACAGCTTGTTTTGATAAAAATATGTGTATTTAAAAATAAAGTTGCAATGTCATTTTAGTTTAAGGGCAAAAGGCAGTAATGCTTTCGTAGCATTAGTTCTTTTCTCCCGAAATTAAAATGATATTGCGACTTTTTTTTTTAATGTACATAATTTTATCAAAACAAACTGTAGTAAAAATATTTTGCAATAAATCTGGTAAACAAGATTCATCTTCCACAAGTGAGTAAAGATTCAGAAAATATGCGCAAGAGATGCGCAGATAATAGATATTCTGTCATATATGACGTCACACTGAAAACCCGCCTATTTACATTATTCACCCCGTCCACCAGATGGCGCAGCTGTGAAAATATATTCCAGATTCCAGTATTGACATTGTACGCTTAATATATATGCAGTTTTGGCTTTACACATTAGTTTGAGCACACTTATATAGGTTGAGACAACACAGAACCATCTATTGACTATAGTGTAAATTATTTTTTAAATTACTATTTATAAAATTTATGAGCTACCTTATGAGCACGTCATTTTTTTTTCATCTTTATACAGAGTATCCCATAAGTCCGATGACATTTCAAAAATTCATGAAAGTTAAACAAATTGCCAGAGTGCGGCTTATACCAAAAGACTTATCAAAGAATCGGACTTTTTGTGGCCAGACAGAAAAATATAGCTTAAATTTCCACCGTTATGTGGAACTATTAACGTCTGCATTATTAAACTAGTCGGATGTGCCAATACCGAAACTTTCTTCTTTCTCATACATGTTAATGTTTCAAAAAGTGTGCACAAGTTAATAAATTGTGTTTAAAAAATAACCATATTAATCCTTCAGTGTTATTTCTTCAGTACTAACTTTGATTTTCATATTAAATTTCTGATTCATTTTACTAATCGGAGTAAAAACGAGTTAACTCGTTAATTTCACAAAATCAATACATTAAAGTCACATAATGACTTTCAGGTGACAGAGACATTACTGTGAAGTCACCATTGTGCACTTTTGTGAAAAGTCACCATGTGACTATAATGTGATGTTATTTGGTGACTTATCATAATGCAACACTCATGATGACTTTGAAATTGAGTCTAAAAATGACAGTCACATGAGAGTCACAGTGTAGCTACATTGTAAAGTCACCTGGTGACTCGTCACAAAGCAGCAGTCACACTGACGTCTCAGTGGAGTCACATATAGTGATAATTTGAGACTCATAATGAGACGTGTAGAATTTCCTATTTTTTGTTGCACCGTAGTGACTGTGACAGTTGTGACCATGTGTGACATGAATGAGATGCTATAGGGACTAGCTGTGCTGTAGGGATAGTAATTATTTGAATTATATTATTTCCTTTTGAGTATTCGCTTACTTAAAAATTAGCATTCTGTGACTGGTCCTTAATTTTGGACACTAGTGTAGATCAGTGGTTCCCAACCATATTTTGGCCATCCTATACATTTCTAAAATTATGATGACCCCTCTCCCTGAAACATGTGATTTTTATTATTTAAAATGTGATCTGTTTTTCAGATGGAGAAAGCCTTCACCCCTTGAAGGGCGGTGGGATATAATGTATTGCATTTAATTTTAATTGCCAAATGCCATATTGGCACCAAAATTTTGAAATGAAAATTTTAACTTTATTAAGTACGTGAAGCAAAGCTTTTACCTATTTTGCCTATTTTACTTTTACCTATATATATATATATATATATTTCTATTCTGGTGTCATTCAATTTCAGTCATTTTAGTATTTTACAAATAGAAGTATTTTGCACCTGAAAGGGTTAAAAGTACATTAACACCTTCATTACGAACATCTCGCATGCCTCTTTTAATATTTGGGCACCACTTTTTCTGAATAATAATTTTCACTTTCATTGATCGATGAAAATCGATGATTTGGTAAGGTGAACATTACCGTACGAAAATTTTACATTACCGCACGAAAATGTTCAAATTGAAGGATTTTGTGTATCCTCCTATAAGGCAAGTATACCTGCCACTAATCGAAAAAGGGTTAACAATGACAAGTCACTTCAACTTTTTTTAGCTTACTGAACAGTAGTTTTTATAACTCTTTAAATTCAGCGAAGCAATATATCTGCACCTTCATTCTAGATGGGTTTTGTTGTTCTTTGCCCACTCATGTAAGTATGAAATAAAAGTGTTATATGATTTGTAGTTTTGTTTTTGCAAAATTTCTGCAAGAAAATCGCACATTTGGCATTAAATTTGATACCATTTATACATTTTAAAAGTCTCTTAGTGTATTATATCGTAGACAATTTCGAGTCCGTATGGCTTATACATTGATTCAAGACTCAAAGTGGAAAAATCCAAGAACCGGAACACTATTTAAAAATTATTGTCGGCTAATTATTATTATTATTATTTTTTTTTTTTTTGAAAGTACAGTAAAGTCCCGATTATCCGACTCCCGCTTAACAGAGTTTCCGCTTTAACCGAGCTATTTTCTTCTGATGGACTGATAGCTTCCATTATTATGAAACAGCCATTATAAATGAAATGTTAGGTGAAGATGAAAGAGCAGCCGTAAAAAGTTAAAACTCTGATTTTATGGTCAGAAAGGAAAAAAAAATGGCCATCATTTTTAGGTAGCTTTCTTTACAAAAAAGCTACCTATTGCAGCCGTTCGGAGGAAAGCGATTTCAAAAAATTTTGGTATATTTTCATCGATCATGACCCCCAGACCCCGAAACCACCCTCCGTTCAAAATTGATATATATATATATATATATATATATATATATATATATATCTGACCTATGTCACACTGTAACTCCCGTAATTATGAACCGATTTCGATGTAATTCGATGTGTACATAGTACATACCAATGTCTCGACCGAGTTGGTTGGCCAGCTTCATCCGCCGTTTTGTTTCAAAATGGCGGCCATTTAAATTTTTTAAAAAAATTTAAAACTTGAAATGTGGTACCAAAAAATTAAAAATGGAAAAATATTTTTTTCTTATGTATTTGACCTTTATACAAAGATTCCGGAGCAGTTTTTGTTTCGTCTATATCTTAAAAAATGGCTGAGTTATAGCATTTTGAATTTCTAGCGTGGCTGACATTTTGAAACGTCCTGAATTTTGTCACGCGATAAAAGGCGTATTTATGAACCGATTTGGATGTAATTCGGTGTGTATATAGTACATACCAATCTCTCGACCGAGTTCGTTGGCCAGCTTCATCCGCTATTTTGTTTCAAAATGGCGGCCATTTAAAAATTTTTTAAAAATTTTAAATTTGAAATGTGGTACCAAAAAATTGAAAATGGAAAAATATTCTTTTCTTATGTATTTGACCTTTATACAAAGATTTCGGAGCAGTTTTTGTTTCGTCTATATCTTAAAAAATGGCTGAGTTATAGCATTTTGAATTTCTAGCGTGGCTGACATTTTGAAACGTCCTGAATTTTGTCACGCGATAAAAGGCGTATTTATGAACCGATTTGTATGTAACTTCGTTTATACATAGTACATACCAATGTCTCGACCGGGTTCGTTGGCCAGCTTCACCAGCCATCTTGTTTAAAAATGGCGGCCATTTAAATTTTTAAGAAAAATTTAAATTTGAAATGTGGTACCAAAAATTGAAAAGTGAAAAAATATTTTCTTCTTATGTATTTGACCTTGATAAAAAGATTCGGGAGCAGTTTTTGTTTCGTCTATATCTTAAGAAATGGCTGAGTTATAGCATTTTGAATTTCTAGCGTGGCTGACATTTTGAAACGTCCTGATTTTTCTCATGTAATAACAGGCGTATTTATGAACCGACTTGGATGTACCTTGGTGTGTACATAGTACATACAAATATCTCGACCGAGTTCGTTGGCCAGCTTCATCCGCCATCTTGTTTCTAAATGGCGGCCATTTAAAGAAATTAAAAAATAAAAAAATTTAAATGAGATACCAAAAAATTGGAAAATGAAAAAGATTTTTTTTGTATGTGTTTGCCCTTAATACAAAGATTCCGGAACAGTTTTTCTTTCGTCTATATCTAAAAAAAAAAAAATGGCTGAGTAATAGCATTTTGAATTTCTCTTGTGGCTGACATTTTAAAACGACCTGATTTTTGTCACGCGATAACAGGCGTATTTATGAACCTATTTGGATGTAACTTGGTCTGTACATAGTACATACCAATGTCTTGACCGAGTTCGTTGGCCAGCTTCATTCGCCATCTTGTTTCAAAAGGGTTGCCATTTAAAAAAAATTAAATTTAAAATTCAAAATAAGGTATTAAAAAATTGGAAAATGAAAAGGATTTTTTTTATGTGTTTGGCCTTGATACAAAGATTCCGGAGCAGTTTTTGTTTCTGAAAATTTGTTCTTTTGTTGATATCTTAAAAAATGGTTGATTTATAGCACTTTGAATTTCTAGCATGGCTAACATTTTGAAACGATCTTGTATTTGTCACGCGATAACACACGTATTCGCCTATTTCGATGTAAGAAGGCATGTGGATAGTTTACATCAACACCTCGACCAAGTTCGCTGGCCAGATTCATCAGCCATCTTGTTTCAAAATGGCGGCCATTAAATTAAAATATGTATATATATTTAATGTGAGGTGCAAAAAAATTAGAAATTGAAAAAGGTTTCTTTCTTAAGTATTTGATCTTGATATAAGGATTCAGGAGCATTTTTTGTTTGTCTTTACCTTAAAAAATGGCTCAGATATAGCAGTTTCAATTTCTATTGTGGGTGACATTTTGAAAAATCTGATTTTTTGCATGCGACAGCACTCCTATATATTAACCGATTCCGATGTGAGTGAGCATGTGCACAGCAATTACTAAGGTCTCGACCAAGTTCACTGCTTAGCCTCATCCACCATGTTGTCTTAAAATGACAGGCACTTTAAGAAATTGCCGAATTTGGCAGCCAAATATAAGTTACTTTATAGAAAAGCAGCTTGGATAAAGCTGACTAATATCGCGAAATTATCATTCATTATATTGATAAAAATTAGTAATTGAATCTCCTATATTCGGTTTCCACTAAATTGAACTTCGTGTGTTTGCATGATATAAGTTGGCTTTTTTTAAATAAGGATTATGAAAGCTACCTCTTCCTCCCGGCACTGGCCGGAAGGACTTTTTTTTCTAACACTTCATTTATAATGGCTGTTTCATAATAATGGAGACCATCAGTCCATCAGAAGAACATTATCCATTCCAAAGGTATAAGTTCGATTGAAAAAGCTAGTTAATACTTCGAGCAGAAAGAAGAGGCTACACCTGCAATTTTCATGACACTAATAGAATCACATTAGCTCCTATTTGTACGGTTTTGTTATCTCTAAAATTGAATAACATTTTTTGCCATATTTAATCGTTGACAATTGTTAGATTTCGGCGATTGAATTAGGCAAAATTTACTGGTAAGTTTTCGAGGTAAAAAATAATCTTAGAAATTGGTAACTATGCAGTAGCGTAATACTGCAGCAAAATTGACATTCAACAAACAAACTATCAAGGGTTTTATCAAATAAACAATTTCCTTTCCCGTTTTTCTTAAAAGTAACAGAAATGTACATCAAAGAAATGTTACTAGTACCATAAAAATGAATGAATGAAGTGAAAATTTATATTTCATCTCCTTAGTGGGTGACGATTTGTGTAAATCCGGTTTATACGAGTTTTTTGCTTATCCCAGGTGAGCTTGGTTCATCATATTAACTCGGATAATCGGGACTTTACTGTACACTGTAAAAAAAAAAAAAAAAAAACGGACTGAAAAACGGAAATACTACTGGCAATCTAGACGCCAGTACTATTTCCGTTTTTTTACGGAATTTTTACCCATAAATTACAGAAAATTTTCCGTTTTTCTGATTAAAAACGGAAAATTTTCTGTAATTTATGGGTAAAAATTCCGTAAAAAAACGGAAATAGTACTGGCGTCTAGATTGCCAGTAGTATTTCCGTTTTTTAGTCCGTTTTTTTTTTTACAGTGTATAGCAAATTTATATTTCACCGCAGAAAAACCAATTTTAAAAAATGCATCCAAGATTCTAAAGAATTAGAAAAAAAAAAAAAAAAAAAAAAAAACGTTACAGAGAGCATGCTATATGTATGAAACTGTAATAATATTTTTTAATAATTCCACGAACCGAAACAATATCTTTCATACTTTCACGAACCGGAACAATATTTGTCACAATTTCACGAATCGGAACATAGTTCCGGTTTGCTCCGGTACATTTCGAGTCCTGCATTAACTAGAAATAAAGCAAAAGGTCAAATATTTGAACTAGTAGGCGTTTATATTGATATACCGATATTCGCTCTCGCGGGAAGTTGTAATGTAGCTTTATCAAGATGTGTTTCAGGAAATTCTATAAAAATTCTTATAAAACTGCAGAAAAAATTGAAAACATTTGTCTGCAAAATTTTTCTATAAATGTTACTTTGGTCAGTCGAAAGGATCATTCGAAATGCACTACAGAACATATCTATGTTTAATGTAGAATTAAGTTTTCCTTCAATGCCTTGCTTTATAACAATTAATGTTAAATTACATTGTGAGTCGTCTAGCTTTGATACATATATATATAGGACTAGGAAAAACATGTTTAAATGACCATTTTCATTATTAACGACTACGTTCTCTAGATTTCTGCGAAAAATAAATTGTATTCTTTCTGTCAATTGTATATCATTTCTTGTTCTTAATTTAAATTTATCGTCTTCTATTGATAAATTAGATGGTTTTTAATGAAATTTTTATATATATTTGTAAATAACAAATAGTTCATTTTGCAGAATAATCTACTTTTTATGTAGTATGGCATTTTCTGAATATTCTAATCACATACTGTTTCTCCCCCCCCCCCTCCAGATTTTCCTTTATGATTTCTGATGGAATGAGAGGAGAAAGACGGGAGGGTAAACAATATTTAATTTAATTAAAAGCGCTTTTAATGTTTATTTCATTCCGTTTCTGTTTCTCAAAAAAAAAAAAAAAAAAAAGAAAAACTTTAAATGTCTGTTGAATTTTTTTTATTTTCAGCCCCATTTTTTTCATCTTTAAAACAAAGAAAATTAGACCATTTTCGGAGCCTCAGGAGCCTGAAAAGGAGTTGACGAGCGTAGCTCGCAGAAGGAAACAAGCTGGAAATTGCACGTCAAACGTCACAAATGAGGTGCGTTCGTACTATAACTAGTTTTATAAATATTTTTTGCACCGCATATTGTACTGAATGTATATTTTAGCGCACTTCATAAGTGCATATCAGTTTCATTCTGTTTGAAAGGCTGTAACATCATTAAAATATCATTTGAAATAATTTTTTTTCCATCGGTCGTAATGTATAGAAAAACTTTTGACTGTCCTTGTAATTAAACTATACATCCGATTTTCATAAAATTTGAAATGACTCAACAAAATTTTGTAACAATTATACATTTAAAGTTTCAGACCATTCGGCTGGGTAGTTTTTTGCTCTGTTATATGCGGACGGACTGACAGACAGACAGACAGACGGACCGAACGATGACTATAAGTGCTGCGTATTTATATAATTACAAACGCACCTAAAAAGAGTTAATTAAAAAAAAATATATATATATTTTTGTTTTTTTTTCTTTAGCAAAATGCTCAGTAACTTTCTGTAAATAAATTCGGCAACCTTCTTCTTATTTGATGAAGTGGTGAAAGCGCTAAAACGATGTTTTGATCTGCTGTCCCTTCAATAAGTTTTGATTACTATATTTTGAAAAACCCCATTCCACCTGTAGAGAACGGTAAAGCTGAAAAAAAAAAATAATAAGGCTTATGCTGAAACCATGTTGGAGAAGTTATTTGAGGTTGCAGTGGGGCGTAAATTAAAATTACAACTTTGTGAGTAGAAGTAATTTATTTCAATTGAGTATAAAAACATGTTTTTAATTGACTGAGTTAATATCTAAAATAGAATGAATATCACAGGGTAGAGATAGGGATATACCATTCTTAACAATTACGATGCCCTCATGATATCTGGATATTAAAAAATAAATCAATAAAAGATACAATAAAAAAGTGTATATACAAATAAATTTACGAATATGTATTTTTTTCCTTTCTAATTTTTCGAATTTATGATTCATGCACGTGTAGCAGTTTTGTTCCAACTGCTCCACTGTAACTACGCCCTTGTTATAATTACAAACACAAAATCGCAAATTTTGAGGGGCATTTTGATTGTTTGGAAAGAAAGTCCTCTCCTGCTCAGGCCACCCCCTAAATTTATGATTGCTTATATTTTTTCAAAGGTAAAATAAGTAAAAAAGTAAAAATGATTTTTTAATAACATCAGCCTATAATTAAAAACTTATTTTAATGATTTATTATTCTCCAGTGTAGCTGTAACTTGTATACAGTGCAACCGTAAAGAACGTTTAGTGATTTATCACCTGCACCAGGCTAACGGAAAAGTCTCAAACTTAATTTATTAATTTATAATTGAAGAACTAAGTGGAAGAACATGTTAAGTAACAAAAGTTACATTTGAAGAAATTTGAAGTGAAAGTTTTTGCTGTAAATTTTAATGATTTATTTTCTGTTTGATACCATGTGTTTAAAATATTAACAGGTATGGTACTAAACTCTCTCAGAAAAACTTATTCATATTTAATTTTCAAATATTAAAAATTATTAATATTATTGATATTATTAAATATTAAATATTAATGAATAATGTCTTAAATATTTAAGACTAAATAGAATCTTATTATATTCAAAGCTGGAGTAGCACAGTTAAAGTTTATTCCAACAGAGCGAAAAATGTCCAGACCAGGGATCGAACCTGGATACTTGGCGTGCCGTGCCAATGCCTTACCTGTTAGGCTATCCGGACCGATACCTGGTTGACATAATTCACTCTTATTAGTTGGACTTGGCTGCGAACTGCAGCGCTATTTCATTCATCCGAGCTATAACTATAGCATTTACATGATGAAGCTACTTTAACACGGAAACTCCTGTATACCATGTAATTAGGTCATAATGAAGGGAACGAATATTTTTTCCAACTTCATTATGTTCCCTTCATTATGACCTAATTACATGGTATACAGGAGTTTCCGTGTTAAAGTAGCTTCATCATGTAAATGCTATAGTTATAGCTCGGATGAATGAAATAGCGCTGCAGTTCGCAGCCAAGTCCAACTAATAAGAGTGAATTATGTCAGCCAGGTATCGGTCCGGATAGCCTAACAGGTAAGGCATTGGCACGGCACGCCAAGTATCCAGGTTCGATCCCTGGTCTGGACATTTTTCGCTCTGTTGGAATAAACTTTAACTGTGCTGCTCCAGCTTTGAATATGATATAATCCAGTTGGAAAAAATATTCGTTCCCTTCATTAAGAATCTTATTATTTTAGCTTCACCATGTGATAGGATATACCTCATAACGCTTTCATCCAAAAGATAAAATTTTTTTTTAGAAAATGCAGCATAACATGTTCATCCACTAAGCTCTTCAATTAAGTTTTAAAAACATTAAAATGTTGCAATGTCATCGGAAACACAGTATTTTACATAACGTTTCTAATTCGAGCATATCAAGAAGTGGGTAAAAAATCATACCGTGAAAGATATTTTTTCACTAAGTGGTTTCACTAAGTAAAACCACTTTCACTAAGTGGAAACTTCCACTGATCTTCCTCAGTGATCACTTCCACTTTCACTAAGTGGAAACATTTTTTTCACTACAATTTTTCCCTAAGTGAGTAAAAAATTCGCCTTGTCGTCGGAAATGCACTTATGTAAATATTTTTTTTTATAATTCATGGATCAGGAAGTGAAATTGATCACAAAACTGCACTGTTATATACATGAATTAAGTTAAACATAAGATTATAAAAAGTCCTTTAACCCTTTGAGCCCTATGTCTCCACTAGTCGATATATGCTAAGTAAAGTTATGCACCTGGAAGCGGGGAGGTGGTTAAATCTCGCTGGGAACGCCCTATAAGCGCAAGACCAGGGCTTAATTTGCGCAGGAGCCCACCGGAGCTCAGCTCCGGTACTTCTCTGTTTTTAGTAAATATGTAAATATTGGCCGGAATTCACCGGAGCTCATAAATACAGGACTCCGGAGCCCGGTGCAATAGCGATTCCGAAAAACCGCAGCCTAAATTACCCTTTCCTTTCCCTCCCATTTCTAAGATTCTGCATTCTTTTCTATCAAAACACTTATGTGACGTTGTGTGTTGCACACATAGGATATAGAGATGGAACGGCTCGTAAGATTTTCTGAAAATTTTTCTTTTAAATGTTTTTGCTAGTTGTTCATTCATTATATTATATGAATAGCTGCGAACAGTTCCTTTTTGTGTTAACACTATTTCCGAATCATAATCCTTACATTATTTAATTGCAGAATTCTGCGATTAATTAACATTAAAATTAGGCAAATGTTTCTATACGGAAGGAGTGATAAACTAAAAAGTTAGTTGACAATTAAGTATATGCACTGTAAAAAAAAAAAAAAAAAAAAAAAAAAAAAAAAGGACTAAAATACGGAAATACTATTGGCAATCTAGACGCCAGTACTATTTCCATATTTTAAAGGAACTTTTTCTCGGTAAATTACAGAAAAATTTCCGTTAAATTCCAAAAAAAAATGGAAAATTTTCTGTAATTTACCGGGAAAAAGTTGCGTTAAAATACGGAAATAGTACTGGCGTCTAGGTTGCCAGTAGTATTTCCGTATTTTAGTCCTTTTTTTTTTTTTTTTTTTTTTTTTAACAGTGTGCAGGTAGATAAATTTAAACTTTTATTTTGCTAAAGAAAAAAAAGGTTGCTTTAAATTTTGCAAATATTGTATGAAATATAAATATGCGGATTGGAGTGGTGGCGGGTTTGTGTGTGTGTGTGGAGGGGGGGGGGGATTCGCTACTGTTTTAGTACTGCAGAAAATTAGGGCTCCGGTGCTTTTTTAATTAGAAATTAAGACCTGCGCAAGACCAGGTTGCAGACAACGAAAAAGATAGTTGTGTTACTTTCACTCGCTTGGCTGTCACGTGATCAAGATAGTCTGATTTTTATGACCTGTTGAACTGCTATCCGTACAAGGTAGGCATCCGAGATCAGGGGAGTGTCGAGGCCTGTCTCTTTCTCCACCTCTATTGAGATTTGAATCTTAGATATTTTTTTCGTTCAGAATGTAAAAAAAAAAGTTCTTTAAGTTTTATTGAGGACCCGAGTTCATTGTAATCGCCGTGCTCCATTTATATCTGACCCTGCTGCTATAAAACAATAATTTCCTTGATGCTAAAATTTTAGCTAAGAAACGATCCTATTTGCAACTTCTGAATTTTCCGAGTGCATTTTGTTCATAAAGACTCGTCGATACCATTAAGGCTGTTCTCAAATCCAAGAGGACATCTTTAGAATACAAGTTTTAATTTATTTTTGTTCGGAAATGCATGAAACTAGCAGGTGTTGTTCTTCAAAAACTATGTAATCGAGCTGTTTTTTCCGTTTTTTGCAAACGCAATAGATCTTTCAGAAAATAGTGTCAAAACCGAATTTTCGTGCGAAAGTAGAATAACCACTCAAGAAAGGGCGTAAAACGTGTTTGGTACGTGATCAAAATCGCTTATAACTCAATGGGTAATTTATTTATCAAAAAATAGAAAACACAATTCGATTCCAAATCGCTTTCATGGTCAGGTTTTCCAATTTTATATCTTTCCGCTAAAAAATTAATAATTCAAATATGTCAAAAGGTTTTGCGTTTGTTGAGCAGAGCAATTGAAAACAGCCTTAAAAATAAATAAACTCTACAAAAATCCCTATCTTCGCCTTTCATTTCGCCATTCTTTATTTAATTCTCAAATCAAGTGTTGGTAATACCCACAATGTCGCTTGGAGGATGTCCTCTACCATTCGCAAAAACACATTTTTTTTTTTCTCCCCCTTCGCCAACATATTTTGTGAGTTATGAGAGAAATAAGAATTCTCGCATCCACCCGTGCATCCGAATGAGAAATGGTGATGGGTGACCGTCAAAACAATGAATTTCGACTTCTTTCACTCCCTTGTTGCGTCATAAAGAAACGAATGATGACTCTTTTGCCGTAGATAATTACCGAAGAGTGAAAATTTTAGAATAACTTCATGCCAGTCATGCACATCGTATAGGTACAACCCAAAGCCCTCTGGCAAATTCGTTCAAACATTTTAACGACCAACAACCCGGAAAAGATTCCTCAGCTGTTTGTTTTCAGTTTATTTAATCTTTTTTCCATTTGTTTACTTTTTTTTCTTTTTTGAGAAGAGGAGTGAAATAAGACGCACCTACTTATATGAGGTTAAATCGGTTAGTTAAGTTATTCAAGATTTCTTTATGGATTTCTTTTTCTTTCTTTCTCTTTTTTTCTACTTCCATCTTTTTCTTTTCTTTTCTTTTTTTTTAATTACACTCATTGCATTTGAATTTGGATTAAAATCTGGCAATAAAGTCAATTTTAGCAGTATTTTCAGAACTTTGGAAGATAAAACGTTTTTGTAGAATGTTAGTGTATCAGAGAAAAATCGCCAGAGAAATAAAATAAATTAAATAAGTAAAAATTAAATTAAAAAAAATCAAAAAACCCGACTGCATAAAAAGCGAACTAATTAATTATTAATCTCATTAATGTGAAACTATTTTTTATATTACTTACCTATTTTTTTTATTTACTTGTATTGATGACTTTTAAGTTGTGTTTCATTGTTAGTTCCTATCTATAAACACTGTTTAGATGAGGTCTATAGATGTCTATGATAGATGTTGCAATAAAGCTAGAGATCCTATTCTACCTACCTACACAACTTCCAGGTTGTATAATATTTAAACGGAGTTTCTAACTGTAAAATAGTCAATGAAACATCGCCTTTATTTTGAAAGACGTATCCAGTGATATGCCACTCAATAGGGTGCGTATTTTTTTTCATGTCTACCGCCATTTTGTATTTTACGGCCGCCATTTTGAATTTATAAAAACAAAACCTAGCCTATAACCATCGGACGGTTAAGACGAATCCATAGAGACCTCATTCATTAAAATCCATCCAGCCGTTGGGATTTTTCGAGGGTATAAATAAATCCACATACCCAGATACACGTGAAACACATAACCCTTCTTGGCAGTCGGGTAAAAAATCCCAGTCCTTTTTGCGCATTTAT
Organism: Maratus speciosus; assembly: GCA_963932465.1. NCBI lineage: Eukaryota > Metazoa > Arthropoda > Arachnida > Araneae > Salticidae > Maratus > Maratus speciosus. The sequence goes on from OZ010790.1 coordinate 503,336,981, forward strand.
TAGAAAACCGCATCCTGATGCTATTTATACTTTTTAACACTTTCCAAGATTAGTTGAAAAGTGTTTATGAATTAAATTTTTCTGTCCGTCTGTCTGTCCATGCTCCAACTCGCGTAAATAGGCACGCATTTTCTACCATGGCATGTTCGGAACTGAATATAAAATGTGTAGCATTAATTGTTCATTTACAGGGCATGCAAAAGAATTCCGTTACATTATAATCAATGGGGAAAAATCGCTTGAAGTGTATTTTAATGACATTACGCTATTTGAAATTTATTGAAATGGATATAAATCACTGAATTTCACTACCAGATGAGTACTATAGAATATTGCGTTCATAGCATTTATCGTTCATTTACAGGGACGCACAAAATAAATCGGTTACAGTACTGTCTTTGAGCAATCATTGCAGGAAGTGAATTTTCAGTTTCGGAATGCGCTTTTAAATTTAACTAATTTTTTACATGTTATTCGTTGTGAATAAATTCTATACCTCGCATACAGAGCTGCACAAAATAATTCACATACCATTCTCCTTATTAGCGGAAATTGCTGAAGGGGAGTTTTCAACTATGTGGTATGTATTTCCTAACTAACTCAATTTTTGCATGCACGTATTTTATAAATACAAATCTATATATCCTATAAAAGGCTGCTCAAAGAATTCGAATAATTTTCAGATTGTAGATGAGAATTGCTGAAATTGGGTTTCCAAACGTGTTATGCGTTTCCAAATGGTTCAATTAGACATACTATTTCAATTTATTAAACGGTGGTGTTTCGTTGCAGTACAGTATTCTGAATGTGTTGGAAAGTGTTTCATAATCTATGCTTGACGCATGATTTTTTTTTCTTTCTTGTTTTTCAAATTACAAAAATTTCATTTGAATTTTGATTAAAAACTGTCAATAAAAACAATTTTAGTAGTATTTTGAGAACTTCGGAAGCCAAAACTTTTTGTAGGATGTTAGTATATCAGAAAAAAATTGCCACAGAAATAAAACACAAGAACAATAAAAAAAAAAGTCCCACTCTTTTTGTACATTTAGTAGAAAACCGCATCGTGATGCTATCTGTACTTTTTTAATTATTCAATTATTACACTGGTCAACAAATTTGAACTTTTGCTCTGTCCTAAAACAGAAATTTGTTGTTTTTTATGCGGATTTTTGTGCTGATTCCGAATCTAGTTTTAGATTTACTCCAGCACGTCAAGTTTGAGAGATATTTGTATATTTCAATTTATGCAAATTTAGTAAATTTTATACAATTATTTGCAAATTTAAGGTATAAAGCAATATCAGACAGGGGTTTTGGTTTTATGTTATGATTACTACCTAATTTACTTCACAAAAACGTTGTTTCTGAGATTATACTGACATGTGACTGTGAAATATTGTACCTAATTTGCATATTTTTCATGTTTTTCTAATAATGTCTCTTGACGTTCAAATATTTGTGCTGCACGAGTACGCTAATATGTTTCTAAACCAGTTTTTTGAGCTAATTTCAAATCTTGTATCTGTTTTCTTCTATCATGTCTAGTTTTTGAAAAAAGTGGAATTTCAGTTTTTGGTCAAAAAAGCCAGAAATAGCTTTTTATGATACTTTGTATGATAAACTTCAACTAGTTAGGATAGATTACTTATTTTTTTTTCGATTATATAAATTTTTGTTTATGTCTCTGATATGAATCTGACCCTGTTCATCTTCTTATCAATGAATTACACACCCCTAAAAAGCATCTTATATCAAACCCGTGTTAATGCCATGCAAAAATAGAAATTCATCTTACTCAAAACTAGACACGACATAAGAAAACAGACTGCAGATTTGAAATCAGTATAAAAATCTAGTCTAGAAAAACATTACGTCAATTCTGTGGCAACTATTTTAAAGTTGATAGTGATGTAAACATTACACCATTAAAAAATATGCAAATTAGGCTTAATAACTGATAAATAAATGTTAAGAATATGCAAATCGTGACATTTATCTGAAGCAAATAGTCAAGTAGTCATTACCTATAGAAAACGTAATTAGATGTGACATATATTGTATCTAAATTTTGCATAAAATAGCACAAAAAAGCGTAAATTTGCATAAATTTAAATATGAAAATTTATCAAAACCTGGACCACCTAGAGATAAACGGAAAGCATATTCGGAATCAGCGCCAAAAACTGATCTAGAATCAACTAATTTTAATTCTAGGACAAAACCACTGTTGTACAGTGTTACTTTTTCGGCTACTTTTATATCCACTGGAACTATTAGCATTAACGTCCATTTTCCTTAATATACAGAGTATTAAAAATAGCGTATACACAATTTAAATGACTAGCAATTTTAACCGCTTTCCTGATTATCCCGACTTATCTCGGGTTCGTACATATTACAATTAATTATATAGCCGAGAAAACGCGGCCGTGGAAAATTTCTTCACTACGATTTGTTTTATCACATTTTTTACTCGGCCTGAAGCTTAAAAAGAAATAAAATATTCTTATATAATATAATATAATAAGTTATATATTATAATAAAGAATATATAATATGTGATTGGCAGTTTTTCAAGTTTTGTGATGCGAAATATAATGACGAAATGCAATGATGTGACTGCAAAAAAAGTGGTGATTTTTTGCCATTTTTTTCAAAAAAATTGTTAAGGGAAGCGTACCGGATCATCTTCATTGAGAGCACAGACTAAATATTGGAATGTAACTTTTACAATGTAGGCGAGGCATTCTTACAAAATTTTAACTTTCAGTAATAAAAATCTGGTGAAATTAAACTTAATAAAATAACATCTTAAACTTATAGACGGATGCCTTAATGATTCAAAATAAAGAAATAAAGAAGAAATGGACATCAGCGACGATTTTTTTTTATTTAACTGAGGTTTAAGTTAAACTTGCGAGTTTAATTTTCCTTACCATTTTACCTCTTTAACTTTTTATATTCTTCTAAATTGTTACTTATAATAAATCTCCATAGTACCCACAGAACAATCAAATAAGAAATAATAACAATGTAGTATTTTTAGTACAAAATTTTAGTATAACATTGTCTTAAAAGAATGATAAGGGAAAAAAAGGGGGACGGTAAGGAAAAAAAAAAGGGACGGTAATGATGGGGCGGTAAGGAAAATTACCACCTATTTTTAGGCATATCATGTTAAGACTAAGTGATATCCACAATGTTCATTAATTTTTAGCAACAGTTATTTACATTGGATTAAATTACAATATATATATATATAAATATATATATATATATATACCTCGAAATATTACCTCGAAACGATATTACCTCGAAAAGTGCAGGAATAAACCTTGGGGACAGTAAGACTACTAATCAAGCCACAATGCTTGAAATTGATATTTAAATGCTGATTTAAATTCTACAGTAAATTTCCTGTCAAAGAATTTTAGCCATTCTTTCTCTAGCATTCTTTCTCTGCATGAGAAAAAAGTTAAAAAAAAATAAATAAATTCTGTGGTTTGATCTGAAGTGATTTTCTGTACAATTTCAGCAAAAGGGACGGTCAGGAATCTAAAATTCAGAGACAGAGTTAAAAAAAATTATAACAACCATAAAAAATGTGTGCAGGTTAATTTTTTGCTACATATTTATATAAAACAATAGTCCCAGTTTCTGAAAAAAATTACATCGGATTATTTTTATTGAAATAATTTTATACAGACAGCTCCAAACTTAAAAATCAGCATCAAGGACACGGGACGGTAAGGAATTTCGTCGTATATTTGAACTCCCAACATCGTCCATAACTTATTTATCTCGTTAATATTGATATGCAGTCATGCAAAGGGATATTTTCGAGTATAAGAAATAAAAAAAACAAGAATATGTACTAAAATAAAAATTATTATTCAGGGACTTAAAAGTCAAAATTATGTGAGAAAGCGTTTTAACGCTTAACCCCTTAAGCACCACGACGTACCTGCGTACGTCATGAAATCTTCTATTTGAAATATCCGCCCTACCTGGCCAGCAGATGGCCGAACAGATCTATCATTTATGGTGTTTGTTGATGACCGCAGCTTTCCGGAATGTTGCTTATGAACATTTTGAACTGTTCTATCTGCCCCTCTAATTTTAGCGATTGTAAGTCGCGTAGTGAAATCTGTTTTGAACCTTTCTCCTAAATTGAATCTGCACTTCAGCTACGTTTTCAAATTTGCAGTAATATTTTAGGATAAATTTCCTTCGCCCAAAGCTTAGACTGCCTTTATTTTAAGTTAATCAAACCAGAAAAGATAAGAACATGCCAGTTATTAGCGAATAAATTGTGTACACATTTTTTTTTTTTTTTTTTTTTTTTTTTTTGATACATTCTGTATATGATGATTTTAATTTTTGCTTTGATCTCAACTAAAGGCGGTGGTTCAGTTTTTGGACCTCTTAATTTTAATTCTGAAATGCCACATAGGCACCAGAATTTTGGAATGAAAATTTTCCTTTTATTAAGTACATGAAGAACAGCTTTTACTTATCTTCAAATAAATTTGTTTCTGAATTCTGGGGTCCTTCAATCATTTCTATATTTTATGAACAGAAGTACTTTGCCCTTGAATGGGTTAAACTAAGCTTTTTGAATAAAACAACAGTTGTGTTTAAATTAAATATAATAGAATGATGTAGAAAATGTTTTGTGGTGATCAGAACCTAAAAGTTTCTTTTTTTTTTTTTTTCAGTTTCTGAGCATTTCTTTGTGCATCAAGAAGTTCAAAGAATTTAGTTTTTAAGGTCAGAGTTCCTCTCAAGTAATTCTTTCTTTAAGGGTGTATTCGAAAAAATATTTTTCCACCCTCAACAGCTCGAAATTTTCTGAGACATTTTCAGACTCATTTTTAAAAGTAAAAACATGAAACTTGCTGGGGTGATTTCTGAAGACATGTTTAACATGCCGTGTGATTTCATTTTCAGCTCAATTAATTAGAATTTGATTTTTAAACAATTATTTTCTCAGTATGACCATTTTTTTCATTCCCAGATCGCCCGCTTCGGAAAATTCGGTTCAAAACGCCCACTTTGACAGCGTTTTTTACAGTATTTTCTGAATTTATCAAAAAATTAAGAAGCACGGCACATTATATAGTTTCTAAATAAGAGAATTTCCCAGTTTGATGCGTTTGAGGGCAAAAATTAATTTTGAAATGAATCAGAAAATAAGCAGTTTGGATCGGAATACACCCTTAAGGCCAGTGTGAGCTAATCGATCTCTCTCTTCGCTGGAGAAGTCAAGACGTCTCTCGTACTTATAGTCTTCGAATTACATAATAATTTTGAGCAGTTTTCGGTAAACCTTTCATCCTGAATAAAAAACATTTAGTGAAAAGTCCAAATCTTGACTACCCTAATTTCCGCCGTATAATCTCCAGATCAAACGAGCCAGTTTTGAACCAGAAATTTTGCTTTACAAATGTTCACTAATTTATAAAGAGTACCAAAAAGTCATATTTTATTAATTAAAATTTCGGGGTTTAAACATGTTTGTTTGATCCTCGGATTAGACGCCCGAAACCAGGGTAAGTATAATGGGTAGAAAGTTAAAATCCGTGTAGAAAGTATTATTGAAAATTAAGTAGTATCTGATAAAGGCGAGGAGACAGGAATTGGACAATTTTCATAAGACGTTTTTTATTTTATATATTCTTCTGAGTTTTAGTTACCGTTGCGCTACAATATTGTTTAGTATTATCTAAAAATAAAAAAAAGTATATAAAAAAGATCAAAATATTTGAAAATTATAATTTTTAGACTATTTAAAAATTCTGAAAATTAATTGAAAAATTAATTAAAAATGATATATCTATTCACCGATCCTATGCTGGGTTTGTTTGTGTCTCATGATTCACCACAGGATTGTGCGCTCATGAAGACTATTCCATCTTGTGCTGCAGTTGCAGCCTTTCCAACATATGTGGGAAATGCTAAGCTGGGCATCATCGTCATAGCTTAAATGGTAGAGCGTTTGGAGCGCTATTCCAAGGTTTCCGGCTTCAATTCCCGGCTTGAACATTTTTCACATAGTTGGTTCTACTCTTCGTTAGCAATGTGATAAATCACGTTTCATTTATTATTATAGTTTAATTATAATTTTATAAATAATTTTATTAAATTATATTCTTATAAGTTCTTCCTTATAAATACATTAATAATTATTTTAAATAACATTGGAATGGTTAACTGTTGAAAGTTCAAAAATCTAAATGCCAAGAAAAGCATATATTTTAGTAACCTAAGTGTTTTATCAATTCAAAACATCAAAACAGATGGCAGAATTTGCAGGAAATTTGTTTTTGAGAGAATTTTGACTATACATCCGCTGAAGGGGTTTTCAGTGCTCCTGTAAGTTAGATTGATGTCCTTACTGTTTTTCAAACAAAATTATTTTGAGAACGTTCATAAAACCAAATTTCATTTCAGCGATTAAATAAATAAACAAGTAAATTACTAATGAAGTCAATTGAAATTAAGTGGGCGGAGAGATCAAATTATTGGGTGGGCTCGCGCCCCATGGGCAAATATAAGTTGGCGCCACTAGCCCCCACAGGCGCGTAATTGGCGACTTCTTGTAACACACGAGAAAATTTGTACAGAATGAAGGAAATTTCTCTCTACATTAAATGCGGCATGACAAATCGGATCAATGAAAATATATAAAGTACTAATACATTCAGGGGCAAGTGATAATTGTGTATCTGTAATGTTAAATACAGAATAGAATTTTTGAAAAAAAAAAAATAGTGGAGGTGGGGGGGATGAATGGGACATTTTTACAAAATTGTTTATTTTTAATACTTTTTAGAAGTTATTATCAATATTATATATCACATTTCATACATTAGGTGTTTGACTACATCTATGCACCATATTTAGTCTAGATTATTGTTATGCAGTAAAATATTATAAAATTTAAAAAACGTTACTCTCTGTCCCAGTCATCCCTATAACAGGGATGAATGGGACACTAATAGGGATGGATGGGACACCAATATTTTTCTCCCTGTATTCAATGTTACCTAGTTAAAATTTATAACTATAAACTTATATGTATTTATATTTGTAATATATGATTTTATAATATGGCTATTATATCTTAGCGTTGCTAATCACTTCTTTTACTGCAGTTTTAATTTGTAATGCAAACTTCGACTGTCTATGTGTTCCCCTTTCCACACTGTAAAAAAAAAAAAAAAAAATCTGTAAAGTTACTAAAGTTTTTCTAGGAAACTGAGATTCCTAAAACTTTTTATGTAACAGCAACAACAAAAATTCATGTAACAGATACACTTTTGCACGAAAATCAAATATCTGCAAGGTTACTAAGAATTTTTTAGGAAACTGCGATGCCTGAACTTTTCATGTAACTGCAACCACGGTTACAGGTAAAACTTTAGTAAGATTACTGTAATTTTAGTAGATTCATTTGTAAAGCTACAGATTTCTGTAGCTTTACAAAAATTAGTTTTGCAGATTTATAGCTTTTTTTGTACAGTTACAGATGAAATTTTAGTATGCATGTAACTTTACATCTGTAGAATTACAGATTTTTTTTTCAGTGCACTTACGAGACATTTTAGATATGAAATGGAAGTGAAAAATGTCTTTGAAATACGGCATAGCCAATATTTTTCATTCACAACTTATTAATAAATATTAATTTAATGTATCTTAGATATTACGCACAAATGAAATTATGTTAGGGGAGGTGCGAGTGGGAATTTATTTAAGCATAAGTTTCAAATTCAATATAATTTACCCCCTCTAATCAATAAACATACACTACTTTTAACAATTTTATATATTTTGATAATGCTTCAATAGCAATTTTTTGATAAACTATTTAACATTTATTACAATACAAAAATTAAGATTCAATATAATTTTTAATAGTAAACAACCTATATAATACGAGTACAGTTTAATTCTAATAATTAACATAAATCATTAATTTATAAACCTATATATATTTTTTTAGTTAAAAAATAAATTTTTTAACATCTCTAGGGATGAAAAAGACTGTCCCATTCATTCCAAAGATACATAGATTCAATTGTCCGCTATTTTGCCTCAGAAATTATTTTGTCACATTGGTTAATGGGCGCTCATTTTAATTACCAATACTGAACCTTCAAATAAATAACTACAACATATCTTATTTGTTTATATCAACATATCTTATTTGTTTATAAAATATTTGACAACTTCAAATTTAAAAAAAAGTTACTTTTAAGCAGAGTCTCAAAAAATGCAACTTTGCAAAAAAAAATGATAAGAGTCATGTGATTTTGATTTTGGTTCTAAAGCACACTATGGTAGGACCATATATGAGAATAGAAATCAACTAAACAAACGTTCATTGCATGAAATATTGAGAATGTCCCATCCACCCCCCCCCCCCCCAGCTCCCCTACTTGAAAATAAGGAAATAAAATTTTACATTTTTTTTCTTTCCAAAGTTATAAAGGTAAAATATTGTTTAAAAATTTTGGTACAAATCTTAATGGAAATTAGTCCACTGCACTTCAATGGGCTAAAATTTTCAAAGTTAATATAAGAAATATAGATCTATACGCTCCCTCGAGAAAACGTATACTAATAAAAGGAAGTTTCGCTCTGTCTCTATGTGTGTGAATGTGTCTCTGCGATGGCTAGCGAAATCTACCGTACGTACGAGGCTGAAAATTTGTGGGACAGTAGTCCAAGGCCTCTCTTAATGTACCTAAGACTCAGAATTTTAATATTTTGTTAATTAATCGGGATATTAATAAAAAACGACGAATCTCATCACAAATTTACCTTTTTCATTGTGACCTTGGAAAAGTGCTTGCCCATGCACAGAAACCCATTTACGCATCGGGAGCAAACGCATCCTAGCGAGGAACCGACCGTTGAATATTCTTTGTGTTTTTCATAGTTTTGAATTAATCTTTATCGACCAAACCACTCGGTGCAGTCAAAATTGGAAGACATATTCCGAAAAATCGTACTCTTACGTCCTAAATATTGCAATCAATTCTAAAAAAATTCATAGTTAACCCTTTGAAAAACAAAATTCAAAAAGGGTTGTTTTTCCGAAAATTCGTTTTTCGTCCTTATGACAACGCTCCTCTAGGGCACAATTTTAGAGGTACCGATAAACCAAATACATGCTCTTAAAGCTGAAACCTTCTTCTAGCAATTGGTTTTTAAAAATATGTATTTTAATCTTTTCAAATACGTTGGCGATCGGAATGCAGGTTACTTCGCGCCTCATGAAGAAGATATTTTTTCAACGCTAAAATTAACTGAACGTCCATATTTAGACACAATCTTTTTAGAGCATCGCAATAGATCAAATTTACATCACCTACAAAATTTCTAAACTTATCTCTTACAAAATAAAAAGGTGTGCAAATTTCGACGAAATCAATAAAAACCTGAGTCTTTCGTCGCGGTTTTGATTGCTTTCGGCAGGGCTCCCACTGGTCCGCTTTTTGAAAACCAGTAAAATTTCAGAAAAATATTCATGGTATGTTTCTGCAACAATTGCAAGAAAAACGCCGTTGTAGGTAAGTTTCGATAAAATTTATAAGGAAGATTTTTCTTTGAAAAATAGTGGTGTTCAAAAAACGGACCAAGTGGGAGCCCTGTTTCGGTTCAAGTTTTCACTACTGAGAATTTTTTTTTTTTTTTTTTCACCAAGTTTTAAAGATGGGGCAAAGTCCCAAAAGTCGAAAAATAAAGCTACTGGTTTGGGAATTTTGATTATACAGTTGGCTAAAATAATGTTTGGAGAGTCAGAATCTATATTTAGAAAAAGATTTTCGCTTTTTCCTGACAACTTGCATCGTTTCAAAAGTGACGCTTTTGGAAGTATGAGAGGCAAACAAAAAGAACAAAACAACGATTCCTTTAAACAAATGCAACTTTTTTCCACATTATCCGATTTTAATAATTTAAAATGGATTCACATGATGATGATATGTAAATTATTTGCATGTATTACAAAAATTATATTAAGCACATAAAAAAATAATAATTTCAGGATTACTTTTGATATTTTTTTTTAAAAATAAGTATTATTATTTTACTTTCAAACATCAAAAAGTTTATAAGTTCCACAGCGTTCCGTAACAAAATTTTAGGAGATAATAGCCTTAACTGTTTTCTAATGAATTATTAAAAAAAAAAAAAAAAAAAAAAGCTGCCATAAACTGCTGATGGGGAGAAATTTGCACTTTACAATTAACGTTATAGACATCGAATTAGCTCTCATTACCCCTTCATTAAGCATCTCTCTAATACCCCTTTTAAGTATATATTTTAGTTAGCTGATTGGAATTATTTAAATCTTAGTGATCATTTTGCTTCTGGGAATTTGGTATACCTAAAGGAAATATGCCTTATATAAATATACATATAAATTAATCCTTTTCTATGACACATTCCTTTACTCTCTTAAACATCTCAATCATTAATCTTCGTTAATAAAAAAAAAAATAAACTTAATCTTCTTGCGCTGTATGTTTTTGCAGCACCAATTTCCTTTTGAAGTCGCCGACTAAAAATGCTTAAATTAACAATTATCAAAATTAAGCAGACACATGAATCAGTTAATTAGACGCTTATTCCGTTTTATACACAAACAATAACATTTATTTATATACAGAAAACACAAATATACAATACAAACACATATAATATACTGAATGATTTTCATTGGAAACAATTCAATTCATATAATATTTTGAATGATTTTCATTTGAAACCAGTAAATGATATTCTGTCTTTAATTTACTGACAAGGATAGGCAAGGGCATAATTCGATTTAAAATGGTATAATTCATCAATTTAACAGGCAGAAGGGAATTAAATAAAATGTACCTTTCGTGTCAGGAATCATCACTTGTTAGAGACACTAGCATTGAATGTAGACAGATCCGTATTTGGGTAAGTATCCATATCGAGAGTCTTAGGGTAGGGTACAAGCCTCCATTCGGATTTCGTTCTACAAAGAACTACAGCACGCTGATGGGAGAACTGGCAGAGAGCACCTTCCTTTTTTCGAAATACTCTTAGAAAACCATTTTTTTAGAATGACTTTTTTTCCCTCTCGTTGTATTCCTCTTACACTTGATTTTTTAAATTTATTCGTCCCTTTTATTATTTTCTCTTCTCAGCATCCAATAAGGTCTCATCTGTTGCTTTCCCTTCTGCCGTTCTTGTGATTTTAATGGTCGTTTTTGAAAATTATATGCCCTGCCTCTAAGTCTGTAAAACCCACTCATTATCTTCCAGCTGTGTGTCCTGGAGACAAAGCCTCTAGTCCAGTATCATAAATCGAATGACCGAATGTTGTCGTAAAAATGTCCGTTCGTAAAATTTATTTGTTATAGTTCTGCTTATTTGTAAATGGCGGTTGTAAAATGTGTCCGATAATGATTTTTACTACTGGGGGGTCTCATGAACGTTGGGGTTTTCTCTCTTTTTTTTTATTCAATGGTTTTGATGATGTGTATTTTAATCACATCAACTGCCATTCTACATTTTGTGCTGGTTTTTACAATAGCAAGTAGAAATGTCACTTTTCTAGTCGCTTTTAAAACAGTCATTCATAGAAAAGAAGTAGTCGTTAATTACAAACTAGCCTTAACAATGATTGATGGTAAAGTTTGTAACGCCATTACTAGTAATATGTCAACTCAACGTTGCTACCTATGTCATACAACATTAAAACAGTTTAACAATCTTGATCACATTCTGAAGTTGAAAGTGAATGCAGATCATTTGCAATTCGGGATGTCCACGTTAATGTCTACATAAGATGTTTTTGGGCTGTTTGCATCTGGCCTACAAACTTGAAATAAAGAAATGGCAAGCGTGTACTCCAGACGAGAAGAAGAAAACTGAAATCGCTACAAAAAAGGATTTCGTTTACAATTAGGACTTCTCGTCGACAAACCGCCTGGATTTAGTAGCACAAATGACGGCAATGCAGCTCGTCGATTTTTCGAAAACGCAACTATTTCTGCTTCCATGACGGGCATAGATGAAGATTTGATCAAAAGATTCCACGTCATATTACAGGTAATTTCTTGTGGCCATGACATTCATTTGATCAATTTCCAGGAGTATTGTTTACAAACAGCTCGTAAATTCATTGAACTGTATCCCTGGTACTATATGTCAACTTCAGTGCATAAACTACTCATACATGGAAAAGAAATAATAGCTTCCTCATTATTGCCAATTGGACAAATGCCTGAAGACGCACAAGAATCGTGCGACAAATTGATCAAAAGGTATCAAGAAGATTTCTCTCGAAAAAACAGTAGGGAAAAAACAATGGAAGATGTGTTTTTCGCCTTTTAATATCATCAGACCCATTCATATCATATATCAAGCTTACGAAAATTGCCACAGAAAAAATTAAGATCTCTAGAGACAAAGCAACTTCTAATACTTCCAGGTTCTGTAAACTATTTCGATAGCTCCTCTATTGATGTTCCCTTACATGATACTACAGATGATTCAGAAGAAGAGTTTTACAATATCCTTTCGTTTTATTTTCATATTATAAAAAATAAACATTGTTATATTTTAATTTTATTGTAATATTTTAATTTTAATTTATATTTAATTTGTTTAATTGTGTTGCATAAATAACGTCATTGTTTACTTTCGATTAAAAATGTGTTAGTTCCTTGAAAATTCATTCTAATGTTTAGCCTCAAAGCTTTATATTTTATTGAAATATAATTGTTTTACCTTTTAAAACCGCCATATTAGATCAGCTATTTTGTTTTGTTTTTAACTTTAACTTTTGAATCGTAATTAACATCTTCAAAAGTACCTATATGCGAAATTTCAAACAAATTGAATAACTTTTAAAACATTTTAACTTTTAGTCCGCCATATTGGATCCGGCATTTTGTTTTTTGGAATTTTAACTTTGGAATCGTGATCAGCATTCTGAAAAACACCTGTGTACAAAGTTTCGTGCAATTTGAATAACATTTTCATATTTTGGCCAGCTTTTCGTGATTTTGCCCCACTGTAGAGCGCTCAGATACAGTTATACTATTTATTTTGTTATGCTAACGGAACCGATGCGAAAACAAGAAAAAAAAAAAAACGAGAAGAAAACACATTTCTTTTTCAACTAACAAGAACTTTTTTTAACTACTGAAATAGACCAAGTGAAAAAAGAAAATGTTCTTACTAGCCCTTTTACCACTAAATATCAATATTTTTTTCACGATTTTTTCACCGAGGCTACGAAAACATGTTTTTAATTCCTAAAAATTTTAAAAGAGTTTTGAAGATAACGACAATATTTTTAAGCATTTAAAATACCGGAGGCCTCCGCCCCCCCCCCCCCTTCCCTTTTGCAGCATATTTCAAAATTACACATATAGACTCCAAAAATCAAATTAGGCAGAAAAAAAAAATACCAAATAGTTTCAATTCAATATTTTTTCGCAATTTTTTCATTTAAAAATATAAATTCCGACAAAGGGAAGCTAAAGATATAAAATCGTACAAATTTGAGTTTCAAGGTTATTATCACGAGTCCGGGCAACGCCGGGCGGGTCAGCTTGTTAAACTATAAAAGGTTTATAAAAACTCATAAAAAAGGGAACTTTGGTGCAAATCCTACAACTTTTAGAACAGGAGTTAACGTTCAGATTTTTTTTTTTTTTTCTGTCGGTTTCTTTCTTTTTTTTTTTTCTTATCTTTTCTTTTTTCGTTCTGAACACATTGTTATATTTAGCAAAATATTTGAATAATTCATACCTTTTTGCTTCCTAATTTGTTCTCTCAGTTCCAAAATAGGAGTGCCAGATCTGCAATCTGTTCCATGGCTGACTATAGTTAGTACTTCCATTCGGAAGCTCGTTAATTTACCTCAAAATAAAAGATACCAATTTGTATTAGATAATTGGTTGAGTAATAAAAATAATTAACTAATTAAATGAAATGAAGTTATTTTTAATCTAAACCCTGACACACAGAATTGGTAAAATTAAAATCTGTAGTTATATCGGGAACGTCAGTAACATACAGTTTTTCGTATTCTAGTATTCTACAATCATGAAATTAAATACCAGCATTTAGCAATATCTTTGAATGCGTGAGAAATATCGCGTGTCGAATTTTTATCTTTTTTTAATTCACAATATCTTTAAGGCGATAAAAGCTTTCTTTTCTCCCTATCTAATCGTTTATTTTTCAAAACACTGTAATCTATCATTTTTTTAGATTTGTTTCTATGCTTGAAAATCGATATCCGTTCTCCTCCAGCATTCCAAATATCATCGATCATTTTATCGTATACTTAAGAATTCGAATAGTGTTTTTTCCATTCACTTCTACTGATGTAAAAGAATCATGTTCATGTCTGCAAGTTGAGGAAAAGCGTGGGTACAGCGAATTCGAAATTAGAATCGAGTTCATAGTTAGTTTTACTGAAATATAAAAATAGATTGTCTGGAAAGACTTTCATATATTAAAGACGTTAAGGGGACAGTTTACCGCACGATTAGTCAAACATCGATTTTTGTTTTTGAATATTAAATGAAAGGCTGCTTAATTGTAAATATTTTGACAGATCATTTTTATCCATACAGCAATTATAGCGCGAGATATTGTAAATTTTGTTAGTACATCCAATGCAATTACCTACACAAATTAAAACTTTAAATGGCTTTTCTCCATGTTCATATTTTCTGCACTTTCCTGTTTTAAAAATGCTAAGGCATTTTTTGTATTTGAGATAGAGATTTAAACATTTTTGTACATGTTCTTTATTATATAGGGGAAAGTAGGGGAATGGCGCTCACTTAAGGGAAAACATGAATAGCTAGTCAAATTTAGACAACAAAATCAATATTTTCTTAACGAAGTATAACTCCAAAGCATAAGGAACAGTTTGAAATCAACTAATTTGCATAAAAGTTTAGGGAATTTTTTTTATCGTTTTATTTAAATAACCATCGATTGAGCGGTAATGCCCGACATGGTAGGGTAATTGCGGTCAGAGTTTGAATACAAAATTTAAGTAACACAAAAGTCACATATGTAGTTGTGTGGGCTGTTCACACCACTGCAGACTTTTTGCAACCACTTTACACATATTGTGCACACATATTATGTTACACATATAGTGAGCTACTTTTTTTAAATTTAGGTTTTTTTAGTTTCACCTTTTTTTTTTTTAAATCGTAAAATTCTCCATGTTTGATGACACATTAATTCAGGCGAAAACAGGGGAATTTTACCATTTCAAAAAAGTGGTGTTAATTAATAAAATAAATTTAAATTTTAAAAAAGTTGCCCACTGCACACTTCTTCCGGAATCCCACGCGAGCGCCATTACCCGTTACCGCCATGTTGGGTTAATAATGATTATATTATGTTGGATTAATTAACGCATTATAATTGGCATAACAACGCACTGCAAAAATAAATAAAAGCATGAAAGTACAGCTAAATGTATATATTTTGTAGACATAATGAGTAAATTAATATTTGAAAATAAGAGTGTACACTTACCTTCAAGTTAGATGCTGTATAATTTTATAATAAAACAACTGCAAACTAATAACGTGAAGACACAAAAATACTTTCCTTCCGACGATCACTATATCCTCACTGGGAACTTACGATGAAGTTCCCTAAGTGCCGGTACCGATCGTACGTTTTCAAATCAATTCTGTCTAGAGATATTGGGTGAGCGGGATTACCCTTCTGAGTGTCATTACCCTACTTTCCCCTATGTGATAAATTTGCGCATGGAATTAGCCTTCAGGTTTTTTGTTATTAAAAAAAAAAAAATAAGTACATGAAGATGTGCTAGATTTCATCGTTTTACACTATATACAGTGTGTCCACGTATAACCTGACCGACCTTTATTTTCGCAACCGTTGGTCCTAGATGCATACTTCAAATTACAAAAGTGGTCGAAATTAGGTGCAGAGTTAAGATTAAAAAAAAAGTTTGAAGCGAAAAAACCATTTAGTGAAGAATTACAGAATCTAAATTTTTATACGGTCTCCCGGTCCTATAAGTTATATTTAGTAAAATTTTCCTGTTGCACTGACAAGTAAGGCAAAAAAAGTCCCGTTATTCTACGATTAAAAGTGACCGAGTAATAGCTGTTTAAAGTTGGAGCATATTTTTTGCTGCAAATTTGGGGGCATTCACAAATTTAGTAGAAATATAATTTCGTCAGATATATTAAAGAAATGGTTGAGAGTAAAATTAGCATTGCAATATAAATTTGAAATCTTTAATCATTCTGACATATTACTGCAAAATATACAATTTGTACTGAACATATATGTGGATATAAATAACAGAATTTTTGTTAACCCGGGAGAACTCGCTAGTTAGAATGCCCAATTGCTTTTCTTTTACTTTACATTAATATAATATCAACTTTTTTTGGTTGGCTTAGTACTTTTATTCACAAAATAGGTAAAATAATTGTAAAACATTTTGAAATTTTAATTAAAATGAAAAATGATTTAAATAAGAGTCTTAAAAAAGTACGACTGTGAGAGAAAATCTCATGCAGCGAGTTCTCCCGGGTTAAATAAAAGGATGAAAAACAACAGCCTCAATTCTTTACAAAATGATACATATTTTTAAATGCTGTTAGATTACACTGTCTTTCAAATTTTGGGTTGTGCCATGTTTTTTAGCTTTTGAAAAGTGATTCTTATGTATTTTTTAGCGCTGAATCCGAAAATTACCTTAATTTTAAACCATCACGTCAGGATTTTTCTCAAATCGTAAATTTCAAAGTTAAAATTGATCCCCCCCTCCCTTCCCAACCTGATCGGATCCCTGAGCTGTTTAGCTGTAAGAAACTCAGTATAAGCCAAAAAATTGAATAAATTATTGAATTAAATAAAATTAAACTTAATAAAAAAAGTCTTACATCTATTTTATAGTATCAGATTTTTCGCTATTTTTTAACCTTTAAATTTACGATTCGCGAAAAATTCTGACATTATGGTTAAAAGTGAAGGTAATTTTTTTATTCAGCGCTAAAAAATGCATAAAACGTAATTATAAAAGTTAAAAAACACAACAATCGCAGGTTTATGTTATTTAATCTAAAACTCTTTTTTATACTTGTTGACGGTAATCGATCCGAATTTTCTTTTGTGTTATCCTCTAATATAAGTATGTATAAGATGGTAAGCATAAAAAATCATAATAATATTACATTGTCACCGGATTTAAGCCAGTATGTAAAATTTAACTTCGATCGGACATTTGAAAGTGAGTTAAAGTTCAAGTTTAAATTTTAAACTGGAAAGTCGATCGTTGCAAGTTAAATAAAATCTTATGAAAATAACATAATTTTTGTTAAAAGCAATCAGCCTCAAATCCTTACAAAATAAAACATATGTTAAGATACAGTTATTTTAACTAATCTGACACTTAGCTAATAAAAATTAACTCAATCGTAATAGTTGTACGATTTCTTTCAAAGCGCAGATACCTTGAAATAAGTTTAAGTACTTTATATACGGCCCCTGAAAGCACGGCCGAAATCGTCTGTTTTGAGATGCAAAAAAGTGATATAAGTCATGCATTTCAAAGTTTCATAACTCGGTCATTTTAAATGTTAGATGAATGGAACTTTTTTTGTCTTACTTGTAAGTGCCACAGTAAATTTTTATTAAATATCACTTATAGGGCCGAGGGACCGTATAAAAATTTAAATTTCGTAATTTTTTAATAAATGTCTTTCTTCACCCAAACCGCTTTAAAAATAATTCTTTATCTTATTTAAACCCTTTTTGTAATTGGAAGTATGCATCTAGGACCAACGATTGCGAAAATAAAGGTCGGTCAAGTTATACGGTTCAGGTACGTGGACACACTGTATATCAGTAAACAAAATATATTAAATGTAATATTAGATGTATCTAAAAATCCATGAGTAGTCTTGTGTAATATACATTTAAAATCTTTAAAAAAAATGGCAAAAATATAAATATTTAAAAAAGTAGTAGGGATTTTAAAAACTTCAAATTTTTGTTAACTTTTTTAAAAATTTTAATTAAATATGCAGTTAATTTTTTTTTCAAAATTTACTTTTAGTTGAACATTGAAATACAATAAGTTCACCATTTGAGTGGTATTTTAAAAAATAAATCAAACTGTTGAAAAGGTCCGAATTTCCCGAGTTACAGAATATAGGTGAAAACCATCATATATATATTTTTTTTCTGTTGTTAACATCGTTTTTTCTCTGCACATACTAAAGACACAGAGATAAATGAGGTATTTTTCTAAAATGTTCTTACAAGTTTTTTGATTAAAAAAAAAAAAAAAAATCATGTTTGAAAATTACAAAACCAAAAAAAAAATCATAATTAAGGTAAAGTTTTGAAACAATTTGCATTTAAAAGAAGATTTTTGCTCAAAAAATGTATATGTATATAAATATAGATAATATAAAACATATTTCAGTTTTAAGACTTAAAACATGCGCTTTTATTTTATATAAAATGACGTCATTCGCATCCTCTGATAAATTCCTCATTTACGATCCAGTCTTAAACAACATCTATAGTAAAGTATTCACATGACGTCACTATCGCTGAATAATACACAAATACAAAAAAAAAAAAAAAAAAAAAAAAAAAAAAAAAACCAAAAAATAAAACAGATGTCACTCAAGAAACTCGACAAAAAAAAAAAAAAAAAATTGGTGTCTAGTGATTCATATGCCTTCATTTGTTTGTAATTTAAATAATTAAATTAAATATAGTTTATAATAGCCCCATGTTTTATCAGAAATCATTCATTTATATTTTTTCAGGATAGCATGTGTTTTAATTGCTTTTTTTTCAGTAGTTTTTTTCAGAAGTGGGAAAATGGCAACAAAAAGATATAATTACTATTTTGCAGATATTTTTTTTTCTTTACTTTCTACAGAAATGGGGTACTTGAGTTGCCAAAATTAAACAAATGCCGCTAAAAACTACGAAAAAAATTAATATCTCAAATATAAATTGAGATGTAGTTTTCAAACAAATTGCATTAAAAAGCACATTTTTTCCGAATACGACGGTATAAAAATTGAAAATGTGTAATGCTTAGAAGTTTAAAAAATTGCAGCAGAGTATTTAACAGTACAATGATACTTCTGCTTTGTTTTACGGCTGGCTTATACAACGTAACGTTATTCTTTGGGGGCGACACTTTATATGCTGGGAGAAAAAAATAGAATATCGGGGCAAAAAAAAAAAAAAAAAAAAAAAAAAAAAAAAAAAAAAAAAATGGAGTTAATAAAAAAAAATAATGAAAAAATATATCAGCAAATATCAAAGATTGTGGCGAGAAAGCGTCGCACGAAGTTTACAGTTTTTTTTTTTTTTTTTTTGATCATGCAGTATGTGATGGATTTTTGTAACCGATTTTTTACTCACTTCTTCATATGCTAAAATTATAAAAATTATGTACACAGGTGATTTTCCGATGACAGTACAAAATTTTAATATTTTAAGAACTTAATTATAATTTAATCAATTTGTTTTGTCATTTTTTCCATCAACCGGACAGAGGAGGTGATAAACTGCCAAATATTTCTTGGCTTTGCACGCATTTCATTTAAAATACACATCTTACGTTCAAAACACACGTATTAGATACATTTAAAGTCTATTATTTTTTACTAATTTAATTTAAAATACAAAAGAAAATGTTTTAATAAGAAATAATATCATAACAAAAAATATTTTATTTGAACATGAAAGCATAGTTTCTAATTTACACATGCAAAAACAAAATCTGGAATTGGCGAGGAAAAAAGAAGAATTGCTATTGGCGAGATTTGCACCCGTTTAATGGAAAAGTACCAATTTATTGAAATTTTGATTATACGTTGAGAAAAGAGTTACAACTGTATACGAGTTACAAGAATGGAGCTAATTATCCGCCAAACCACGGTCTCTAAAGTATGTGAACTGACTGTAAAACTTCACCAATTAAATATTTTAAATACTAAAAATTGTGGAACATAAAATTAATAAAAATTAAAGAGTGTAATAATAATAACAACAAAAGCTTTTATTTTAGTTCAATAATATTTTCATCTTCGATGAATAAACCTTGAAAATTTTAGAAAAAGTAATTTAAAAAAATAACAATTAAACAAAAACATAATTTGAAGAACAAATTAAAAAAACAAAATTTATTTCCTACATTGTTTAAGCCCGAGAAGGGACAGATATTAAGTTATTTCATTCAATTAGTTCTACATTTAATGTTAAATTTTTGTAACAAATTAGTTATGCCAATTGAAGATTAAAAAATAAAAATAAAATTCATACAATATGATACTTAAAACATCCTAAAAACTTAGATTCCGTTCAAATGAAATCGAAATAAATCTTAGACTTCTTCCATTTTTAATTGAAAATATTTGTATTGCAGATTTAGTATTATGTTTATGAAAATTGTGCATAAAATGATAAGATGCATGCAAAATACAAAACTTTTAAAAAAGTCTAAGATTTATTTCGATTTCATTTGAACGGAATCTAAGTTTTTAGGATGTTTTAAGTATCATATTGTATGAATTTTATTTTTATTTTTTAATCTTCAATTGGCATAACTAATTTGTTACAAAAATTTAACATTAAATGTAGAACTAATTGAATGAAATAACTTAATATCTGTCCCTTCTCGGGCTTAAACAATGTAGGAAATAAATTTTGTTTTTTTAATTTGTTCTTCAAATTATGTTTTTATTTAATATGTCAAGTTTTTTAATGACTACAGCACTCAGACGAACGCATTTCAAAATTAATACAGAGTATCATCATCAGGCTTTGATGTATGCGGTATTGCATCACAATGTGGGATGCAGTTTACCAATGTGTAATTCAAAATGTTTCATTACTGTAGTAATGCAGGTTGCGGTAGTTTGGCCAAAAACTTCCAATCTGAACGTAAAAAATCTATAATCAAAACATAAAAAAATAACTTTACTTAAATTTAGATACCCACTCAGGAACGCTATGAATGTAAATGTAAATTCTGTTAAATCCTTACTGCAAATATTTAGCAATATTATAGTTCTGATACAGTAAAAAATAAAAAAATAAAAGTTTTACTTGAATTTTTAAACCTTATTCTCGCCCAAAGGGTGATGTGAACACATCAGAAAATTATTGCCTAAGTTTATCTTGTGGTATAAATAGTTCTCATCTCGAAAAAAAAAAAATACATTTTAAAATTTAAGTTATGTAATTCCCCACTAAGTTCGCTACCTGCGTAAAAATAGCTATCCATTAGAAACTTTTTACTAAAATATAAACTTGACCAAAGCAAAAACGTATTCTGAAAATATCCTTTTTTATTTCCACTATGACGCCATATTCACCTTTTTAATTTTTGAAAAAAAAAAAAAATAAATAAATAAAAAAAACTATTTCAATTAAATTTTTTCACCTGGGAATCTTTCTACTAAAACCAAATAAATTATTATTACGGCTTTTGAAATTTTTGCAACAATGAAGAAAAAATGTTACATTTTCTATTAAAAATGTCCGTTGATTCTCAATGAAAAAAGTGAAATTTGGAATTATTAAGAAAAATATTTGAATAATATACAAAAAAATTGGCCCTTGTTTTTCTCTGGGTTATCATTCACCCATATGCAATGGTATTTTGCCATTCGTTTTGACCCTGACGTCAGACAAACGTTTTTAAACTTTAAATTTATAATATTATTAGAATTAGTAAAGAATAAAAAATGAGTGGCATCAGGGACAAAAAGGTGGGAAGAAAAAATGAAAAAGTTATCATCTCCATAGGCTTTTCCATGTTAAATTAACATTGAGAAGTGACACTGGAAATAAATAAGTATTGCGCTGCCGCGCAATACTTAAATAAACAAGACGGGTAATATCATAAGATTTCCAAAGCCATTGGAATTGGACCATTTTATCCATTCCACCTCTTTGGAAATTCCGGATTAAAAAAATTCAGATACAGCATAAAGTCTCAAATCTGGACATCCGAAATTCGGAATTCTCCAAAATCCGGACATTTTGTTAATCCGATTTTTTTTTTCTAAAAAATCCCGGCGAAACGCAAAGAAAAAAAGAAGAAGAAGAAAAAACCCGCTTAAAATCTCATAAAAAATGGCTAACATTTTATAAAAAAAATCACTGAAGACAAAAGGTACTATATTAGATTAAAAGTTTGAAACGGAATTCCTTTTCTAATTTCAAAAAATCGCTGTGAAACGCGAAATAACTCTAAAAATCGCATAAAAAATTAACAAAAATTAAAAATCGCTATAGAAATGCCGAATAAGCTTTATTGAAAAAACCACAACATTTGGTACTACATTGGGGTAAAAGATTGAAACTGGATTCCTTTCATTAATGTGGAAAATTCGCTACAAAATCCGAAAAAAATTAAAAATTGCATTAAAAAAAAAGTTGTAATTGTGATGGAAAGTTCCTTTTACTAATGTGGAAAAATCGAGAAAGAAAAAAAAAAGAAAGAAAAGAAAAGAAAAAACTACTAAAATTTCAAAATTACAGAGGACAGGATTTCTTTCACGAATGAAAAAATTCTCCGCTGAAAAATGCTAAAAATCGCATGAAAAATTCCCGAAAAATTCAAAAATCACTGTATGAATTCCGAATAAACTTTACTGAAAAGAGGCCAGCATTTACTGTATTTGGCTGAAAGACTAAAACTGGACTTCCTTTACTAATGTGGGTCTGTGAAATTCGAAAAAAGTTAAAAATAGCAATAAATAAATAAATAAATTGTTGTAATTGTGATGATAATTTTTTTTTTTTACCTTTATAAAAAATATATTCCTGTATTAAAATATCTGCTTTAGTATTATCTTTTTTTGTCATATTGCAAACATTTTCCTGACATAAGTAATTTGCGGTGTATGGGAAGAGAAGGGGAGGAAGGTGTTTTTTTTTTTTTTTTTACAAATAAACTGCATATGATCCAAAATTCTGAAATGTTTGAAATTTGGAATCGCCGAGGTCCGGAGAATTCCGAATTTTGGACTTTGTACTACTAGCACAGTATTCGGTCTTGTTACTACATAATTTCCGGATGCAATTAGAAAATTTTTGGGGGAAGTAAAAATATTTGCAACTTTAAAACTATTTTAGCATCAGTGAGACAACTTTTGTCATTTGTCAAGTTTGATTTAAAAAAAAAAAAAACTATAATGTATCAGCGAACAAATTTGAGAATTTCATGTTCCCTATCTCCTGCAGTTATGTTTATCTAAATTTCTAAAATGTATCTAATTTTTTTGAGACACCGGGCATTATAGGGGGGGAGGGGGGGGGAGAATCAAAAGATAAGAAAAAGGAAAAGAAAAGAGCTGTGACCCATTCCTTCATTTACATAAGATATATGCATTTTTGTCACTCATTGTTAGTGTTAAAAATAAAATACAATATATAAAATGTGTAACGATTCTATTTATATGTTTTTTTTTTTTTTTTTAAATCAAATACCTAATATCACCCAATCAGATACCACATATCTAAATGTTTCAATAGATTTTTCAATGAAGGATTGTTGTAGTAAATAACTTCTAAACAACGGTGCATTTTATTTCCACTATTTGTTATTTCCCAAGCAAAGCAGAATTAATTATTTTTTAGTAAAATGCGGAAAAGTAGAATGCATTATTTCAATCTTTTTGTCCTATATGTATAAAATATTGTTGTGTCAAGGTTTTAAAAATAAACCAGTTTAATTAAAAACGAATCGTTTTTGTCCGAGTTATAATATTTACGAAGCTTCCCCCCCCCCCCTTCTTTTTTTTCACTTGAATTAAATAAAATTGCAGCAAATATAAAAAATGTTGATTTCATTGCTTAATTTCCCTTGCTGCCTGAATATGAAACTAATGGATTTATTCCTTTTCCTCCTCTCTCAAGGAATACATTTAATACATTTCTCCTATTAAAATTTTAAGAATATTAAGAAATTTATTTCTAAAAGTTAATAATATTTTTTAGATTTTTGATTATGGCAATCCACGATCCCGGAATAAATCTCTATTTTTGAAAATAACATGCCTTTTTTCCCTCTTAGCCGTTTTACGGGCAAAATAAGTCTATATCTATTAATGTTAGACTAATTGGCTGCTACCAGAATTTACGAAAGGACAGACAAACCGAAGTCATAAACACTTTTCACCTATGTTAGAAAGCGTTAAAAAAAGATTTCGTCGGTTTGTAAGATAACGTTTGCCTATGTTAAAAAAATCGAATTTTGGCTGTCTGGATCATTTTTCTTAAATGAAAGGATCTTGTTATTCAAACTTTTTAAAATTTCAAATCCAGACTTCCCATTTTACGACTAGTAATAGAGATATAGAGTTTAAAAAAACTCACGCTGCTATGTTTCTACAAAAAGCAGGTACAGATTTATTCGACCCCTTTAAATGCATTTTTCTGGAAATTTCGTTTTACCGAAGAAATATATACCATTATCATTATGTCTCAAGTTCAAGTAATAGACGGCATAATTTAACGAAACTTTTAGGGAAAGATTTAGATGTTATTGTCAATGAAATCAATAAGATTTGAGATAGATGTAATATTTTTTTATGGATCTTTCTATCTGAAATAAAGGTAAAAATTAAAAAAAAAATATATATATATATATCTATATCGTATCAGTGTAAACAAATACCTGTTTTTTTCAACCCTTAGATCGTAGTTCGTTTTAAAAAATACTATTTCATTAGGATGAGAGTTTCAAAACTCGCTTAATCCAGAAACTCAAATTCTGAGAAATCGCGAAAAACTTCTAACTGCGTCCATTGGTTGTAAACTAAGATTTTACAATGTGAAAAATGCAGGATAAAACTTTTTTTTTTTTTTTTTTTTTTTTTTTTTTCAGATTGTGGTGTTTTTTGGTGAAGGTTTACTAGTAGATTAGATTAATGGCAAAAACACGATTTTTTTAAATTATTATTTTGGATAAAGCGAGTTTTGAAACTCATGTCCTCATATGTATATAAAGGAAATGGAGATAATCAGATTTTATTTTTTTATAACGGTGTTAGTGGCCCATTTAAGTTTTGAAACCACTTGATTTTCCAAAAAGAATATTAATCGACCGCTTTAAAAAGTTTCATGTTTTTTTTAATTAACTTTTTTTTGTGTTATTAGATAAAACAGCTTTTTTAAAAAAGTTGTTCTGAACGTAGTCAGTCGATTTAACTTTCCAATTACGAAGATAGTTCCATAGAATCCGAAGGCAAACTTTATTCATTTGTACATGATGTACATAGCAAGAGAAGACAATAAAAAAGTGTTTAATCATTACAATATACATTACATACGGGCTGGAATATTACTAAATCCTAGTCAGGCATTGGTGAGGTTGCATAAAATCTGTGCTACATAGTGAACGATTGCTCTTGGAGGTATCAATATGGTAGAATATTGGCAGCTGTGGACAGTCTGAGTACTTTGCAGTTGACCAATTTAATCAACTATATCGATTTGTTTGTAGCAATGAGATTGGCTAAGTTCAATTGAAACACCAGCGATTCATGATGCAGTCAAATGCAGGTCAGGCTGTATGAGTGGTAAGTAACGGATTAAGAAATCCGTTAGTTTTCCCATTAAAACAGAGGCCAAAAATCACTTGAAAATGTTTATTCAATCCCACATAAAACACGTGAACATGAACAATTCCCACATTGCGAGAGTTTTTTCAGAGCCTTCAGGCTAGAGCACGAATTAATATTCCATACTCAGGGCCGGCCCAAGGCGTGTGCGAAGTGTGCCACCGCACGGGGCGCCGAGCCGGGAGGGCGCCAAACAGATGAAAGGGCGCCTATAAGAATCGCTTGAGAAGAGCTTAAGAAATATCGCTTGATTAGACCGATAAAAATTATTTTATATTCTGTGTTTTTTTTTTCTTTTACATTTTCTATAGCTAGGCTGGGGCCAGCTCGAGAAAGGATTCTTCGTTCTGTTTAAAAAGGAATTAAAGGCCGCCGAATTTTCGCATGCAGACATCGGCTTCTGTTCTTTATCTGGAATTACCTTTAAGAAAGAAACAGAATCACGACCCCCCAGGAACCTCCATATTCAAATCTGCTTCCCTTGTGGGATGCTAAATTTCGACTAACAGATTCATGGTGAATTCTATCTCTTCCGGCTATTTAAGGGCATTATTCTTGAGTCCTCTTTCCCTAAGGGAATCTGAAACTGCCTCCTCCCAGGTGACCCGAAAAAAGAAAACGTTAGGAGCTTAAAGGGGCAGAAATTTTAAAATAAAAAAACAGAAGTCTTTGAAAAAGTTTTTTTTCTAGCAGTGTCTTTTGGATGTGAGCTCATCTTCTTCTGCAAATAGTCAATAGCGTTAGTGTCAGAAATTTTGCCGAAAATGAAAAATGAAAAAAGGCATGTAAGCAAATATATATTGGTAAATAATCCTTATTAAAATGAGCGCGGTATCGAGACAAAACAATTCGGTCGTTCACTAATTATTCTATTAAACTGCTGTAAATTGAATGTTTAATAGGTAAAAATGAATCAAACCAAACATTTTTCAAGTAGCTTGATTCATTTATTTATTTCACTTAAATGAGTAATTTTCATGCGAATGTGAAACATAGTAGAATATTTAAAGTTATAAAGCATCCTCGTCGTATTTTAAAGTTGTCAGTTCTTGAAATTACGAAAGACGTTGCGCCCTAAACTCAGAGCAGCGGAACAAGGGCCGAAATGACGCCCTAGTGCGTGAGGCAAAGATTCAGATGGGACTCCTAACATGCTTTTAGCGCAATTTCTACTTATTAAAAAAACGATTTTGGAATTTGAGGTGGGGATGGATATTTTAGAGTTGAGAGCCTGGGTAGCTGCCTCTTTTGCCCTTGCGTTAATCAGGCTCAAATCGGAACCAGTGTTTCTTTCAGACACATATCGTGGAAGGTAGTACCTCTCCGGTGCCCCCCCCCCCCCTACTTGGGAAAATTTTCGGGCAACAGTACAATTCTTTTAGTGTTTAATTATTCCAATATTTATCTTCTTAAACGGAGAGAAGGGGGCGGTCGGAGCTCACTTGACGGAAAGAGATTGAACTATTTCTATTTTTGCTACAGGAATACATTTGTTCAAAATCTTTCCACTTTAGGAATTTCGTTCAGCCGTCGCCCATGCCATATTCTTTGAATTTATGTATTGCCCCAGTTTTCCGAAACGTGGTCTGAAAGGAACACTGAGCGGAAGGCCAGTAAAAAATAACGTTATAAAAATATATAATTGCGTTATAATGATACACTGTTTCATTCATCATTAGGGATTATTTATTAGTGAAATATACTCTTTGGCCCATTACCAATAAATATTTCGCAATTCTGAAATTAAAACTAATCGGATCTACCAATCTCAAAACTTTCTCCTATCTCATGCATGTTAATACTTGAAAATTCGCTATCACACTGCCAAAATTAAACGGCAGACAGACGGATAGACAGACAGACAGACATTTTGTAAAAACATTTTTTTCGGGTTCTCTAACCCCTAAAACGTGTAAATCCGTCGAAAACCGGAATTCGAAAATTTTCATGAATCCAATACTTTCTTCTTCTAAAGATAGAAGAAAGTAATAACTGAAATTTTAAGCAAATATTATTAATTTAAAAATAAAAATTGCTGGAAATTTAACTAAAAAAAAAACTTTTTTGGAATTAGAATATATATTTAATGCTGAGTCAAAGATTGTCTAAACTGAAGGGGAATACAATTCAATATTACAGAGATTCTTCATTATTTTGTGAAATAATTTGCACTTTAAATACTGGAAGAGCGAAATCTGCTTAGGGGTAAGGTTTCTTTGGGATAATATTGTTCTAAGCCTTTTTATTATCTATACAGACTTATGCCCAAGCGCAATTGTTCTCTTAGTGACTTATTATTTAAAATTAAGCGAAAAGTAAATTTTACCCCCCCCCCCTTTTTTTTTCTCAAAAGGATGGAGCAAAGGCCCTTCCTTGCTCCCCTTCCACCAGCGCCCATGACATGCACTTTATTATTTATAAATCTACTAAACAGAAGTTGATATTAAGATTACTTTACCTTGATTTCTCATTAACAGGAGCAAAGAGTTCGATTAATAAATCAACATAAGCTTGACACTGCTGAATTGTGAAACTGGGTCCTATTTTAAAAAATAATAATAATATCTGCATGTAAATTTTATTCTGTAATCGTCTTGAAAAAATCTTTCATTTAATACATTTATTGTTAAATAACTTTTTTTACCTTTAGTGCCCGATATGGTGATTTTTTTTATGATGTGCTGCTACACCTATGATTTTATAAGGAAACTTTCTTTATCCAATTTCAGTGCGACGCTAAAACGTAAATTCGGAATACTTAAAGGTTTTCTGTGGGATGATTTAATTCTAGCGTTAGCACCAGTAAAACAAAATCTGGAAAACATTTTTTTTTTTTTTGGGGGGGGGGGGGGGGGGTGACATTTTTTGTTAATATTATTCCTTACATAGTTTTTTCTTAGTGTTTGATTAATTTAGGTTACTTAGAAAAATAAATTTTAGTAAGTTTTTTTTTTTTATATAAATATCATCCCAAAGATTGAGAACCATCCAAAAAATGAAAAGAAAGAATAAGAATATTTATGTTTCCGGAATTAGCTGAAGAGAAAACTGGATATTTCTTTCTCTCAAAAGTATTCACCATGAAAAGTGAGCCCTTCACGAAATTCGATATTTAAATATGAAATTTATCCATACTTTTTATGTACTAAATAACGAGACAAGACAGTTTTCATCTTTCATAGTTGTTATTTACTCGTAGTTCTGCTTCTTTATTTTGTAGTATTCCAAACAGCATTCTTCTAAAAAAGTTTTTTTTTTAATTAATTAACTTCTTATTGTTATTTTCATCGAATACCATGTGCTGCGGCCTTGTGTTTTACTTTTGTATCGTAATGTTACACATTAAGACTGATAATTACTATAAAATTGAAATTTCGCTGATTTTACAATTTACCAAATACAAACTCAAAGATCGGATTAAATTTAGAATCTTTTATCTGTTTTTGAAGCACTTTAAATCAATATTTTAAATTATTAGTAATAGTATGTATAAAAAGTACGAATATATAAAGAAAATTAAGACCATAAGTCAAGCAATTTTTCTTGTGTGTGTATGTGGGGGGGGGGGGGGGCGCCCGATGGGTGCACGCACGGGCGCCAAAATGCCCTTGGGCCGGCCCTGTCCATACTAAACAGATCTTAATGACAAATTTAGATATTCAACTAGACGATAAGACACCTGGTAACAGATTTTTAAAACAATCGAACAGCACAAAAAATCTCTCTCTCTCTGACCTCATGCACGATAGTTTTGTCAGAACTCGCGTAGAAATACAGATTGAAATGTAAACTTCAGACGAACCAAACAGATTCAGAAACGAGACACGGAATTAAATGCGATCCGTCACTCAACCAATGGAGAGCGAGAGAGGACGTAATAGAGAACGAGTTCCGGGTCGGCTCACGGAGGGATTTTTATGTAATACGGTCGATGCTAGACAGGTGGGCGGGAAATTGATTCATGGAATAAAATAAAAAATAGTAAAATGGCTTTTATAAACATTCGAAAAATAAAAGTAGCTTCGCTCAGAATATTGCAGTTTTGGTAGCTGATAAAAATTAATGAAGGGATTAAATGTTTAGATTAAGGCTTCGAATAAGATAATTATTAAGGTATGCGTTTTAAGTTTATAGGAATTTAACTAGAAATAAATAATAGAGAGTATTAAGAAATAGGGAAATAATGAATATGCCGGAATTTTAGAATAATTTAAATGAATGTTGCAAGAAAACTTTTTATATAACACATATTATATTATTTTGTATAAATTATGTTGCATTATTTATTAACCCGGGAGAGCTCGCTAGTGAGAATGCCCAATTGCTTATCTTTTACTTTACATTTATATAATATCAACTTTTTTTGGTTGGCATAGTACTTTTATTCACAAAATAGGTAAAATAATTGTAAAACATTTTGAAATTTTAATTAAAATGAAAAATGATTTAAATAAGAGTCTTAAAAAAGTACGACTGTGAGAGAAAATCTCATGCAGCGAGTTCTCCCGGGTTAATTATAAATCTGAAATTCATCGGTATTTCGTAAATCTTTTATATCTAGATATGGGTCCGATGGACCCTCCTTGTAATTCTTGGGGTTAGTAAAAGGATGAGATAGTTCAGTTCAAAATGATATCATTGAATGTTACCATTCTCATTGAAGTACAAAATAGTATCACTGAATGGTTACTTTTCTCATTAAAGTACAAAATGGTATCGCTGAATGGTTACCTTTCTTGTTCAAGCCTTTGACCATCTAATTATTTCTTTAAATAAATGCAACCGAGTTCTAATTATAACTATTGCTCATTAATAATAATAATAAAAAAATCTAAGGGAAAAGATAATTTTATTTTAATTTTTGAATACTTTTACGATGATACTACACATAAATTTCCTTAACTTTTCTATTTTAAGACTATGGTATCTCGGTCATATGTTATACTCCATTACACGTGCACAAGTAGAGAAATATCATCACATACATTTTTTTTATTTGCTGAAAAGACATCCATCTTAAAAAAAAAAAAAAAAAAAAAAAAAAAAAAAAAGAAGTTCAGAAACTGATTGCACGTGTTTTAAAAACAAGTTTCTCCTATTCAAAGAATTCGTGAATAAACTCGCTGGTTAGCGATATCGCCTGCTTCAAGGCTGACGAGCACCCTTGTTTCGTTTTTCTTTTCAGAGCATGTTTTTGGGGTCATTTTTTCCTCTTTCTTATCTTCGTATAGTTATACTATGATGCGATTTCAAATAACTTAATTTTAAAAGAAAACGTCCCTGAATAGATGTCAATATTAATTTTCGCACTATCATAGAGAAATCAGGAGGGGGAGCAGGGATATAGTGGAGGGTATACGGTGGTATACGCCGTATACCTTCTGGATTTTTATTAAGGAACACCGTATACCCTCTGTTTCTCAAAAAAGCTATAGTATATACACTGTAGGGTATACCCTCTGTCTTGAGCGTATATCCTGTGCTTAGAGCGTAAGCCCCCTGCTTCTTTTACGACTACACCACTGAGGGAGAGGGGAGGGAATTCTAGGTTATCCTTCTGCACACAGTAGTACTAAGAGTAAATATAAAAGTAAAAATAGTTTTTTAAAAACACTCTTTTATAAACACAAGGGGATATACCCAGGCTTCCCAAGTTTCAGAGTATAGGTAAAAAACATTTTTTTTAAATTGATAACTATAATAGATTTTTTACATTTAATGTATTTTTTAGAATGTGCACTGGTGATATCACAGCACAGAGAAAGCACAGAAACACACATGTTTACCAAAAATCTGTTCTGAATCACATGACAAACAACGAATTTGTTCACTCGTCGTGGCTTTTTGCAAGTAATCATAATTCTAAATCCCTTCCCGTTATGCGTCTTGCTCCTGCCATTGGCACTACTCATAACTTTGTAGTAATTCATACAAATGTCTACCCACTAAACCAGTGGTCACCAATTATTTTTCTCGTAGGTCAACAAACATTGTATGAAAACATTTTCAAAGCTTATCGGTCCAGAAAACTTAAGCATTCCCATACCTACTCCCTACACCACGCTACCAACTACTCTACTAACCTACAAGCTACCTGCTACATTGCTATGCTTAGTAAAACTTTTCTTTGAAATCAGTTGTTATTTTATGTGCAAAACACAGTGGATAACCAGTCGAAAAAAAAAATGCATAAATACCAAATTAATATTTTTTTAATATGATTTTTAAAATACAAGAAAATCAATATAACGTACACATAAATTCTAAATGATCACTCACTAAAGGTCATTGTGATGAATGTTTAATGGGGAAAATGAAACGTTTTATTTTGTACATCCAGTCTGAAATTCTTGATCTAGTTGGTGCAGCTGATTCTCATCAAGTTATTAAAATGGTCATCTGTAAGTCGAAACCTGTGCCTGTTTTTCATGAAGTTTTTCCCTTACAATGCTCCTTCACTCCCATAAGTTTAGCCAAGCATTATTATCACATGGTACACAATTTTACGGCTAAAACTTTTAGTTCATGATACTTTTTTTCACACTCATTTTTTAATCCAAAATTGTTCACTCACAAGTGTTTTTGGAACCTGTGTATAAATGTCTTTTAAAACAACTTCTTCTTTAATTCGATTAGTATTTCCAAATGTAGGGCAGGACTGTAGTTACCCGCGTCGAATCGCGCCCACGATTACCGCTTGTGTGGTACGCGTTGTACGCTGAAACGTTATTATTTTCTATTATTCACAATTTCAGCTTGGTCTGCACAAAACTTGCCTGCGCCTGCGGGCCTGATGCGGACTTCGGTCCGCCCTTTGGTGACCACTGTACTAAACCACATTACTCTACTCAACACCATACAAACTACACTTTCAACCACGAATGCGTCTATATCGCATCTTTAAATTAAAAATCTATTCACACAATTCTTAATGAACTTTTTTTTCTTTATCACCTTTCTTTTCATACGTTTAAAAAGCGGTTTTCGACCAAAATTAGCATTTTATTTTTATTACATTTTATTAAAGCTCAATTCTTTACCTTTCCAAATCTGTGCTTATTTTTATTGTAATATACTAAATAAAACCTGAGTTATAGTCATTTAAAAACTACCTGACACTTGTGAAAAAAATCTTAAGTGTTATTTAAGTAACCGGGTGTGAGAATTTTCGTTGTTTGCAAGAATTTTCTGCGCTATAAAATGCAAATAACTATTTTATGTTCAGTGAACATTTGAGTACCTTTATAAGTAGTTTTTCACAAGTTTCATTTAATGAAATTGGCAGCACATATTTCCTAAAATTTAATGATTAATATCTTATTTTTTGTTTTATGTAGCAGTAACATAGTATAACATTGGATTATATATGTTATTAAAAGGTATAAAGTAATTTAAAAACAATTGAGGTCATTTATGACTCAAGAATGTGGTTCTTTCAATATTGTATATATGTCCACAGTACAATTTTTTTTTTTTTTTTTTTTGCTTCAAACTAAAACATCTAAAACAAACAAACAAAAAAAAAAAATATGAGCTTCTGGAAATAAAAGAAAGCTCAAAATTAAAGAAAAGACCATTATTTAAAATGCAAAATTTCATAACACATAATTGTAAATATTTTTTGTAAAACATAAATGTAAACTTTAAATGCATGTTATGGAAAATGTACTTTCAGTGGAAATTTAATACGTAAAACACGATTTCTGAAACAATTATAGAAATATCACCATGAAATTCAAACAGCAAGTTACTGACATTGTTGTGAAGGCAATGAACTAAACATTTAATTTCAGAATAAGTATTTTTCGTTTTATAGCTGTTTTCGTCGAATGACAAGTATGAGTTTTTAAAAAATTGTCAAGTAAACAGATGAAATATGCCATAACTCATGAAAAATTTATAATAGTATCTCTTAAATTTTAGTTTATTGCCTTCGCCATTGTTATACAAATTACGTGTAGATAGAAAATGAATGTTATGCGATAGAATTTTCAGGAGAGCGGTTTACGTATTGGGCTAAATTTCGCTAAATTTTACCATAAATTTCTCAATTTACCAAAAGGAAATCAATGTATATGGACTATTTTTTGCTTTTCTTTGTGGTTTCGAGTTACAATCTTTCTAAAAATAAGTTTATAATTAAAAAGTTTTCTAAAAAAAAGGTTGTTATGTACGTAGTCAGTACTTATTTAAAGCTGTTCTCAACTCCTATGCTCAACATAGTGCAAAACGCTTTGACACATTTACAAATTCATTTTATAACGGAATTGGCAGGCCTGACGATGGAAGCGATTTGGAATCGAACTGTATTTTTCCATTTTTTGATAAATCAATTACCTATTGAGTTATAAGCGATTTTGATCACGTGACAAACATGTCTTTCGCCCTTTCTTGAGAGGTTATTCTCCTTTCGCGCGGAAATTCGGTTCAAAACGACCACTTTTTACACTATTTTCTGAAAGATCTATTGCGTTTGCAAAAAAAAAAAAAAAAAAAAAACGGAAAAAACAGCTCGATGACATAGTTTCTGAACAACACCTACTATCTTCATGCATTTCCAAACAAAAATGAATTAAAATTTATGTCATAAAGTTCCCCTTTTGGATTTGAGAACAGCTTTAATGAAGCTAAAATACAGGGTTAGAATAACTGATTCATCGGGTTTCTAAAGACTATTTATTTACAGGTATGCAACGCAAAAAGACGGATGATACTTGATAACATACAAGTTTACATATCAAGTTTTAGGTACAGTCGTGGGGGAAAAAAGTAAACACCCCCTGCTAACTCTGCAACAAATTATCGTAGAAGAAAGACAGGTACCAAACGATTGGAAATAAAGTCTACTTTTAAATGATGTATATAAAATTTGCTTAGGAAGACATCTACATATAAAAACAAACCCAAACTTCTTTTTTTTTCAATTGCAATACCCAATTTTGACACTATAAATAAATTCTAAACCCTTCAATTAGCCAAAATCCAAATTTTCATGAAATTAGTACGATTAGTTTCCGAGAAATTATTTTAAAATGAGCCCTTTTTACTACAGAATGATTATGTCTCTTCTATTAATGTATTATTTCTTGCCAGTACAGTAGGACCATTTCACTCGCTTAATATGTTTCGACTATTGCCAGCCAAAATATTTTAATAAATTGAGTAAAATATATTTTTTCAAATTATGTTTTTTTTGCACATCATAGATGCTCCCTTCAAACCATCATTTTGACGTTTTTTAATGATAATTCGAAAACTACTTGAAAGGAAA
This sequence comes from Maratus speciosus, assembly GCA_963932465.1. Taxonomy (NCBI): domain Eukaryota; kingdom Metazoa; phylum Arthropoda; class Arachnida; order Araneae; family Salticidae; genus Maratus; species Maratus speciosus. The sequence continues at coordinate 503,371,937 of OZ010790.1, forward strand.
ATTTGAAATTGAGAATTCCCATAAAGCAGGACATAATAAATATAAATCTACCAAAAAAATTGTCGGTTGCAATTCATATTTTTTTCGAATATTAATTTCATAATTCATAATTCATATTGAAAAAAATATTTAATTACAAATTCAATGTATTTATGTGTGGGGGTTTTAGTATTATAACCACACAGAAAATTATCACATTAGGATTATAATTTTTGGAGTTATTAATAAAAATTTGAAAATGTAATTTAACATTAGAAGCTCTAAATTTTGAATCTTTATAATTCAAAAACTTACCATTCAAATGACTAAAAATTTCGTGCTAATGCTATGCCTAAAAGCATAGTTTGAACCGAAGATTTAAAATATAGAGTCAAAATTGGGTGTTGCCATTAAAAAAAAACAAAGTTTGGTCTGGTTTTGATTTGTAGATGGCCCCCTAAGTAAGTTTTATATACATCATTTAAAAGTAGACTTTATTTCCAATCGGTTGGTATTAGTAACTTTCTTCTATTATTAGTTACAGAGTTAGTAGGGGGTGTTTACTTTTTTTTCCCACGACTGTACATACTAAAAATATTCAACGTGTGCGCCCTTAGTCACTTGGTTAACATCCCATAGGTCATCCAGTTCCGACTACTATATGTTCAATAGTACGTTTCTGCCAATGTCTGTCCGCCACAGAAGCAGTGACCCGTTCCTGAGCGCGAGGCACGAGGCGGGCTTTTAAACTTTGTGAGTGTATCTATCTTGTCATGTATCACCCGTCTTTGTAGGTCGTATACCTCTCAATGCAGGGCCGAAACTAAGGAAGGGGGGACAATTTAATAATGTAATCATGCAATTAAATACAGTAAAATCTGCTCAGACGGAGCACGAAAGACTGGGAAAATGCTTCGTTTTAGACATATTCCGTTTACACAGGATTTTTTGTATTAGCATAGAGTTTGTAAGTTGGTGGTACGCGGAAGTATGACCTTCTATTTAGTGTTACGTCGGTCTAAAAGTTTGGGAACCCCTGATTTAGGCTAACCCTGTAAACAGAGTGTCTCAAAAGGTCATTTACAAACTTAACATGCTGGTCTGTCATATCATGATAAACAAGATTTATATAGGAATTTGTGTTCGAAAATGCAAACTGCGACCGCTAGAGGGCGATGAGAGCAGGCTTACGGGAGAGAGGGAAGCGTAATCATTTCAGGTGCGGACATTGCAGTAGAAGGATAAATCGGTTTAGTAACGCAGATTTGGCCGATATTCATTACGTATATGGCACCGCGGATGGAAATGCACGAGACAATGGAGGATATTCCAAATCTGGGTTCGAGACTGAAAAAGTCACGTGATAGCGGTGATTTACCCAAGGAACTTCTAACTGATAAGAAGGCAAGATACTACTGCTTTGCCTCATGAGTAGATGAAAAGTGGGGCTCCGACCTCAGGAGGAGGTGTTGAGGTGCACGAGAGGAGGTGCAGGTGCAGGTGCAGGTGCAGGTGCAGGTGCAGCACCTCCCGTGCTCCTCCTCTCGTGCTACACCTCCCGTGCTCCTCCTCCTCTCGCGACTCTACTGTTGGAGGAGGGGTTAATGCGATAAGGATTTTTTTTAGATAAAAGCGGGAATTTTCGGGAGATTGATTTTTTGCTGTGTTATAGTACGAGGGTTATTTTTTTCGGTTACATAATTTTCGGGCGTTATTATTTTGAGTGTAGTATAGTATGAGGTTTAAATGAATAATTAATTAAAAAGTAATTAAAAATAATGAATGAAAAATATTAATTTAGAAATTTTAATGAGGGGACTTAGAATTTTTGAGTTTGAAATTTATTTTTATTCAGTTATAGTACGAGGGGGTATTTTTTTTACTGTCGGTTTACTAATTAGTAATTAAAAATAGCAATTAAAAATTTAATGAGAAAATATTTAATGAAGCGACTTAGAATTTTTCGAGCAATTTCATTTGTTAATTTAAGTATAGTATGATGTATAGTATAGTATGAATTAGTAAAAATGGAAATTAATTGAAAATATCAATTCATTAAAAAAGTAATTAAAAATAATTAATGAGAAAAATTAATTTAAAAATTTTAATGAGGAGACATAGAATTTTTAGGGGAGCAATTTTTAAGTGTGTTAGAGTTGTGGTGCTGCCATCTAGTAACGATTGATAGAATTTAGTTTCGGAATTGGTATTTTTACGAAAAGTTGTGAGGAGGATTGAACCTGCAAAATGTAATCGTGGTTGAATAATAGACCGTTACCTTATCGATTCAGCCACGATTACATAGCTTTGAAAGAAAATTTTAAGAAGTGTCTTTTTTCGAAAAATTAGGCTGATGACGTCACCCATTTTAGGAACCAATCACTGATTTTTTAGACATATGAGCGCCACCTATGATTATTATAAATTGATGCGAATGAAGTTTTTAATATTAGTCGATTAATTACTCCTGTTGAATGAGGTCGTTAACATGTCTAGTTTCCAAGATATTGCTGTTGTAGGAGCATCTGGGTTGATTAGAGAAGCGATGAATCTTATCCCTAAAGTGGAACCTGTTTCAGATGTTGAAATGAAACCCTCTTCATCAGAACTTTTAATTCAAGAAGAACCCCCTCTTGTTTGTGAAACTTGCAATAAATCGTTTCTGCGAAAGTTTGTGCTAAATAGACATGTGAAATCTCATCTTGAGAAAAAACCCTTTTGTTGTGATTTGTGCGAAAAAAGTTTCATTCAAAAGAGTGATTTACGACGACATATCAAGATTCATTCGAAAACGTGTGAGGTGTGTAATGAAATATTCTCAAGGAAAGTGGACTTTTTAAAACATCAAAAAATGCATGAACCTAGTCAACGTAGGAGATATGTGAGAAAGATAACGAAACAACCAAAAGACGATCAACGAAGCGTGTTAATTAATCGCTTGTGTAATTTACTGCAGCGGGTGTGTGCTTCCTATGACTCATCTGTGACGTCATCTGTTTGAAAGAATGTGATTGGGTTTAATACCCGTCACTAACCTATATAAGTTTAATGTTTTCTACACATCATTTAGTTTACTGCTAAGTCTAGTGTTTGCTAGTCCAATGGATGAAAATTTGTTGAAAAGATCCCATGAAGAAATGTTGTCACCTTCCGAGTATCAACCTCTGCTGGACGAATCTAGATTTAATGTGGAAAGTGTTACGCTGTATCCTTACACTGACGAACCTTCATCGCCAATTAATTGTCATGATGAAGAAACTTTGTTTCCTGATTCCTGCTGTGAATCCGCTCAAGATATTATGAATGAATTTTTCATTGACTTTCAGAAATCTTCTACTACCCAAATGGATGAAGAGTCTATGCCTGATAGGCAAAATATGTTTAAAATCCCACCTGTGAATGATTGCAATTTTATTTTTCGAAAAGAACTTGGAAACTGTATTTTTTTAGGAGTTCAGTTACAGAATTCTGAATACTCTATTCAAATTAGAGAATTTTCGAGTGAAGGAATTGCAACTCAGAATGGAATCGATTTAGATATTCGCACCTGGTATGAATTTCAGTATAAAATATTTGCGTTTAATTTGAAATATACCAGCTCTTCGTTTATCGCCAATAACATTCTTTTAGTTTTGAATGAGGATAATTCCGTTATGTGGCTAAAAATGTTAAAAAATGAATCTCATATTCGATTAAACAATTATCAACTTGAACAATTGAAAGAAAAAGCCTATAAATTGAATAAGAAATTGATTCATCATATGTATGAAAAACATTTACCTGCTTTATTAAAACAAAAATGTCAACAAAGTTCTTCAGAAAACGAATTTGTTTTGTGGTCTAAACTAATTTATTGTATCGAGAATTCTATTTTAAATATATTTAATCAAATTTATGAATGTACTGGCTGTGTTTTTAGACATCCAAGTGTTAGTCTTCATTCCTGTTTTATGTTAAACAACTGTGAAAAATTTCAACAGTTAGGGGACATGATTTTAATGCTTGTGAATTTTGATGATGTTCTATCCATGTTTTTAAAGAATGTGGATTCTGTTAGCGATCAGTTTTTATGTAACCTGAATGTTGAAACTTTTAAAAGTGTATTGTTTAAATCGTTTTAATAAACTGATTTCATGTTATATTTGTGTCTTTATTTTTAAAAATGGTGTGTGTTTTTTCTAACAGAGGGGAATTAAAACAGATTTTTGAAAAAAGAATGAAATATAATTCGATTAAACAATTAAAAAAAGAAATAAATTAAAACAAGCTTACCTGAAACACGTACTACATCCTCGGTTACTTGACTAGAAATGAAAAATCTTACAAGTCCTTATCGATTGTGTTTCTCCAATCTAACCTCCTACGTCATCAATGTTATCATACATCATGTGATAGGGTTTCCCCAACGTGTGATACCCTACACCACGTGATAGGGTTTTTCCCAACACGAAATAATCCCTACGTCATGAGTGATATCATATATCATGTGATAGGGTTTCCCCATCACGTGATATCCCCTACGTCACTAGTGATAAGTGATGTCATTTAGCACGTGACTAGATGTAATCAGTTGATAAGATTAGATGATAAGAGCTTGTATATAACTGCGAGCAGATCTTCAGTGCTCATAATTTTCGTCAGAGTTTAGCTGTTCTAGTCTAGTTGGATATCTCGTGCTGCCTAGTGTCTTCAAAATGTCTTCCATTATTTATTCGGACAATGGACTAAACGTGGAGTATATTGGTGACTTTATCGAGAAAGCTCATGCTGACCGCTATTTGACGGAGCTGCGGACATTGCCTTTCTTCAGACCTACTTTCCGTATTTTTGGAAAGGATGTTAAGCCTAAACGTCTGATGTTAGGCTATGGTGATACCAACACAAGCTATGCCTTTAGCGGAACCAGTGTGCCCGGTAACCCTTGGACACCTCTCATGATTGAATTGCGAGACAAAGTGGAAAAAGAAACAGCGTGTACTTTCAATTATGTACTGCTCAATTTCTATCAAGACGGATCTACTTGTATTAGTCACCACAAAGATGACGAATCCTGCCTGAATGCTGTGTTTCCTATTACAGTACTTAGTTTTGGTGCTCAGAGAACTATTGAATTTAAGAGACCGAATGTGCCCTCTACATTTATAAAGTTGGGACATGGATCGTTGTACATCATGAGTCCTCCCAGCAATGAACTGTTCACCCATGGTATTGGGGCAGAGCCTCACATTAAAGATATACGGATTAGCCTTACTTTTCGACATTTAATTTTACATCCCCTTGATCTGAAGAAGCCAAGACTAGATTTCGCTACTCTTTCGAAGGATCCGGAACTGAATTTAGACTTGTTCACCCTTTCTGATGACGATGAATTTCCGCGCTGCTCTTCACCTAAACATATTTCGCCGATGAATAAAACTGATATTTCACATGAAGACGAGTGGTTTACTAAAAATTTTAAAGGAAGTTATTATTCGACTACTTGGAATCTAGAATGGTGTACTTTAGCTCAAATTCATATGGAAGAAAATTGTAACTTGAAACTTCACATTCGAAACTATAAAGAAGGTTCCCACGGAAAGCTTTTTCCAACGAAGAATGGCGTCGTGATGACTGCTACGACTTTTGATCATTTCCAGCAAAATGTGACAAAGTTTAATTTTTATTCTGTGAAAGAGTCTTCCATTTGTAATAATCAATTGATCTTGGCATTCTTAGATGAAGATTTTTGTCTACTTCAACAAATATTCAAAACGGATGAAAATAATTTTCATTTCAAACCCAACGGAATACGTTTATCACGAGATCAATTTTTGAAACTTACTGAATTTTGTTCTGAAATTACAGACTGTTTTATTGACATGCTTTTAACACGAGTGATTCCTGTTGCAGTCCTGCGGAAATCGCAAAAATGTATTCATTCTCACATAAATGCTGATTGTGCTAAGAAAATGTTTTTATCCTGCTTAAACCATGAAATAGAACAATCTGTGCATCGTGTTTTTTCATGCTACGGGTGTAAAATTAATCAACTTTCACAATTAGATCATTCTTGCTTAACAACTACTTTGTTGGAAAAATTTGAGATGTCTAAAGACAGTGCTTTATTGAATTTTAATGTATTTCAATTCGTGAAGAATGTCACTTCAAACTGTGTCTGTCACTATACACATGCATTTTTTGCCAATTTAAAATCTGACTTTTATAAAAACTACTTAGAAACAATTTTTGTTAATACGCATGAAACATAATGTGTAAACAATTAGATTTAATAAAGTATTTGTTATTTTTCACTAAACAATTTCTCTGTTTTATTTAATTTTTCTTTCAGCTTGTTTATACTCTGCAATCTTCTTTTTAAATTTAAGAGAGAGAGAAAAGAAAATAATAATAATTTTGTGAGAAAGTATTTTGAATAATGCTTATTGAAGGACATGAATAAGATAATAATTTTGAATAATTTTTCTCTTTATGGGAAAAAAATATTAACACTTGTAATAACTGATTCCCTTTATGGGAAAAAATATTAACACTTGTAATAACTGATTCCCTTTATGGGAAAAAATTCAGATTTTCTAAGACAGAAAGAAAATATTTTAAACAACAAACGCAATTCATTTTAATATGTTTTTAGTTTTTTAAAAATCACTAAAAGAAAGTAATGAGTAAGTTTTAATATTAATGTAAGAGGTTTATTGAAACCTATATCACCATTGTGAAAAAAAAAAAAAAAAATCTTAGTAAGAATAATTTAAGTGCAATGCTATTTCTATTAGAATTTTATAATAAATAGTTTTAGTATTGTTTAAGTGAATCACCCATTATCATTAATGAAAAAAAACAGCTTAATTAGTCTTTCAACTCATTAAGACTTGTTTTGACGCTAAAATAGTTATTTTTTGACAATAAATATAGAAAAAAGACTGTATAGTTTGCAAATCAACATCTCATGTTTAACGCTTAATTGGGAGGGGGAAAAAGTAGGATTTTATTCTAAGTCTAACAATTAAAAATTCTTAATGAATACTATTTTTAATTTAGACTAATAAATTAGACATAGGTTTTTATTTATTCATTTCTATTCACAATTGGAGAAAATTTCGTATAAGTTCGTACCACCCGATGAATCATCGATGAGCGAGCGCTTGGAAAAACCCTTATCAGATAAGATAAGATAAGATGATTCACCTATCTTAGATATTAACAGACTGCATGCGATTTTGAACTCAGTTCATATTTTTCTTTTACTCGTGTAGCAGTAAATAATTTTTCTGAAGCTCGATATTTTGTACGCGTGGTAAAGTTATTAAGTGTGTGAAAAGTTATTTAGTGTGTGCCTACCTGGATTTAACAAGTCATACCTGGATTAAACTGAAGACATGAAAGCCTCGAATAAACCAAGTTCTTCAAGTTCTTTTTCTGATGATGATGTAAGTGAATAATTTTAATTTATTAAATGTGAAATTTTAATGACTTAGATTATTATTAGAGAAAAAATGTATTCTGTTTACTATAACTACTTTGAACAGAAATTAGCGAAAATGCTTTTAAAATAGGAAATTTTATATTTTTAAATTTATTTTTGAACTTTTAATATAAATGAATATATCTAAATATGTTTTAAGCAATCCTTATTTATTGAAACAATAGTATGTGAAACTTCTCTTAAAGAATTAAATTATTTATATGATATTTTTATATTTGTTTTTGTACAGTATATCTAAATGAATATATCTAAATATGTTTCAAGCGATCCTTATTTATTGAAACTTCTCTTAAAGAATTAAATTATTTATATAATATTTTTAAAATGAAATACTTATTTGGATTCTCAATTTTTAAATTTGTTTTTGGAAAATGAATCTAAATGAATATATCTAAATATGTATTAAGCAATCCTTATTTATTGAAACTTCTCTTAAAGAATTAAATTATTTATATAATATTTTTATAATGAAATACTTATTTGGATTCTCAATTTTTAAATTTGTTTTTGGAAAATGAATCTAAATGAATATATCTAAATATGTATTAAGCAATCCTTATTTATTGAAACTTCTCTTAAAGAATTAAATTATTTATATGATATTTTTATATTTGTTTTTGGAAAATAAATCTAAATGAATTAAACTAAATATTTTTCAAGCGATCCTTATTTATTGAAATTTCTCTTAAAGAATTAAATTATTTACATGATATTTTTAATTTTCTTGAAAAACTGCTAATTTAAAAAAGTAAATTGTTCTTCTGACATGTTATTATTTATGAGGAATGTTTTATTCAAATTTATTTTTGTTAAACATTTCCCTTTCCATGTGAATCCTAAAAAATTCTTAATGCAATGTAAATATTTAATTCGCGTGATTATTTAACTTTAATCAAAATATAAACAAATTCTATGTGAAATTTCTTAGAAACTGTTATTGATGAATCATCTGAAAAATTCTTAATGTTTTTATATCCTTTCCACAAATAATTTTCAGTTTCAAAACTTAAAATGATTATTTAAAATAAATCCTAAAGTGTATTTGCATGGGAATTAATTTTCATTTGATCTAACTTGCAATGTGTAGTTATTTCCCCTTTAAAAGAAAACTTCTAAATTTGTTTAACCTAACGTGTAATGAGTTGTTATTCTCCTCTTAAATGAAAACTTCTAAATGTGTTTATTGCTTTTTTCAATGAAAAGTTTAAAAAACATGTTTAATTTCAATGTATTAAAAAATAATTCTGAATAGTATTATTGATTAATTTAAGTGTACATTTATAAAAGCAGTGTATATACATTTTATCCGGGTAGACACGTTTAAACATATTCGACGAATCAGACTTTCAATAAAAACAAAATATTCGAGGATTCATACTTTTAATTAAATCATTTAATCTCAAAAAATTATTTGAAAAACTTAAACTAGTGAAAAATTTAGAATTTTGTCAAAGTATTTTCTTAAAGTTTTATTTGAATTTGAATTTTGTCAAAGTATTTTCTAAAAATTTTATTTGAAATTCTTTAAGAGAAATTTCAATAAATAAGGATCGCTTGAAAAATATTTAGTTTAATTCATTTAGATTTATTTTCCAAAAACAAATATAAAAATATCATATAAATAATTTAATTCTTTAAGAGAAGTTTCAATAAATAAGGATTGCTTAATACATATTTAGATATATTCATTTAGATTCATTTTCCAAAAACAAATTTAAAAATTGAGAATCCAAATAAGTATTTCATTATAAAAATATTATATAAATAATTTAATTCTTTAAGAGAAGTTTCAATAAATAAGGATTGCTTAATACATATTTAGATATATTCATTTAGATTCATTTTCCAAAAACAAATTTAAAAATTGAGAATCCAAATAAGTATTTCATTATAAAAATATTATATAAATAATTTAATTCTTTAAGAGAAGTTTCAATAAATAAGGATCGCTTGAAACATATTTAGATATATTCATTTAGATATACTGTACAAAAACAAATATAAAAATATCATATAAATAATTTAATTCTTTAAGAGAAGTTTCACATACTATTGTTTCAATAAATAAGGATTGCTTAAAACATATTTAGATATATTCATTTATATTAAAAGTTCAAAAATAAATTTAAAAATATAAAATTTCCTATTTTAAAAGCATTTTCGCTAATTTCTGTTCAAAGTAGTTATAGTAAACAGAATACATTTTTTCTCTAATAATAATCTAAGTCATTAAAATTTCACATTTAATAAATTAAAATTATTCACTTACATCATCATCAGAAAAAGAACTTGAAGAACTTGGTTTATTCGAGGCTTTCATGTCTTCAGTTTAATCCAGGTATGACTTGTTAAATCCAGGTAGGCACACACTAAATAACTTTTCACACACTTAATAACTTTACCACGCGTACAAAATATCGAGCTTCAGAAAAATTATTTACTGCTACACGAGTAAAAGAAAAATATGAACTGAGTTCAAAATCGCATGCAGTCTGTTAATATCTAAGATAGGTGAATCATCTTATCTTATCTTATCTGATAAGGGTTTTTCCAAGCGCTCGCTCATCGATGATTCATCGGGTGGTACGAACTTATACGAAATTTTCTCCAATTGTGAATAGAAATGAATAAATAAAAACCTATGTCTAATTTATTAGTCTAAATTAAAAATAGTATTCATTAAGAATTTTTAATTGTTAGACTTAGAATAAAATCCTACTTTTTCCCCCTCCCAATTAAGCGTTAAACATGAGATGTTGATTTGCAAACTATACAGTCTTTTTTCTATATTTATTGTCAAAAAATAACTATTTTAGCGTCAAAACAAGTCTTAATGAGTTGAAAGACTAATTAAGCTGTTTTTTTTTCATTAATGATAATGGGTGATTCACTTAAACAATACTAAAACTATTTATTATAAAATTCTAATAGAAATAGCATTGCACTTAAATTATTCTTACTAAGATTTTTTTTTTTTTTTTCACAATGGTGATATAGGTTTCAATAAACCTCTTACATTAATATTAAAACTTACTCATTACTTTCTTTTAGTGATTTTTAAAAAACTAAAAACATATTAAAATGAATTGCGTTTGTTGTTTAAAATATTTTCTTTCTGTCTTAGAAAATCTGAATTTTTTCCCATAAAGGGAATCAGTTATTACAAGTGTTAATATTTTTTCCCATAAAGGGAATCAGTTATTACAAGTGTTAATATTTTTTTCCCATAAAGAGAAAAATTATTCAAAATTATTATCTTATTCATGTCCTTCAATAAGCATTATTCAAAATACTTTCTCACAAAATTATTATTATTTTCTTTTCTCTCTCTCTTAAATTTAAAAAGAAGATTGCAGAGTATAAACAAGCTGAAAGAAAAATTAAATAAAACAGAGAAATTGTTTAGTGAAAAATAACAAATACTTTATTAAATCTAATTGTTTACACATTATGTTTCATGCGTATTAACAAAAATTGTTTCTAAGTAGTTTTTATAAAAGTCAGATTTTAAATTGGCAAAAAATGCATGTGTATAGTGACAGACACAGTTTGAAGTGACATTCTTCACGAATTGAAATACATTAAAATTCAATAAAGCACTGTCTTTAGACATCTCAAATTTTTCCAACAAAGTAGTTGTTAAGCAAGAATGATCTAATTGTGAAAGTTGATTAATTTTACACCCGTAGCATGAAAAAACACGATGCACAGATTGTTCTATTTCATGGTTTAAGCAGGATAAAAACATTTTCTTAGCACAATCAGCATTTATGTGAGAATGAATACATTTTTGCGATTTCCGCAGGACTGCAACAGGAATCACTCGTGTTAAAAGCATGTCAATAAAACAGTCTGTAATTTCAGAACAAAATTCAGTAAGTTTCAAAAATTGATCTCGTGATAAACGTATTCCGTTGGGTTTGAAATGAAAATTATTTTCATCCGTTTTGAATATTTGTTGAAGTAGACAAAAATCTTCATCTAAGAATGCCAAGATCAATTGATTATTACAAATGGAAGACTCTTTCACAGAATAAAAATTAAACTTTGTCACATTTTGCTGGAAATGATCAAAAGTCGTAGCAGTCATCACGACGCCATTCTTCGTTGGAAAAAGCTTTCCGTGGGAACCTTCTTTATAGTTTCGAATGTGAAGTTTCAAGTTACAATTTTCTTCCATATGAATTTGAGCTAAAGTACACCATTCTAGATTCCAAGTAGTCGAATAATAACTTCCTTTAAAATTTTTAGTAAACCACTCGTCTTCATGTGAAATATCAGTTTTATTCATCGGCGAAATATGTTTAGGTGAAGAGCAGCGCGGAAATTCATCGTCATCAGAAAGGGTGAACAAGTCTAAATTCAGTTCCGGATCCTTCGAAAGAGTAGCGAAATCTAGTCTTGGCTTCTTCAGATCAAGGGGATGTAAAATTAAATGTCGAAAAGTAAGGCTAATCCGTATATCTTTAATGTGAGGCTCTGCCCCAATACCATGGGTGAACAGTTCATTGCTGGGAGGACTCATGATGTACAACGATCCATGTCCCAACTTTATAAATGTAGAGGGCACATTCGGTCTCTTAAATTCAATAGTTCTCTGAGCACCAAAACTAAGTACTGTAATAGGAAACACAGCATTCAGGCAGGATTCGTCATCTTTGTGGTGACTAATACAAGTAGATCCGTCTTGATAGAAATTGAGCAGTACATAATTGAAAGTACACGCTGTTTCTTTTTCCACTTTGTCTCGCAATTCAATCATGAGAGGTGTCCAAGGGTTACCGGGCACACTGGTTCCGCTAAAGGCATAGCTTGTGTTGGTATCACCATAGCCTAACATCAGACGTTTAGGCTTAACATCCTTTCCAAAAATACGGAAAGTAGGTCTGAAGAAAGGCAATGTCCGCAGCTCCGTCAAATAGCGGTCAGCATGAGCTTTCTCGATAAAGTCACCAATATACTCCACGTTTAGTCCATTGTCCGAATAAATAATGGAAGACATTTTGAAGACACTAGGCAGCACGAGATATCCAACTAGACTAGAACAGCTAAACTCTGACGAAAATTATGAGCACTGAAGATCTGCTCGCAGTTATATACAAGCTCTTATCATCTAATCTTATCAACTGATTACATCTAGTCACGTGCTAAATGACATCACTTATCACTAGTGACGTAGGGGATATCACGTGATGGGGAAACCCTATCACATGATATATGATATCACTCATGACGTAGGGATTATTTCGTGTTGGGAAAAACCCTATCACGTGGTGTAGGGTATCACACGTTGGGGAAACCCTATCACATGATGTATGATAACATTGATGACGTAGGAGGTTAGATTGGAGAAACACAATCGATAAGGACTTGTAAGATTTTTCATTTCTAGTCAAGTAACCGAGGATGTAGTACGTGTTTCAGGTAAGCTTGTTTTAATTTATTTCTTTTTTTAATTGTTTAATCGAATTATATTTCATTCTTTTTTCAAAAATCTGTTTTAATTCCCCTCTGTTAGAAAAAACACACACCATTTTTAAAAATAAAGACACAAATATAACATGAAATCAGTTTATTAAAACGATTTAAACAATACACTTTTAAAAGTTTCAACATTCAGGTTACATAAAAACTGATCGCTAACAGAATCCACATTCTTTAAAAACATGGATAGAACATCATCAAAATTCACAAGCATTAAAATCATGTCCCCTAACTGTTGAAATTTTTCACAGTTGTTTAACATAAAACAGGAATGAAGACTAACACTTGGATGTCTAAAAACACAGCCAGTACATTCATAAATTTGATTAAATATATTTAAAATAGAATTCTCGATACAATAAATTAGTTTAGACCACAAAACAAATTCGTTTTCTGAAGAACTTTGTTGACATTTTTGTTTTAATAAAGCAGGTAAATGTTTTTCATACATATGATGAATCAATTTCTTATTCAATTTATAGGCTTTTTCTTTCAATTGTTCAAGTTGATAATTGTTTAATCGAATATGAGATTCATTTTTTAACATTTTTAGCCACATAACGGAATTATCCTCATTCAAAACTAAAAGAATGTTATTGGCGATAAACGAAGAGCTGGTATATTTCAAATTAAACGCAAATATTTTATACTGAAATTCATACCAGGTGCGAATATCTAAATCGATTCCATTCTGAGTTGCAATTCCTTCACTCGAAAATTCTCTAATTTGAATAGAGTATTCAGAATTCTGTAACTGAACTCCTAAAAAAATACAGTTTCCAAGTTCTTTTCGAAAAATAAAATTGCAATCATTCACAGGTGGGATTTTAAACATATTTTGCCTATCAGGCATAGACTCTTCATCCATTTGGGTAGTAGAAGATTTCTGAAAGTCAATGAAAAATTCATTCATAATATCTTGAGCGGATTCACAGCAGGAATCAGGAAACAAAGTTTCTTCATCATGACAATTAATTGGCGATGAAGGTTCGTCAGTGTAAGGATACAGCGTAACACTTTCCACATTAAATCTAGATTCGTCCAGCAGAGGTTGATACTCGGAAGGTGACAACATTTCTTCATGGGATCTTTTCAACAAATTTTCATCCATTGGACTAGCAAACACTAGACTTAGCAGTAAACTAAATGATGTGTAGAAAACATTAAACTTATATAGGTTAGTGACGGGTATTAAACCCAATCACATTCTTTCAAACAGATGACGTCACAGATGAGTCATAGGAAGCACACACCCGCTGCAGTAAATTACACAAGCGATTAATTAACACGCTTCGTTGATCGTCTTTTGGTTGTTTCGTTATCTTTCTCACATATCTCCTACGTTGACTAGGTTCATGCATTTTTTGATGTTTTAAAAAGTCCACTTTCCTTGAGAATATTTCATTACACACCTCACACGTTTTCGAATGAATCTTGATATGTCGTCGTAAATCACTCTTTTGAATGAAACTTTTTTCGCACAAATCACAACAAAAGGGTTTTTTCTCAAGATGAGATTTCACATGTCTATTTAGCACAAACTTTCGCAGAAACGATTTATTGCAAGTTTCACAAACAAGAGGGGGTTCTTCTTGAATTAAAAGTTCTGATGAAGAGGGTTTCATTTCAACATCTGAAACAGGTTCCACTTTAGGGATAAGATTCATCGCTTCTCTAATCAACCCAGATGCTCCTACAACAGCAATATCTTGGAAACTAGACATGTTAACGACCTCATTCAACAGGAGTAATTAATCGACTAATATTAAAAACTTCATTCGCATCAATTTATAATAATCATAGGTGGCGCTCATATGTCTAAAAAATCAGTGATTGGTTCCTAAAATGGGTGACGTCATCAGCCTAATTTTTCGAAAAAAGACACTTCTTAAAATTTTCTTTCAAAGCTATGTAATCGTGGCTGAATCGATAAGGTAACGGTCTATTATTCAACCACGATTACATTTTGCAGGTTCAATCCTCCTCACAACTTTTCGTAAAAATACCAATTCCGAAACTAAATTCTATCAATCGTTACTAGATGGCAGCACCACAACTCTAACACACTTAAAAATTGCTCCCCTAAAAATTCTATGTCTCCTCATTAAAATTTTTAAATTAATTTTTCTCATTAATTATTTTTAATTACTTTTTTAATGAATTGATATTTTCAATTAATTTCCATTTTTACTAATTCATACTATACTATACATCATACTATACTTAAATTAACAAATGAAATTGCTCGAAAAATTCTAAGTCGCTTCATTAAATATTTTCTCATTAAATTTTTAATTGCTATTTTTAATTACTAATTAGTAAACCGACAGTAAAAAAAATACCCCCTCGTACTATAACTGAATAAAAATAAATTTCAAACTCAAAAATTCTAAGTCCCCTCATTAAAATTTCTAAATTAATATTTTTCATTCATTATTTTTAATTACTTTTTAATTAATTATTCATTTAAACCTCATACTATACTACACTCAAAATAATAACGCCCGAAAATTATGTAACCGAAAAAAATAACCCTCGTACTATAACACAGCAAAAAATCAATCTCCCGAAAATTCCCGCTTTTATCTAAAAAAAATCCTTATCGCATTAACCCCTCCTCCAACAGTAGAGTCGCGAGAGGAGGAGGAGCACGGGAGGTGTAGCACGAGAGGAGGAGCACGGGAGGTGCTGCACCTGCACCTGCACCTGCACCTGCACCTGCACCTCCTCTCGTGCACCTCAACACCTCCTCCTGAGGTCGGAGCCCCACTTTTCATCTACTCTCATGGACTGTTTCATTGGCTAGCGGGGATTTATATTACACGTCTACGGAGCTTTCCCTTCTTTACGCTAGAAGTTTTTACCTTGGTCACGTGATCAAAACGTAGATGGAATATCCTCCATTGCGCCGCAGACTGCGTGAAGCAGGAGCTTTCCAAGTACGTAGCCAAATCGGTCGAGAACGCACTACACGCACGCCTCTCGTACAGGAAATCATGCTACGGGAATTTGACAGGAGCCCGCAAACAAGTCTTCGGACAAGCGAACACGTCTTGGGTGTACATCGTTCCAGCATTATGCGCTTACTGCAGGAGGACACGCAACACCCCTACCACTTACAAATAGTACAGGCGTTGTGCGTTGACGATTATCCCCAACGCGTTGCATTCGCACGCTGGTATTTGCAACAACGGGTCGTACAGCCGGATTTTCCATCGTGGATTTTATTTTCGGATGAATCCTGTTTTGCAAAGGACGGTGTCCTGAACCTGCCCAACATGCACATATGGGCGCATGAAAACCCAAGGTCTACATCTACACGTGCCCATGAACGTCAACATCGTTTCGCCTTAAACGTCTGGGCTGGTATTATCAGTGACTTGTTAATCGACCCTTACCTACTACCTTAGCGCCTTGACGGACCAGTAGCAGAAAGTTATGGTTGTGTTTGCGACAGCAATTTAGTGGGATGAAAATTGTCTGCGGGAGTAGCATGTTACATTTTCTTATGTACAAACATTATGAGTGTTAAAATAAACAGCGTTCTTACTGATTAATACCAGGGGTGATTCTGAGTAAAAAAAAAAAAAAAAAAATTCTGAAATTCACAGCAAATTTTCCGAAAGGTTACAACAGAGGGGGGGGGGGAGGGGGGCAGGGAGCGAAAATCCATTGCCGGCACTAATTATGTGTTTTTCTTTGCGATCTTTTGACGAAATTTGCCGTTTTTTCGCGATTTTTTGACGTAATCTGCTGTTTTTTCGCGATCTTATGAGGAAATTTCTCGTTTTTTTAACGATCTTTTGATGAAAATTGCCGTTTTTTCGCGATCCTTTGGCAAAAATGAGCTTTTTTTCGCAATCCTTTACGAAATTTGCGTTTTTTCTCGATTCTTTGACGAACTTCGTGTTTTTTCCGCGATTCTGTGACAGAAATTTGCGTTTTTTCGGCGCCCCTGGGACGAAATTCACCTTTTTCCCGGGATCTTGTGACGAAATTCCGCAAATTTAATTCCGATCTTTTAACATAAATTTTCTTTTTTTCGTGATCCTTTGACAGTAATCTGCGTTTTTCGCGATCCTTTGACAGAAATTTGCATTTTTCCGCGATCGTTTTACAGAAATTTGCGTTTTTTCACGATCGTTTTACAGAAATTTGCATTTTTTCCGCGATTGTCTGACTAAATTCGTGTTTTTCCTCGATCCTTTCATGAAGTTCAAGTTTCTTCCGCATTTTTGTGACAGAAATTTGCGTTTTTCTCGCGCCCTTGGAACGAAATTCACGTTTTTTTTTCAGGATTTTTGGATAAAATTCAAGTTTGTACAGCTATCCTTTGGCAGAAATTTACGTTTTTCGAGATCTTTTGACGAAATACCGCATTCTTTCTGCAATCCTTTGACATAAATTTGCGTTTTTTCGCGATCCTTTGACATAAATTTCCGTTTTTTCGCGATCTTTTGACTAAATTTGCGTTTTCCCCACAATCGTTTGACTAAATTCTCGTTCTTTCCGCGATCCTTTGACGAAATTCGTGTTTTTTCCGCGATCCTGTGACAGAAATTTGCATTTTTTTCACAACCCTGGAACGAAATGCAAGTTTTTTTCCGGGCTCTTTTGACGAAATTCGCGTTTTTATAGCGACCCTTTGGCTATAAATTACCGATTTTTTATGCGAATGATTGTCGAAATTGATATTTTTCGGCGACCATTTGTCGAATTCGCGATATTTTTTGTCAGAATTTTCTCTCTTTTTTTTCTTTTAAGGAAATACTTTTTTTTCTTCTTCAAGTTGGCAAATTTATCTACAAGGTCCAAAATAAATCTGCGACGCTCGTCGCGCGTCACGCACTTTCTGCTACCGGGCTTGACGGGAATACCTATTGCATTTTCTTAGAAAGAGTCTTGCTGGATCTGATAGGTGACGTTCCAGCCACTACTCGCCGAAGCATCTGGTTTCAGCATGATGGAATACCTGCCATTTTAGCTACACTGTGCGAGAATACCTCGATAGGACATATCCTTAGAGGAGGAATTGAATTATTATATTATATTAAAAATTATATTATATTATATTATTTAAATTATATTAGAAGTCTATGGACATATCCTAATCGCTGGATTGTCAGACGCGGACCAATCTAATGGCCACCGCGATCTGACTCCCCTGATTTCTATCTGTGGGGACACATGAAGTCCGTGGTGTACGGGACCCCCGTAACATCGGAGATGGACCTGGTCGCCAGGATCGTGGAAGCGGCGGCACGTGTCCGTGACACACCTGCCTATTTTGAAGGGGTCCGTGAATCCATGCGTCGACGTTGTGAAGCATGCATTGCGGCGAACGGAAAGAATTTTGAACACCCCCTGTAAATTAAACCATGTTCTTTAATAGCAGTCATATTAATACCTCTTTTGATATCCTTTCTTTCTTCCCCTCCACACCTGCGCTCATCGTCCTCTAGCGGTCGCAGTTTGCATTTTCGAACACAAGTTCCTATGTAAATCTTGTTCCTCATGATATAACAGACCAGCATGTTAAATTTGTAAAAGACCTTTTGAGACACCCTGTATAAGATACTGCACTTCAGCAAGGCCGATCAAACCAAAGTTGCATCCAAGACCTGATGATCATTCGGGAATCTTTTTTCTATTGTCGTAAAACATCAAACATCCTTTAAGCCTTGGAATACACATATGAACATACAATGGTACATATGAATACGGAACAGATAGATATACATTTCGTTTTTAACCTCATACTACTCTAAAAGTCAAAATACTGATTATAGGATAAAAAATCAATTAAAAAAAAGCCAGCACATAAATCTCAAAACGGAAGATGTAGAAAAATCCTGATAACATAAAAACTATTGTCACATATCGATAATATTTACATAAATATTGCGGAAAAATCGAAAGTAAAATACTGAATTCTGGGGGCACCTGCAAACAGGGAGGGCCAGGGACACGACCCTGTCCACCGTAATTTAACCGGGCCCATCGCTTGAATGTAACAATGTATCAACTTTCAAACATCAAACGCGCCAAAAAGTTAAGTAAAACTCGTGGCTGGCAAGTGAACCCTACTCTACACTGTCTCAATATCGTATCATTGCGAAAACATGCTAATACATTCAAGGTGCGTGTGAAGGCTAACTGAAGAACATGAATTTCAGAACCGGTATTCTTCAAACGAGAGTGGTCAGGGACTACCTGCCAGAGAAATGCCTGAAGTCTATACTCTGAATGGAATAATTACCGTTTTTCTGCTTTATTTTATATTCCTATGCTTACAGATGCAACGTTTAGATTCGCTCAAACGGGAGATGTCCGTCGCAGATTTTACGTACAGTGCATGCCGATAATTCTTTTCAAGGCAGTATTCATTTATTATTTTTAGTAGATACATTTTTAATTTATTGAATAATATTCTTTATTTTTTTCGCTGGACCTTTTTCTATTAAAGTTCCCTACAGATATTCCCTATAAAAATGAAGCGTATTGTATTTATTGTTGTTTTAGTTGAAGTATCAATTTGAAGTATATTTGAAAAACGCGATATCCTCAAAAACTATGTGACCTAGGGTAATCGCTATAATTTTCCTGTAAGGTTTAAATTAATTTCTACTACTCCTAATATTTTTATAATTTTAGTTTCAGTAGATGCGGAGATAGATGGGAGGGGGGGGCTATTTTTACACTACATTTTCGACAATATCTCTGAAAATATAGTACCTAAAATTAAAAAAAATCTATTTTTGAGTTAGGCTTTAACGAAAGCTTTCACTTGATACCCCACACGATATAGAAAGAAAATATTATTTTTTTCAAGTAACTTAATTAGCCCCTCTACATTTTTCTTAAATATATTTGTGAATAGTTGATAATCTATAAATATGTGGTTTAATATAGCCTTTATTACTTCACCCAATTTGAACTTTCCACGTTCCATAGTCTACGAGTAACATGGCTGTAACAGACAGACACAGGAGTGATCTTATAATGGTTCCGTTTTTACTTTTTAAGTACGGAACCCTAAAAAGTATATTAAATAAAAGATTTAAGTGGAGTTATAAATACTGCACAAAATCCCTTAGATTCAAATTTGATTAATTAATTTTAATTGGCAAAATATTTAAAAAATTTATTAAGGGTCTTGTACCTTTTAAACGCGACTAAATATAACGAAAAAATTCAAAGTTGGAATTAGTCTATCTTCAAAACCTTTTTATGTATAAACATGAAATTTTGGATATTGATTAAACAGATTGTGCTTTGTAATATGCTACCATTAGAAATCTATTAGCCTTGTACAGAATTTGTGTATTGTTGAAATCAAAATAGCTCTTTTTTTTTTTTTTTTACTCCAGAAGTCATTGCGCGCATGATATCTTGAGAAAATATGCATGGATTCTTATGAAATTTGGCAGAGATACTAAACATATATGTGTGATTAAAATGAACTACTCTTAGGCCAAAATTATTTCATTAACTACATAAAAAAATATTTTTGTAAAAAATAAAATAAAAAATTTGTATTTTTAATTAATATAAAAATAGTCATAACTAAAAATATTACCATTATAAATACTTAAAAGTAGTTCATTTTAAACACAGATATTTGTTTAATGTCTTTACCAAATTACGTGACAATTCATACATACTTTCTCAAGATATCATGCGCGCAATGACTTCTGGAGTAAAAGAGAGAGCTATTATGATTTCAACAATACACAAATTCTGTACAAGGCTAATAAATTTCTAATGGTAGCATATTACAAAGCACAATCTGTTTAATAAATATCGAAAATTTCATGTTTATGCATAAAAAGGTTTTGAAGATAGACTAATTCAAACTTTGAAGTTGTTCGTTAATTTTCGACGCGTTTAAAAGGTACAGTCGTGGAAAAAAGTAAGTAAACAGCCCCTACTAACTCCTCAACAAATTATCGTAGACGAAAATTACTGGTACCGAACGATTGGAAATAAAGTCTACTTTTAAATGACGTGTATAAAATTTGCTTAGGGGCCATCTACATATTAAAACGAAGCCAAACTTCATTTTTCTCAATGGCAATACCCAATTTTAACGAGATATTTCACATCTTCGGTTCAAACTACGCCTAGACACCAAATTTCAAGTCATTTAAATGATAAGTTTTTGAATTATAAACATTCAAAATTTACTGCTTCCAATGTTAAATAACATTTTCATATTTTTATTTATAACTTCTGAAATTTTGATCCTAATGTTCTAATTTTTTGTGTAGCAATAATACTAATATACTCAAACATAAATACGTTGAATTTGCAATTTTTATAATTTTCTGATATGGATTATGAATTATGAAATTAATATTAAAAAAATTATGAATTGCAACCTACAATTTTTTTTATGGATTCAGATTTATTAAGTCATGCTTTATGGAAATCCAAAATTTCACATTTTTCTTTCAAGTAGTTTTCAAATTATGCTTAAAAAACGGCAAAATGATGATTTAAGGGGCCGTCTATGATAGAAGTCACTAAATATTTTGAAATTTCTTATGCTATCCTGTAATCTAAGAGGCTTAATTGACTGCTTAAGGTGCCTTGATCAAAAAGGGTTAACATCTCTCGGTTAACAATCGAGTACTGAACTTCAATTTGGATACAGCCCTGAAAATACGCTCGTTTTAAAATAATTAATTTCTCGTAAACTTATGGTACGAATTGCATAAAAATTTGTTTTTAGACTAATTGAAGGGTGTAGAGTTCATTTATGCTGTCAGAATTGTGTACTGCTGTTGAAAAAAACAAAGTTCTGGTTCGTTTTAACATGTAGATGGCCCCCTAAGCAAATTTTATATACATCATTTAAAAGTAGACGTTATTTCCAATCGTTCGGTACCAGTAACTTTGGATAATTTGTTGAGAAGTTAGTAGGGGGTGTTTACTTTTTTTTTTCCCAAGACTGTACAAGACCCCTTAAATTATTGTGTAAATTTTCTAATGTAGTTTCAAAAATTCACGAAAAATTCTTTAGAAGGTGTCGTTTTCATGAATTCATAATTTGGAACATAAAGGTTTAATCCTTACCACATCAGGAAATGAGTAAAAAATCCATTACAAAATTCAATCTTTGCATAAATGAATCAAATTAAGTTAATTTTTTATTTAACTTAATTTGGATTAGTCAATAAAATTTTTTGGCGCACTCTTTTATTTTAAAAGAGTAAAAAAAAAATACGTAAGCTTGTAGTTAATGGATTTAATAACGTTCAAAACAAATTCTGATTTTGAAAAGTGAAATGTTATTATGCATTCAAATTTTTGATATTGAATTTAGAAAGACACTTAATATGCGCATACACAATGGGAAGACAAAAATGTCTAGACAGCATTGTCTGCATTCTGTGTGTTGTATCAAAATTATTAGCAATCAATATTTGAAGAATTTCATTTCGCTGAGTTTATACTCAAAATAAAGGTAGGGTTAACCGGAGCAAATATGAGACCCCCACCCCCACCCCTAAAAAAAAAATGGGGCTAATGTGAGACTAAAAAAAAAGTATCAAAATTTATGTTAATAAATTTGGATTTGGGATTACATAGAATCCCGATTTTCCGAGTCTCGCTTAACCGAGTTTCCGCTTTAACCGAGTTATTTTCTTCTGATGGACTGATGGCTTTCATTATTATGAAACAGCCATTATAAATGAAGTGTTAGGTGAAGATGAAAGAGCAGTCGTAAAAAGTTAGAACTCTGATTTTCTGGCCAGAATGGGGGAAAAAAATGGCCATAATTTAAAAAAAAAAAATCGCCGTCAAAAACATCTGCCAAAATCGTCGTAAAAAGTTGCTCTTTCATCTTCACCTATAATGGGTACTGACAGTCCTAAGCCTGGATAACTTGTAAAGGTTTTAGTATAGTCAAGAGTATCCCTTAAATTGTCTGTCCATTTATCCGAACTAGGGTTGGTCCCGCCTTGTTCGGATAATCGGCGGTTTACTGTATTTATATTTTAATTGCACTATTTTATTTGTTTTGTACTTTGTCAAATTTTCTGAAAGTGGCGTTAAATTTTGTTGAAAACGCTGCATGCTATAAACATAAACTATAGACATAAAACATGCGAAAATATCTTGATTTTTTTTTAAATAAACCTTTTTATCTCTATAAATATTCATGTTATTCTTACACAAACGAACACAAGTGCTGTACTATCCACACAGCCATGTGCTGCAGTTACAGATCATTTCGAGCATTTTATTTTACAGGGTGATACCAAATACTATTTTTTTCCTCCAATTTTGTGTTTGGTCTCCTAATAGAATTGTGATAAAAACTTTGCTGAAAAATATGAAGTTCATTATATTCCCAAAGTTCCAGAAGAATTCGTTAAGTATCGCTGTAGATATTCGACAAAATGTATAAAATTGTAAGCGTCCGATGATTTTTGGCAGTATAGTATATATGGTCAAAAGTCAACGGACATGTACCCCTTGAATTAATTCATTTACTTGAACAAAGAAATTTTTTAATTCGGAAAAATTTGTTTTCTATATTAATGTTTGATTAAAAAAATTATTTTAATTCTTTTTATTAATTTTGAAGAAAAAAAAGCATTTTTATCAAACTTACTGTTAAATAAAAAGTTGGAATTTTAAATCTAGTACACAAAAGTTTCAACAAATATGCATATATACTTGTACACATATGTGAGTACTAACAAAATATTGTTAAAAGTGTTTGATATATTTATACATGATTAAATACCTTATGTTTCTTGTTAGTTTTGAAATGGTGAAACCAGTCCTAACTTTTAACATTTCAATATAAATGAAATATAAATACAAAATTTATGAATCTCTGCTTCTAGTCCTTTAGAATGTAGAGGATAATTTAAAGAAAATGGAGGAATTTGAAGCAATCATCGGTAATGGATTTTTATGTAGCATAGGAAGAAAGATTGCCTGTTCTATGCAACGAAGTGAATCACGTTTTCGATATATTCCTCCCTTTTTTTTACTCTCAATTTCGATTTATTTCTTTTTGTAGACACAGGTACAGTTCTTTAGTACTTCTACCTAAAACTCATAAATTAAAACTTTGATTTTTTTTTCTTTTTTTCTAGTGTATATGAATGGAAACTTTTAGTTTATCGTTGATATCCACCAACTCAACTTCAAACTGTTTTAGAGAAATCTGTAATGACATTAATGTCTCGATATAGATATTTACAGCACATACGATACTATATACAGGGTGATCTTTTTTAAAGTGACAGTGTTTGTAGCGCCCTGTAGTGTGATCTAATAGCCGAAATGGCACCAAACTTGGTATTTAGACTAATCAAGACATGGGAAAAAGGATTCCGTTAAAAAAATTTAGTTCCAAAAATCGCCGCTAGGGTATTTTGTGGCGCTGCTGTAGCTTACAATAACGAGAATTAGCATAAAACACGGGTATCAAAGAAAAATGCAAATGTTGTGCGATGACAGCGCCAGTAATAGGGGCTATAAAAGCAAGTAGTAGACAGCTCCGACAAATAATCTCAGCTGAAGTAAACGAGCTCCAGTGGACATGCCTCTCACGTTACCGGAACGTGCGTTACTGGTGAAGCTGTATTATATGAATCAATGTAATGCATCGGCAGCTCTTCGGGAATTTCGAACCAGAAAAAAATTACCAAAGGGGCCTTTATCGCTGAATGGTCTTAAGAAAATGATTAAGAAGTTCGAGGAAACGGGGTCACTGACCATTCGCGCTGGGACAGGACGTAAACAAGTATCAGAAGATGTAATAACTGAAATAACTGGCAACTGCAATTGTCGAAGGATCGCAGGGAACCATTGCTGGTACTAGCAGCGCCAGGGGTGTAGCTCCTCGACAATTGGACATGAATTATTCCACGGTATGGAGAGTTTTGCGGCGCGTTATTAGATTTTACCCCTGCAAAATCAGCCGCTTGCACAAACTGAAACCAAGTGATTATGATAAGCGAGTTACATTCGCTCTATTGTTTCTTGCCAAGGTAGAAATTGATTATGCTTTCCCATGGCACATTCTGTGGGAAGATGAGTGCCATTTTTATCTCAATGGGTCCGTAAACACACAAAATAGCCGAATTTGGGCTTCTGAGCAGTCCCACACCGTGCATGAAATCCCATTAAATTCCCCAAAAGTCACTGTTTGGTGTGGTTTCACAGCCGAATTCGTAATTGGGCCATTCTTTTTTGAGACCATCACTCCGACAGGACTCGAAACGTGCACCATAAATGCAGAAAGGTACCACGAAATGCTGCAAACGTTTGTTATTCCACAACTTCAACAAAGAAACCGTTTCCAACAGACAATCTTTATGCAAGATGGTGCTCCACCACACATTAATAATAAGGTAAAGCAGCTGTTGCGCCAAAACTTCACTGATGATAGAGTCATAAGTCGGAGTTTTCCAGTTGCATGGCCGCATCGTTCCCCTGACCTCACGCCATGCGATTTTTGGCTCTGAGGTTATTTGAAATCTCAAGTTTATGTTGGTGGAGTATCAAATTTGTCTATTCTAAAGGAGAACATAACAATGACAGTGTAGAATATTCCTCGTGATATGTTACGTACGGCTGGGGAGAACGTTGTGCATAGAATGCACGGTGTTATTTCTGAGAACGGTGCTCACATTGGAGGTGGTCTAATTCCTCACCGGGGAAGTTAATGTAGTAAATAAACATTAATAATTTAACTGTACGATTGTATGTGTTAGTATTTTTCTTTTCTCACATTTTATACATTGCAAAGCTCCACAAAATGCCCTAGCGTCAATTTTCGGAACTAAATTTTTTTTTCACGGAATCCTTTTTCCCATGTCTTAATTAGTCTAAATACCAAGTTTGGTGCCATTTCAGCTATTAGATCGCGCTACAGGACGTTCCAAACACTGTCACTTTAAAAAAGATCACCCTGTATATACAGACTGTCTTTCCATTGTTTTATACCAACATGAATTGTATGCATAACCATTAAAACATTTCTAGAAATTTGTTTCAATCAAATTTATCAAATTATGGAAAACAATCACGTTGAGAGAAACGTAGGCTTATAGATTGTATATAGATAAATTGTATAGATATATTAATCTATATATTTTTATAAACGTATACATCGGGAAAAAAGAAAATATTTCTTTAACCTTCCGAAGAGCTAATTAAACCCATTTGTAATTTTAAATACTTTGTTCTTAAATATTTTTCTTTCTATTGCGTTAGTTTACAGATATAAATTATTAAAATAGGGAGGGTTTTTATGATATGGTCCCACTTAGAAATATGAAAGTTAAACTTATTACAGAACGCGCATTTGTTATTAATATTATAACACCTTAAAGCTGATCTCGAAACCAAAGTGGTTACTATCTGACATAATCATGAAGTAACTTTTATTCTTAAATAATGCGATGCACTTGAATCTTAAATCTTATAACACTAAATGATAATCTTGATTTACAATTTTTAAGTAACGTGAGAAAACATGCATCTTATTATTAGGATTCATCCGTATTAGGGTCTACTGAATATTATTTTTACAGATCTACATCATCATCATTTGCATACGAGTCCTGCAGCTTAAATTTATATCCATGTTTTTCTAAGTTTTCCCAACCTTCGAAAATATTATTACATTTTATAGCTCACTTAAGATATTCCACTAACATTTGATACGCATTTTTTTAAAAAATAAAACAAAACTGATATAATGCTGTATTTTATTTTATTAATTATTTTTTGTTTACAAATAAATTAGTGTATAAAAAGGCAATATAATTTGTTAAATAAATTATTTTGATGAAATTATTTTTTAATTTTTGCAATTTTATAGAAAAATAATGCAATATTTGATTCTTACCAAAAATATCCTAACGTTATTTTACATTTTTGTTTCAATCAGTATACAATTTGAGCTACTAAGAATGTAATGAACTACAATCTAAGCTACAAAATAAGAATTTGGAGAAATATATCCATTCACATTATCACTTTGGCGATTTTTCATATATTTTCTCTGCATTAATTTATAAAAATAACTGTAAAATTTCAGGAAATTCTCAAATAGTTAAAATGATTGTTCATTACACTAGCTCCATTACATATTACATTATACAAGATGTCCACTCTCAACGGTGTCCAATAGATAATTCCTAAACCGTTAGGCAAAGGTTTATAGTTCCAATTACAAAAAATGTTTTAAATGGGTTAATGAGGTATTTTAAAAGCAATTTGGGTCAATAAAATCATTTCTTAAAAAATACGATATTAAAATTTTTATACGGTCCCCCGGTCCTATAAGTTATATTTAGAAAAAATATCCTATTACACTAAGAAGTAAGACAAAAAAGAGCCCCATTCTTCTGCGTTTAAAACTGTCCGAGTAATAGCTGTTTACAGTTGAAGCATCTTTTTTGCTGCAAAATAGGGTAGTAGAAATATAACTAATCGCCATATATAAAAAAAATAACAGTTGAGAGAAAATTAATATTATAAGTTTTAAATCTATTTTCATTTTGACATCTTCAAGAAAAATATATAACTTCTACTAAAAATAAGTTAAAAAATATTTTTTCTTTTTTGTTAAATGAAACGATGAGAAGCAACAGTCGCAATTCTTTACAAAATGATACACTATATGGCCAAAGGTGACCGATCACTTGCGATTTTAGACGTTTTGTTAAATATCTAGAAAAATACATGAGGAATTAACCTGAAACTGAAGGTGTGTAAACAGTATAGTATAGGTCATATATTTCCGCGAAGATTTTTTTCCTGAAACCCCATAGGGGACCGTCAACAAATTGAAAACGAAAGAATATCTTTTGGATAACTCTGTAAAAACTAATATAGCAAAATCGTTCAAACACGAGATTATTAATAAGTGGCTTATTGTAATATACTGTGTTCATTTTTATGAGGATAGCATGCATACTGGTGGAGAAATTGAGGTTTTTATAAAAACAGCCCCCAAATTTCGCCAAGTTTTTTGCTTATAATTTGCAGAGTTCTTAATATAAAAAAAAAGTTCTTTTCAGAAAATATGACAAACAATGTTGTACACAATACTTTGCAATCAGAATTAAAAAATAATAAAAATTGAATGAAAAATGAGCAGATTTACTAAAAAATGTTTCACTGCTCATGCGAGAATACAATCAAAATAAGGTTAGTTGGGGCAATTGGACCATGATTTTACAATGTGACTCTGGAGCTTCCGACAATTTAGCTTCAAAAAGCTAATGTTCTTTTCAATTGAAGTCTGAACTTCTGTAAATGTGTTCAATTAAGTTCCCTCTATCAGACAGAAATGCTCAAAATTACATTTTCATATTTAAAAATATAAAAATATGCATATTTCACCTTTTTTTCCTCATGTGTCCAGTTGCCCCATAAAAATGGGGTAAGTGGACCAGGGGGGTCTATGTTCCACACGCGTTTATTTTTTTTTTTTTTTTTCATATGGGATATCAGGTACCGTTTGAAAAAGTGTAAACAACTTTAAAAATTTTAAACCAGGCAGATCATGTAAATTATATGTCAATAAAGAGCATTGTAAGGGAAACCTTTGCTGTCAATGTGTCTAAAAAAAGCACTAAAAGTGAAAATATTAGATTTATTTATACCAAAAACATTAAAAATTAAGTAAGTACTTATGCACTTTAGTATAGGTAGTAAGTATAAAAGTCACATGGGTAATTTAAAGAAAAAAATAGCAAGGTAAATCTATGAACAAACGTCTACGTAAGTACTTAAGTACTTTATCTGTATCCAAGAGTCTCATTATATAGGGAAAATTTTATTTTTCTTACCAGAACCCTTAATGAGTTACCTTCATGATCATTTTAATTAACATGTTCTAAAGAAAGGTGCGGTGAAGATATTATTTTCAAAATAGTGGTAGGAAGAATAAAAGTTTCCCTACAGAATGCGACCCCTGTATCGTACAATTTCAAGGTTTGGCTATCTCGCTTTCAGGGGCAAGGTATTTGCATTCGTAAAATGTTGAAAAATTTAATGGCACCAGTATTTACAAGAGAATCTATTTGAAAACATGTAGAAGTATATTTTCGCATACTTAATAAAAGTGAAACTTTCATTTTAAAATTCCGGTGCCAATGTGGCAAGTAAGAATTAAAATTATGTGATGCCATAACGGCATCACCGCCTCTCAAAGGGTCAAGAAATTTGGTTTGATATCACCCAATATGCTTTTCTTTAATTTTATTACGTAATTTTAATAAGGTATTGTATAATTTTCTTTCTCGTGAGCAAAAAACAATGGAGAAATTTACTTCCCGTTGTAAGAGAAACTGAAAAAAATTATTTATATCTATTGGGGTAACTGGATCCAGTATGGTCCAGTTACCCCGGATACATGTTCCAGTTACCCCACTTTTGAAAAATTTATGGGGTAACTGGGACACCGGGCTTACATTTGAAACATGTAAATATGTACAGAAACCTAATAATATTAACGTAGTTATATGCTTAATCTTTAAAAAAAAAATTATTGTTTAATAAAAGTATTTTCAGTATTCTAATAAAAAGCCAAGGAAGTTCAACCAAATTGATGTTGTTTAAAAAAAAAAAGAAACATAAATTTTCGACAACCTATCACAGCAAAGGGAGAGTTATGATTGAGTTGACACACGTTGTTTTAGGAAGTAGAGGTTAAGGAGTATTGTTCACAAAAGCTAAAACTTAAAATACATCAACGGCTTTTTATAAAATAACCTATGGCCCAGTTACCTCGTGGGTCCAGTTACCCCAACTAACCTTATAATGTGCATAATGTATTAGCTAAGTATACAGAGCAACTTTTGTGAAAGTCTCAAAATCATAGCTTGAAAATTCTGAAAATAATCGTAGATAGAGTAAACTCGAAATCCATTGTTCCCCAAAACAAGCAAAAAGATCAGAGGTTGTATCGAAATATAGCAGTACGTGCAATATTGTGTACGCTATCTTGGCACTAATCAATAGATATTTAATACAACCCCTGATCTTTTTGCTTGTTTTTGGGAACAACGGATTACGAGTTTATTCTATCAACGATTATTTTCAGAATTTTCAAGCTATGATTTTGAGACTTTCACAAAAGTTGCTCTATATACTTAGCTAATACATTATGCACATTATATTAGATTATATAATTGCATTCTTAAACTTCTAAACATCATACCCATGTACTTGTTACACCATCGTATAGAGAAAAAAAAATGTACTTTTAAATGCAATTTGTTTGAAAGCTGTATCTCAATTTGTTTCTGAGTTATTAATTTTTTTTGTAGTTTTTATTACTTTTTTTGTCATAGTGGCAACAGAAGTATCCCTCTCTGTTGAAAGTAAATGGAAAATACAGATTACTGTATAGACCCACCAGAAAACGAATAAAATGCGGATTTAACCAATAAAACGCTTCAGATATGTTTTTGATTTCCTACCCTGACAGAGAACAATAACCATTTTTCCAAATGGTTTAAAAAAAAAAAAAAAAAAAAAAAAAAAAAAAACCGAATGAATACGTCAGAATTTCCAAGTTTGACCTAGAAATTAGAATTTTACTGTGGATAGTTTTTTAGGTTTAAAAAAATGTTCATTTTTATTTCTATTTCAATTAAAAATCAAGACATTGTATTACAAAGTCGAGATTTTCCATTATAAATGTGCAATCTATCAAATTTTAAATGTATTTTAAAAATGTATTTTACTCAAAATTTAGTCACCTGAAAAGAGATGTCTTATTATTATAAAACATTCTGGGCTTAGATTAGATATACCTTTCTATGGAATACATTAAAATATTTCTTATCTCGTAGATATTTTCCAGATTACGATCCGTTACCAGAATAATAATAAGAGAAAGTTGGCGAAAAGACCATAATAAGTATTCCATTGCCGCTAAAACTTTCATTTACTTATGAGATATTAAAATTTTACTATAGTTCTTAAACAAAACCAAGTAGTTCAATTTAGAATGATTCTTATTTATGTAAGTTTAATAGTTTTTCAAGCAGTTCTTTAAAGTTTTTTTTTTTTTTAATTAAGCTAAGTATTTAAAATTTTTTAAAGTAACGTGATATAAATAAAATATTAGTAGTTTATCATTAACGTTCACTAACATTAAATAAAAAACTGGTTTGCTACAGTCATCAAAAAAGAATCATCTGTTCACGATATTGTCAAACAGAATCGGACGATTTCGATTTTGCGCTTTGTTGAATATCTTAAAAACTGCTTAATAGGCTGTTCTCAACTGCTCCGCTCAACAAGCGCAAAACGTTTTGACACATTTACAAATTCCCTTTTTAACAGAAAGATATAAAATTGGAAGGCCTGACGGTGGAAATGATTTGGAATCGAACTGTGTTTTCCATTTTTTGATCAATCAATTACCTATTGAGTTATAAGCGATTTTGATCACGTGACAAAAACGCTTTTCACCCTTCTCTTGTTTCGCGCGGAAATTCGGTTCAAAACTCCCACTTTGATACTATTTTCTGAAAGATCTATTGCGTTTGGAAAAAAAAAAGAAAAATCCATTTCGATTACACAGTTTCTGAACAACAACACCTTGCTAGTTTCAGGCATTTCGAACAAAAATGAATTAAAACTTATGTCTTGAACTTGGCCTTTTGGACAGAAATAGCATATTTTTTAGCAGAGGTTTGATCACGAGTAGCCTGGTGTCCCGATTTACCCGGGATATACCGATTTTCAGGAGCCCCAAGACCTGTCTCGCGTAACCATTGCGCGCACTGTTAAAAAAAAAAAAAAAAAAAAAAAAAAAATCTGTGAAATTACAGAGAATCTAACTGGCAATCCATTATCTTAAGTCTCGTGTAAAATTACAGAGATTAGAAAAACAGAGATTCTCTTAAATAACAGAGAAATTACTAGGTAAATTTACAGTAGACTCTGTAAATTTACATCGTTAAATATATACTTGGGGCATTCTCACAATCTTTTGACTTTTAAGTCCCTGAATAATAATTTTTATTCTAGTACATATTCTTTTTTTTTTTTTTTTTAGTTCATATATTGGGGAACATCCCATTGCATGACTGCATAACAATATTAACGAGATAAATAAGTTTTGGATGGTCAGGAAACCCCTAATACCGTTCCGTGTCCTTGATGCTGGTTTTTAAGTTTAGAGCTCTCTGTATAAAATAGTTTCAATAAAAGTAATTCGATGTAATTTTTTCCCGAACCTGGGACTATTGTTTTATATAAATATGTAGCAAAAAATTAACCTGCACACATTTTTACGGTTGTTATTATTATTATTTTTTTTTTTTTATCTCCGTCCCTGGGCTTTAGATTCCTTACCATTACTCTTCTAAAATTATACAGAAAATCACTTCAGATGCAGCCACGGAATTTTTTCAAGTTTTTTGTCATGCTAGTGCATTTTTTGTATGCTAGAGAAAGAATGTCTAAAATTCTTTGACGGGAAATTTACTGCAGAATTTAAATCAGCATTTAAACATCAATTTCAAGCATCGTGGCTTTATTGGTAGTCTCACCGTCCCCAAGGTTTATTCCTGCACTTTTCGAGGTAAATTAAATTAAAAAAAAAATTAATCCAATGTAAATAACTGTTTCTAAAAATCAATGAATATTGTGGTTATCACTTAGTCTTAACATGATTTGCCTAAAAACACGTGTCAATTTTCATTACCGTCCCATCCTTACCATCCCTTTTTTTCCTTACCGTCCCCTTATACCTTCTCCTGTTTTTACCCAACCATCCCTTTTTTAACACCCCTTTAAGACAATTTTATATCAAAATTTTGTACTAAAAATACTACACTGTTGTTATTTCTTATTTGAATGTCCTGTGGGTACTAGGAAAATTCATTATAAGTAAAAATTTTGAAGAAAATAAAAAGTTATAGTGTAAAAAATGGCAAGGAAAATTAAACTTGCACGTTTAACTTAAACCTTAAAAAAAAAAAAAAAAAAAAAAAAAAAAAAAAAAAAAAAAAAATCCGCTGCTGACCATTTTTTCTTTATTTTGAATTGCATTCGTCTATCAGATTAAAATGTTATTTTAGAAAATTTAATTTCACCAGATTTTTATTCCTGAAAGTCAATAGATTGTAAGGATGCCCCACTTGTGTTCTTCGAAAGGATTTGAATTGCTGCACCCTTTAACTTAATTCACAATATTTATTACCAGCCGGCACAGGATTTTATCCCGAGTCCCCTAGGTTAGAGACGAACACCTTACTGACTGAGTTACAGGCGCTGTTACTGCCGTATGAAAGGATGTATTTTCATACGGGATGCGTCATGATTCAGCAGGGAAATACTTTTAATTTACTTTTAATGTTACTAAGCTTCATGCACATGGTGAATAAAACAACTGTGAAGTGATTGCCGATAAAAATTCCCTCTATTTTCCCCTTTCCATGGAAATCCATACAGGGAATTTGATATAAGAAAAGGTAAATGATTGTAAAATGATGACTGAGAAACTCACAATCGAATGCATTTAACTGAGAACTAGTGTAAATTTACAGAAAATCTCTTTTTTTTCTGTGTTTTTACAGAAATTTATAAAAGTGTATGCGTTTCCTAGCTGAATTAAGTTTGAGCTTAATATGTAGTTTGTATAAAAAGCTGTAGATCAGATATACAGGACTACACAAAAAATATTTCAAGTTACCTTTTATGGACAGTAAATGACGAAAATGAACTTTCAAATGTGTTATGCATTTTATACTGAATTAAAATTTTCAAAATCATGTGAAACATACAAACTTTTAGATCATATACAGGACTACTGAAAAGAATTCGATTACCTCATCAACTGCAGGCTCTAATTGCTGAAATTGGGTGTTCAATAGATACGTTTTTTAAATTCTTTATTTAGATATCATCTTTTACATTAATAAAAGATGAAGTTTGTAACAGTATTGTGAAAGTTTTGCAAAATATTTCATAATGTATGAGTGATGCATGATACTTATTTCTTGATATTAATTCAAATGAGAACATTTTAAAGCTTCTATATTTAATTTACGCCCCATTTATATTAACGCATCGATGTAATCTTTCTTTGTTCGACCACTATAAGGAAAGAGCATGTTTAGAAACAGACACTTATTTCAACCAATCTACCAACTACATTTTTTGCTTTAGCGATCATTGCAGGAATCATCTTGACGACGTTGACCAATCGTACCACAGAGCTATAAATCGTAGGTCAATCAGAACATCTAAACTCTTGTGTATTGTAGGTGTCGTAAATACGGACAGGAAATTACTGTAGATCCACAGTAATTTTTCCCACAGTGACGCCAGCTACCATTTCCTTATAAAGAAAGGGAACAGTAAGGCTACTAAATATATATATATATATGTATTTAGAAGCTCTAGAGAACAGCAGACGAGCTTATTTCAACAGTTTTGACTTTTTTGGTTGCATACATGAAGCTATAAAGATTAAAAGGAGACGACATATCAAATTAGCCCCGTCAAGAGTGTTGAAGCTGAAAGATGGGTTCTCCCCCCCCCCCCCCCCTGCAGCGTCCGCCATATTTGACATTTCCGTTGTTGATTCATGGAATAAGGAGTACATTCTTCGAGGTGATCTGTGCAGCGAAAAGAACTGGTTCACAGCGCAGCTCACCGCGGTCAAATATGGCGGAAGTAGGGGGGTAGGAACAGCTTCAAGTGACGTCATTATGTCGTCTCCTTTGGTCTTCATTCCTCCATGGTTGCATATTACAACTATTAACCCAAAAAAGATTTCTTTAAGCATGGTTTTCAATTTTTAAAGAAGACAAAAGCGAGAAAAAAGTCACAAGGTAACAAATCTGGTGAATATGTAGAATGATTCAGCATAATATTTTTATCTTATGTGAGGTCTTGATTAATACTGGGATTTGTCGTGATCCTCAAATAATAGGGATGCTGATGGCTAATAGAAATTTTAATGAAACACTGTAATTTATGGAATAAACGCTCCTTTCATGATAATGAGCTTAATAAAATAAAAATTGCAAGCGCTGCGATGAGCCTTCTTGTTTAATTTAGGCTAAAATCGTTTATTAAAACATCGGTTGAATTTTAGTTGCAATTTAACTACAGTTTTAAAATGTTTACAAAATTTTAAATTTATTTTATAATTTTTGGATTTAATCGAGGAAATACCAGTTGTCATTTTTTAACTATCCAGATCGCAGACCGAAAATTTTTCTCGTATACCTTCCACTTTCTTTCTTTCTTTTTTTTTTTAATTTAGCGCTTGGTATCCGTTGTGTGCACTTCTCATTGGAGTGTTGCACAAAATTCATGTGCTGCGGCGCTGCTTTCATTACAGTAATACGAAGTCAAAAATCCTAACTCCAAAAAATCGGACATAGCATCCGCATTACCGAATTTTTCGTTTTCTCTTTCAACAATTACGCGTATATAAATCGCGAAATTTACGAAGAAAGAGCTTCAAAATGTGTGTGTGTTTGATAAGTTGCATGTGAGGCAAAATGTCGAATATTTTCGAATAACTTTAATTTAAAACTGATTCCTAATTTTTTTTGTCTGACACCTACATTTAAGAAAAATTTATCAAGCGTAAGGATTATTAGTCTTATCGTGAATAAACTTAATTGCCTGGTTTTCTATACGAAATATGTTTATGATAGTAAACAAATCACCACTTAACCACTTTTTACAGTTTATTCCACATTTTTTTAAACACTCTGTATTCAACCAATTTGTGCTTGTGTATGTGTGTTTATACTTTCACCCAAAACTTTGCACTTGGGTGAATCAATTTAGATATTTTTTTAAGTAAGCAAAAAATTTCAAAAACGCTTTGTCAATTACTAAAAAGTAGGATAAAAGAGTTCAGAAATATTTTTAGGTAGATTCCGTATGAAATACTACCTATTACATTCTCCCCTATGTTGGAATTACTGAAAATTTTTTGCAGATCTACACTGATCATGACCTCTAGAATCCAAAACCACCTCCAGTAAAAAAAATTATCTATCTATCTATCTATCTATATCTATCTATCTATCTATATCTATCTATCTATCTATCTATCTATCTATATATATATATATATCACTTTTTTATGGACTCGATAACTTCCATAATTCTGCACAAATCTTTTCCAAACTGATACATAAAATCAAGGGGCATAAAACCTCGGTCAAGTTCGTTAATGGGCAAAATCGGACCAAGGGGGTGGAAACAGGGAGGGGTTTTGTGTAAACCGAAAACCCGCAATAACTTCTTAATTATAATACATATCGAATCAGCTTAAAGTTATTATTACTTCTAAAAAAAGGGCCAAAAAAAGTTATGTATGACAGATTTTTGATAAAATTAAAAATGGGCTCAAGGGGCGCAAAATATAGGATTTCGGGGAGAAAAAAATTCATAACTTCGTCAATTCTCATGATATCAAATCCAATTAAATTTATTATAAATCTTCTTAATATTATATACAACTTTTACACTGACAAGTTTTCGATAGGACCAATTTGTACCGCAAAAAAAATGAAATAAAAATAAATAAATAAATAAAAACGAAAACAAAAAGGGGGTTTGAATAAGAAAAAAATCCATAACTTCGTCAATTCAT
Source organism: Maratus speciosus (assembly GCA_963932465.1). Taxonomy (NCBI): domain Eukaryota; kingdom Metazoa; phylum Arthropoda; class Arachnida; order Araneae; family Salticidae; genus Maratus; species Maratus speciosus. The sequence goes on from OZ010790.1 coordinate 503,408,512, forward strand.
AAGATATAAAATTCGCATGAATTTGTTATATATCTTCTTAATACTATGTACAACTTTTATATTGATAAGTTTTTGATAGGACCTTGATTTAATTATAGTAATTCTTGCAGCAAAAACAAATTAAAAATACATAGCGATTAGCGGTTGAAGAAAAAATCTTCGAATTAAGTGTGCACTCAAATCCAAACTGCTTATTTTCTGACTCATTTTTAAATTCATTTTTGCTCTCAAACGCATCCAATTGGTAGATTCGCTTATTCAGAAACTATATAATGTGCCGTAAGAGCCGATTTTTTGATAGAGGCAGAATATATTTCAAAAAATGATGTCAAAGTGGGCATTTTGAGCCGAATTTTCCGAAGCGACTGTGTTGGAAACGAAAAATATTGTCCTACTGAGAAAATATTTGTTTATAAATCAAGTTCTAATTAATTGAACGAAAGATAAAAAAAACAGGTCGCTTATAAATATCTTCAAAAATTACGTCAGCAAGTTTCATGTTTTTTCTTTAAAAAATGAATCTGAAAATGTGTCAGAAAATTTCGAGTTGTTGAACATAGAAAAGTATTTTTTTTTTTTTAATGCCGCCTTACCGTGATTCTGATAAAACCAGTTCTTATATAAAAATGAAAATAAAAACTCGTCAAAAACGGCCAAATAAAATTATTAAAGTGGCGTTATCTCTAATCATGATTTAGTTTTTGTTGTTGAAACTAGTACATAACTTCGAAATCTACCTGCGCCTGTAGGCCGAGCTGCAGGGATTTTTTATCTAAAGATAATCTAGAAACTGAATGGGGGAAAAAAATGACATGTGTCTCCTATCTTCAATTTTATGCTACCGGGTATTTGCGAAACAAACTAGACAAGTAACGGGACATGTATGTGATTCTAAAATATTTACATTGTAAACTTTACAATGAATCATTTTTCCTCCCGAATCTTTCATTTATATATACGATCACCGACTCGATTGCTAATCGCGTGTTATTCCCGATCAAAGTACTTAAAGGAATATAAAGTAGACAATCATTAAAACAAAACTGATAATCTAGGAGTGATACGCAATCCTCTTTATTATGTATCTCATTTACATTTACACCAAAAAACTTGTGGAGAAATGCATGTTATCCGTACTACCATATCTTTTGCGATAATCATGTCGAAAAAAAGAATAATATCACTCCTTTTTCAAGGTACTGATAATGTGTTATTTTGTTCTTCTAATATCAAACGCAAAAGATTTTTATCACCATCACTTACAAAAATTGGTATAAAGCGGTTTGTAATATCATTGTATTGATATAGTTTACAGTGTCTTTTATTTTCAGTGTAATGCCTAATAAATAATTATGACCGACTGTCGAATGTAGCAGTGTTGAATTCAGACACTTTTTTTCCGGGAGGGATATCTGTGGTTCCTGGGGGGGGGGGGGGCAAATAATTATAGAGTTCTGGGGGAGGATGCACTTTTTGACCATAGAAAGCACAAAAAATCTCAAATCTTCCGGAAGGGACCTATTATTATTCCGGGGGGGGATGTCCCTCCCCCAGACCACCCCCTGAATTCAACACTGGAATGTAGAATAGAAAGAATTGACCGCTAATTACATACAACTGTATTATATTAGGATGCGCTTTTCAATGATGTTGTACAGTCGTGGAAAAAAAAAGAAACACCCCCTACTAACTCCTCAACAAATTATCGTAGAAGAAAGTTACTGGTACCGAACGATTGGAAATAAAGTGTACTTTTTAATGATGTATATAAAATTGGCTTAGGGGGCCATATACATATCAAAACGAACCCAAACTTAATTTTTTTCAATGGCAATACCCAATTTTAACAAGATATTTCAAATCTTTGGTTCAAACTATGCCTAGACACCAAATTTCAAGTCATTTGAATGATAAGTTTTTGAATTATAAACATTAAAAGTGCTTCTAATGCTAAATTACATTTTCATATTTTCATTAATATCTCCTAAAATTATACTCCTAATGTGCTCATTTTTTGTGTAGCAATAATGCTAAAATACCCAAACATAAATACGTTGAATTTGCAGTTTTTATAATATTATGATATGAATTATGAAATTAATATTCGAAAAAATTAGGAATTGCTACCAACATTTTTTTTATGGATTTAGATTTATTAAGTCCTGCTTTATGGAAATCCAGAATTTCGCATTTTTTTTCCAAGTAGTTTTCAAATTATGCTTAAAAAACGGCAAAAGGATGATTTAAGGGGCCGTCTATGATAGAAATGACTAGATATTTTGAAATTTCTTATGCTATCTTGTAATCTAGTAGTCTTCTTGACTGCTTGAGTGGCGCTTAAGAAGCCTTGATCAAGAAGGGAGCTCTCTCGGTCAACAATCGAGTACCGAACTTCAATTTGGATACAACCCCTAAAATACGCTCGTTTTAAAACAATCAATTTCTCGAAAACTTATAGTACGAACTGCATAAAAAATTGTTTTTATGCTAATTGAAGGGTGTAGAGTTCATTTATGCTGTGAGAATTGTGTACTGCTATTGAAAAAACAAAGTTATGGTTCGTTTTAATATGTAGATGGCCCCCTAAGCAAATTTTATATGCATCATTTAAAAGTAGACTATTACCAATTGTATGGTACCAGTAACTTTCTTCTGCGATAATTTTTTTCAGAGTTAGTAAGGGGTGTTTACTTTTTTTCCCCCACGACTGTACGTTTTTACTCTAAAAGAAATTTTACTTTTATTACAAAATACCAATAATAGCTCTCACAGGCATTAACCCTTTCCGGCACAGTCAAATTTTGTTGTAAAATGATGAAATCCTCGACTGACACCGGAATTAACATACGACTTATTTTGAAATTAAAAACTTGTTACTTTACTCTTTCATTGTTAATGCAAAATTTTATTAAAATATTCTTGGCGCTGTTTATAAGTTTAGAATTAAAATTAGGTATCCCGACCCGGGCACACTGTGCCGGAAAGGGTTAAAATGGTAGTAGTGAAAACAGTTTAGCAAGCATTTGTGAAAAATGAAAATAATGTAGTAACCGATATCGAGAGCGTCTATCTATGGGAATGAATTAACATTCTTAGTCGCTTACCGAGGTGAATAACGAAATTTAATATCAGCTACTTATTTGGAAATTCATTTAATTAAGATTTTCCGAAATCAATGTTCTACAATCAATCGGATACCTAGATGATGTCACAACATTTCTTCCCCCTCCATCGCACTCCCCCCTCCCCTACCCCCCCCCCCAAAAAAAAAAGGGTGTAAATTGATTTGCTCGACATTCAGTGAATTACTAAAGTAGTAAGTTCTTGCCTGTGATATTAAAAACTTTGCACTCTTTGTAGAGTTGTTTCTATCTAGTGATTAATATCACAACTTGCGATAATGGTATCGAATCAAATAAATAACATCAGTCATTTTCTCAAGATACCGAATGGGATTTTTTATTCCTCTGGTATCAGATGCAAAAGACTTTTTATCTCTCACATAAATTGGTTTAAAGCGGTTTGTCATACTGTTGTACAGGTCTAGTTTATAATTTCTTTTATTTCCGGAATGGTGCCAAATAAGCAATCATGGCCGGCATTCTAGTGTATTATCGACGGAACGGATTATTCAAGGTTCTAAAAATAATTACGTAAGGAAGAAGGAGTAGAGTCCTGCGCGGGTTGGGTTGCACCCGACCTGAACCCGACAAAAAAAAAATCCTCCATCCGAACCCGAGGTTTAGTATTTCAACCTGCACCCGACCCGAACCCGCAATATTTCAACCCGCAACCCGAACCAAACCCGCAATGAAGAAAAGTAAATCATGTTTTAATGCCATTATGAAAAGAAATCTACAATTGTATCTCTAATACCATTTTTATATTTTTCATAAAAGAATGAATAAATCGATATTCCTTAATATTCAAATATAATAAAACCTCTGAAGAGTGGACACCTCGGGATCGTTGAATAGAGTCAAACATCGGGTCGGGTTATCCCGAACTTTGGTTTTTCGGCTCGGAATGAATCTAATTTTCTTTCTGCAGGTCTGGTTCACACTAGAAAAAATTTTGCGAGTCATATATAAGTTTTTCGCCACTCAGATTGTTGAGATTTTCACAAAAAGTTTGAGAACAACTGTGTTTCAGGTGAAAAGAAATACTTATTTGAATTGGAGTCCTGGAAACCTGACCTGTGCTCCGTATACGACTCAATTAAATGAATATCACAGGTAATGATAATATGCTTTAAAATAGTTGCGGCTTTCCTTTAAGTTCCACTTATAACGGTACATCTTGTATTACACAACTGGCATTCTGCCTTATCGTACTTTAAAAATACAATACGCAGCAAAACGCTAAATGATTTTTTCTGTCTTACTGTCTATCACACAGTGGATTTTTGTCATAATAACGTTAGAAATATATCAAGACTGGAACATTAGAATTGTAACTATTCAGCAAAAATGCTTTAGCAATGATGCAGAAGCATTCGTTATAATCCTTATCGTACCAGTAGATGAAAAAGTATGTTATATTAGGAATGAATTTCACGCATTTCGCTTTTGTGAAACTTTGATCTGCGGTTCCGGTTTAATAGACTTTTAACGTGAAAAAATATTTTGGACATTCTTTTAAAATTCGGGTCAACCCGAAACCGACCCATAAAAGTCAAAAAGCCAACCCGAACCCGAACCGCAACCGGAAAATATAGCAGCAACCCGACCCGACGGGTTCGGGTAACAGAGGGTAACCCGACCCGATGCAGGACTCTAAAGGACAGTATACACATGAGTATACACATGAGTAAGGAGAATATACACATGAGATAGAGTAAATGAAGACTTTTTTGGCAGAACACATCGTGCAAGACAATTTTTAAGCATGACATAAAAAACTACAAAAATTTAACAAATAGGAAGTATCAATTCATCTTTTTACGTTAAGGATTTGCCCCTAGAATTGCCTTTTTAAGATAATTTTTAAACATACGGGCGAAAAATAAACAGAATTAAAACTCATTCTGCAGGGAGGTAGAGAATCAATGTTCAGAGCCCCTGGCGAAAAATTCTTCGTTCGTTATTTTATTAATTTATAACTATTTTGTCATTTGGATAATTTTTTTTCTTCAAAATAATCATAGACAAACAAAATTTAATACATGAAATTATAAAATCCAGACGAGGGCAACGCCTTTCCCCCGCATCCCTTGCTCTGTGTCCTGTCCACAAACATTCGGCAATCTGTCAGATGCATCAGACTTTTACTTAAAGTCCGATAGGAATAAGGTGTATTTTGATTTTGATTTTTTTTTCTTTCTTTTATATTTGTCATTTGAGATTTTTAGAGGGGAAATCTAGCAGTACAAATTATATTCTGCATTAATAAAAGAAAGATGTGTTGTTTGTGCCTGCGCGTGAGGGTTAGCGAAATCTATTGCACGTAAAAATCATCAAATTTAATTTCGGACAGACGAAGACAGGTTCACCTGGGCTCTCAGATTTTCGATTTCTTAATTAGATTTTGTTAGTTTATATAAAACTTGAGAAAGCTCAAGCACTTTCTCGATTGCCCAAGTTCGTATCTGCAATTTTCATTCACTCATAAAAATAATCAAAATGTAATTTTACCCAATATTCTGCGCTCTTTTTAATAAATTTTATTCTGAATTCGTAGAGCAACTTTTGAATTTTTCGCGAATATTTTAAAAAGTGAGCCCGTTCGCCGTAAATGAGAACTTTGTTTATTAAAAACAGAATTCTATTTAATACCTTAGAGCTTAGACATCCAATATTATATTTATACCCTGTGTGCAAGAAAAAAAATCTCGTGAATCATTTTAATATTGTAAAACTATTAATGATTTGAATTTATACGATTTTCCAAAAGCAAATTCAGGCGAGGCAGGGAGGCTACAAAAGGGCTAAAGTTCAGAATTCCTGCCCATTTTCAACGGCTATAAGGAAATCAGATATTGGAAAAATCGGGATGAAGTTCCACGAAGATTTTTTTCCGTATTGTGTTTGCTGTAGCAAACTTTCATCTCCAAAAAGCCTGTTAGTATAAAGGCAAATTTCTTTCGTAAGAAAGAGGTGAGGGATTTCGTCTTAGGACTTTACAACAATCGAAATTTTCAGGTTACTTTTTTTTTCCTTTTTGCGAAGACATTTTAATTAAATTATTTTTTCTTTCTTTTTTCTTCATTTGTTTTAATCTTTACTAATTCTTACAAAAAGTTTTATTATATATAACGTTAGTTGGGGCAACTGGGACATGATTTTACAATGTGACTCTGGAGCTTCTGACAATTCAGCTTCAAAAAGCTAATGTTCATTTCAATTAAAGTCTGAACTTCTGTAAATGTGTTCAGTTATATTCCCTCTATCAGACAAATCCCTCTATCCCTCTATCAGAGAAACACAAAATAATTATTTATAACTATATGGGTAACTGGATCCAGCATGTCTCAGTTACCCCATTCCTGAAACATTTATGGGGTAACTGGGACACCGCGCTTACATTTAAAACATGAAGTAAATATGTATAGATACCTAATAATATTAATGTAGTTATATGTCTAATCTTTAAAAAAAAAAAAGATTGTTTAATAAAAGTACTTACCGTATTTTAATAAAAATCCGAGGAAGTTCAACCATATTGACGTTGTTTTTAAAAAAAGAAACGTAAATTTTTGACAACCTATCACAGCAAAGTGAGAGTTATGATTGAGTTGATACACCTTGTTTTAGGAAGTAGAGATAAAGGGACATTGCTCACAAAAGCTAAAACTTAAAAAACACCAACAGTTTTTTATAAAATAGCCTATGGCCCAGTTACCGCGTGGTTCCAGTTACCCCAACAAATCTTATACCGTGTGTCCCAAAAAGGACTGATCGATTTTAAAATTCCATAACTTGCAAACTGTGACAGATATTTAAAAAATTCTTGCAGGAGTGTTATGCAAGATGTCAGAAGTTTTTATGCTGCGATTCTCAGTTTTAGTTGCAAATAGCATCGATAGATGTCGCTCCAAGCAATAACTGCTAAATCCAGGTTCGATTTTTCGGCGTCTCTCTTCTTCCATGCGAAAAAAGGGGATTAAAACGTATTGAATGGATCCCGAAGTACCAAAAATCGGGTCTGGACTGAGCGTCTATTGCTTTCAGCGCCATCTATTGTTTGAAATTCGAACTAAAATCTAGAATCACAGGACAAAAACTCCTGACATCATACATAACCCTCCTGCAAGATTTTTTTTAATATCTGTCACTGTTTGGAAGTTATTAAATTTTAAAATCCATCAGTCATTTTTGGGACATCCGGTATATACAATATGTAACATATATATATATACATAATATATAACACTTTTTGTAAATATTAACCATTTAAACAAATAAAAAAACGACCAAAATAAATAAAACAATTGCTATACTATAAAACTGTATAGCCTATATACTATATTTCAAAAAGTGGAAGAACAAAATATGTAGGAGGAAAAATTTACAGAAGCAATGCAAAAACATGACAAGAAGAATAATGAATCTTATATTGTGAAAAACGTTTTCAAAGGCAATATCCAACAACGTAAGTAAAACACAATTAATTTCTGTTTGAGTGAAGCATGCCAGAGCATTTCATACTTCACTCAAATTACCCGATCCATCGTGATACGAAATTTAAAAGAGAAACAAAACCAATGCAACTAAATTCCAGTAAGCGAAAAATATATAACGAATAAAAATATTTATGAAGAGAAAATTGATGTAAATATTTTTTTTTTACTAACCAATTCAAATTATATGTAAATTTACAAACCTATGTAAAGCTAGCGTATTATCTTGGAAACCGACAAACACATGGAGAAATTGTAAAATTACAGTTAACAGTTAATTTGACCAATTGTAAAAAAAAAAAAAAAAAACCTATAACAAAAATATTATACAACCCAATTATACACATATATATAGAGAGAAAGATATGAACCTATATCAGATTTTTCTACAAATTATCATTATTTTATTCTACCTATATAATACAAGTTTTGAACGTCAGATAGTGGCGGTTTATGACAGATCATATCGTGCACACGGTACATAGTGAATGTCAAAGGGTTAATTTAATTATGCTTTAAAACTTATCTTAAATAAATGTTAATGCAGCAAAAACTCCCTTTAAGATTTTCAAAATGTAGTTCTTTTAAATCGTATAATTTTCGGAAGGAATAAATCGGAAGGCCTTTTTTTTTTCCCTAGTGCCTTGCCTGTTCACTAAGCTGAAATTCGGCTCGAGTAATTATTTAAAAAATATCTTATTTAATTAAGTTATTTATGAATAAGGAAGAAATTTGACTAATGAATGTAATACATTTTTTCCCATTTGAAATTCTGTTCTCGAATCTTCGAAAGACGAATTGGAATTTTTTAAAATAAATTTAATTCGGTAAGTTTGATTTTTCGTAAGTTTAAGTTTCAAACTCCACTATTTCTTTCGTTTCTTTTCCTTATTTTCTTTTTCTTTTCCATAATCATTTTATGGTCTAACACACTTTTTATGATAGAATGATACATGAATGATAATAATTTATTCATTCAGGATGAAGTTAAAATTATATGTCACCTAACAAGAAAAAGAAACTGAAGAAAGAAATTAAAAAATATATATTTAATAGCATCGTGACCCGAATGCGACTTAAATGTGAAATCACCGTGACCTAGATGCAACTTTTACTGTTGAATATACAAGGGTTGTACCAAAATTAATACAAAAGTTGCCATAAGATTTTTATTAATTGATATACGTCGTTCAAATTACGCATTTTTGAAGAGCAACTCTTTGTCAATGCAAAGGTACTATTCAACCTAGTCTCTGTTACACGCGATGTATTTGCACCAACACTAAACTCAATTCACAAATCCTCTTCGAAGAACATCAGGTGTACTGTTGCACTCATTTCTGCGTGGAATCCATTAATTACCAGCAATCAAAAAGAAGAGTCATTATAGATGAAGTTTTCGGGAACAACGACCTGATAATACCGCGTTCGCACGGATATTTAAGATATCTCACGTCGCCGAAATCGCTGAGAGAGTTCCGAAAACTCTGTCAGTAAGTTTCAACTTTCTTTGGCTAGATACAGCTACTACCTTTCACTCTGACTGGCTATAAAGCTTCCCTTTAACTGATTGGTTGTTACACCCTGTTTTATTTTATGCGCATACTTTACATTTGTTCAGATCTCAAGCACAGCGACGTGCACAGAATTATCTTAGAGGAGTTTTGCGATGTGAACAGACATTTAATTCCGGGGGGGTTCATCGTTGATCTCAAAAATGACGTTTTAACATCAATAGAAAATTTTTGTACTTGTTGTCATGGCAATTAAAATAAGTTGTTTACGGACTAGAAATTTCTGTGGCTTCGTTAGTCACGGTTTTTTTCGCGAGGTGTTCGTGGTCGAGGTAGGTTGCTGTCTGCCCGGCTCCGTGCTTCAAGTTGTGGTGTCCCCGTTTTGTCTCTAGAGCTACAGGTTGTAGTTTTTTCTCTTTTTTTATTATTGCTTTTCGTTCAACGTGGTCTCCAGCCCTGTGTGGCGTGGTAAGCTTTCCGCGTTTGTAAATGTTTACTTTTTGCTGTGTTTAAGAGTTGTTTATTTTTATTTTTTTTTTCTCTGTCTCGCAGGTCGAGGACTGGTTGTGTTGTTTTTATCGTAAAGTATGTCGTCCATTTTTACTATTACAGATGCGAGTGCTAGTGACCCAGAAATCTTTGTGCAAGAAGTTAGTAGTCCTTCGCAACAGGTTACTTATGCGTTCGCAAATGGAGTCTCCAGTGTTTGCGTCTTTCTTGAAGCGACTGAGGGTAAGATTCCTCGAAATAGGCCTGTGGCTTTAAAAGCTGATTTTGATAAAATAGTTGGTCCAAATGCGCCTTTAAAAATTCGTTTTACCAGGACGGATAAATTGTTAGTCGAGACGTCGGATGCTCAATGCGCTCAGGCGGTCTATGGTATTGACAAATTACTTAATGTGCAGGTCAAGGCGTATATTCTACAGGAAACTATTACGTCGCGGTTTGTATTACACAATATCGATACGAGTATTAGTCTCGAAGAGTTGGGAAAGGAAATTCAAGCTGAAAATAAGCTGAAGGTTAAGGATTTGCGGCGTTTTACCAGAAAGGATAATGAAGTTACCAAACTAACGGAAACTGTTTTAGTGACTATTTACGGCACATTTATTCCTGAAAGGATCAAGTTGTTTTATATGGCCGAAAGAATTAGACTTTTTTATGACAGACCACGCCAGTGTCTTAACTGCTGGCAATTTAACCATGCTACCAGTAAATGTTCGAATGAAACCACCTGCAGGAAGTGTGGAGGTAAACATGCGTCTGCCACATGCAGTACTGCCGAGCTTACGTGCTCTAATTGTCAAGCCTCCCACCTGGCGTCTGATCTGAAGTGTCCAGCCTGACTAAGGGAAATGGATTTTCAAAAATACAAATCTGATAACCATCTATCAATCACCGAAGCTCGTAGACTGTATGCAAAGATTTCTAATCCAAAAACGTATGCTGTTTCTGTTAAAATGAACTCTGAAGTAACCTTGAACCCCACATATGTAACTAAAGCAGATCTCGAACAATCGATGGAACTCTTTTTTCAGCGTACCCAAGAGTGCATCCTTAGTGTGTTACAACAACAAACGAACTTATTCATTCAAACCATGGAAGGATTGGTAAAGTCTTTCACGGCGGCCTGTGCGGCCAATACACGGTCTGCTGGTGCTTCTAAAGATACGGTGGGCAGCTCTCCCTCCGATCGGCCGAAGAAACTAAAAAAACAAAAGGTGACGGCCCCGCGGCTATCCTTAGTGAACTGTCGGGAACAGGTTTACAGTAAAACGAGCGGGAACGAGTTTGTTCTGAAATCGGGCTCTGAAGAAGAGTCTGGTGGCGACGACATGGAACAGGTTTAGCGCCCCCTCCTTCTATGTTTTTTTTTTTCCTTTTTTGTGCTGCCCTTTTTGGTGTTCGCCTGTTGGACTTTTTGTTGTTTGTGTGTTTCCCAGGTGTTCTTTGTCGCTTATTTATGGTGCAGTTTTCGATCCCTTTTGCTGTGATTCAGTGGTACTTGAGAGGCATTAAAAATAAAGTCCATTGGTTGAAGTGTTCCCCCTTTTCGAAGGCCGATGTTTTTGTTTTTCAAGAATCCTTTCTTAGAGTGGATGACTCTTTTGCCTACCCGGGTATGGTGATCTATCGTCAGGACAGAGCTGCCAGGGGTGGTGGTCTGCTCACTGCTGTGAGTAGTAAGCTTACCTCTGTAATGCTCGATTTGGGCTCTCTTAGCACCCAGGGTGTGGAGGTCCTTGGGGTTAGGGTTTGGATGGCAAGACGGTGGGTGACTATCGTCAATGTTTACGCTCCCGAGGGTAGAGTTAGTGAAGCGTGGCTCCAGGAGCTTACCAATAAGATTTCGCATCCCTTCCTGATACTTGGTGATTTTAATCAAAAGCATCATGCCTGGGGCAGTTCTTGTAATACTTCGGGATCTGAAGAGATTCTAAACTGGCTTCTCAACAACAATGTTTGCATTCTTAATACAAATCATCCAACTCACGTCACTCATTCTGGCTCCGTATCATTGATTGATCTCTCTTTTTCAAGCCCTGATTTTTTTTCGGCTCACTGACACATACGTTCACCCTGATCTGTTTGACTCTGATCACTGGCCTATCATCCATAAAATTAACCATGTTACTACGAACTACCTGCATACTTCTACAAATTGGGATGGAGTCGAGTCTTGCCTTAATCGGACCCTTGATATTCATGACGTCACCTCATTTGAGTACCTCCATAAGAGCTTTCGAGATGTTCTTTCTCATAATTCTTTCAAGCATTAGGGTGCAGCGGCGGGATAACCCCCCCTGGTGGGACTCACGTTGCGCGTGGCTCCTCGGCCAAAAGCGGAAATTTCTGAGATTAGCCAGAATAAACTTATCGAGGGATTGCTGGAAATCGTATAAGTCTTATGCTGCTCAGCTCAAGCGCTACATGAATTATCAGGCTCGCAATTACTGGGGCGATATATGTGAAAAGGCCGCCAAAAGTACTATTTATCGAATCATCAAGGCTTTAGCCAAGAGGAGTAGCTCTGAGGAGTCAAATTTCTATTTGATGGACGAGACTGAAGAGCTTCTCAACAGGTCTGACCAAGCCAATGCCTTTGCCGAGCAATTTCGAAGCACCCGTGAGTTCTGTAGT